>CM075979.1:84351235-84543049 GCA_038087875.1 Malacoraja senta
GATGCTGCCTGTCCCCCCGCTGAGTTACATCAGCATTTCGTGCCTGTCTATCTTCGGTGTCAACCAACATCTGCAGTTCCTTCCTACACTGAACGCTGGTCGGCGCGGACACGGTGGGGGCGGAGGGCCTGTTTCCGCGCTGCATCTCTATAAAGTCTCAAGTAAAGTCCAAAGTGTATTCAAGTAACTATCATGGCATCTCTCTCTCTCTCCCCACTTGCAGACATTTTAGAAATCCGTCAGAAACCAATCCTGATGACATAGCAGAGACAAGGCCCTGTCTTACAAACCCGCAGCCATGTGCCTGATTGCGAACTGGATTCTTGACGACACCGCCACCTAGTGTTGGGATGGAAGGGAAGTTTAATGGGGGAATGCCAGCTCATCGAAGTGCCTGCTCCACTTGCTCGAGGGATCTGCCCAGTGCAATCAGAGTCCTAGTTCGGAGCTGGGCCCTAGGATCAATAACGAGAATGGCCAACACAGAATCCTTCGCCAGCCGTCTCTGACGACTAAACTGCTTTGTACCCAACACCGCCAGGGAAGGAGAACAAAGAAAAATAACTTGCTGCAATTTATATTAAACTAGACATTAAATGAACTCTTAAAGGAGCTGCGTTCAATAGGTAGAGAACATTTTTCTTCCTGTATCCTAATCTTTGTCAAAGCACCGTTGGGATAGTGTGCTTATATCGGTAGCGTTGTAAGGTAACACTTGATTTTTTAAATATATGAATGGGGGAGAGGCGAGGTGACAAAAGGCGCGGAACCACTGTGACCGCACAGTGTTATAATTTTTTTGCAGAGTCTTTGCATCAACAGGGTTTGTTAGGGAGCGGGGGAAGAGGCCGCCTTTTTTTCACAGCACCAGACACCCGGGTTCGATCCTGACTACGGGTGCTGTCTGTATGGAGTTTGCACGTTCTCCCCGTGACCTGTGTGGGTTTTCTCCAGGTGCTCGGGTTTCCTCCCATACTCCAAAGACGTCCAGGTTTGTAGGTTAATTGGCTTGGCAAAAACTGTAAATGGTCCCTAGTGTGTGTAGGATAGATAGTGTTAGTGTGCGGGGTTTGCTGGCCAGCGCGGACTCGGTGGGCCGAAGGGCCTGTTTCCACGCTGTATCTCTAAACTAAAATAAACTACAATGAGGTTTCTTTGCGCTGTGCGAGCTCAGAGGTACTTCTGTAGGTCATTGCAGTAGCAACCTTTAGATCTTGAGACAAACTGGTCCCAAACCTCAGTGAATGTTAGTGAGGAGAAAAGGGAATCTTGCCCAACTTCAGTTGAAGCCTTTGTACATTTATATCTGGGGATTTAAAGATTTTAACAACTTCTTTCAAGTTGTCCCTATCTTGGTGAAGCACAACTGGAATATGGGAGTCGTAGCTATTTAGCGAATAGTTCAGCAGACCCTGATGAGTCCCAGGCCTCATCTTATTTTTGGGAAGCCCGTCATTTCCAGCTTCCAGGAAGCATGGCTGATGGCCATTTTGATTCTGCTCTTTCCACTTCCCTTCATGAGCCGTCTCTTATCCTCCCCCCAAGTCACCCGATTCCATTTAAACATTGAAAATATTCGCATCGCACTTTTCCGGGGAACAGATCGGAAGAGATAGGAGCAGAATTATGCCATTCAGCCCATTAAGTCAACTCCGCCATTCAATCATGACTGATCTATCTCTCCCTCCTGACCCCATTCTCCTGCCTTCTCCCCCATAACCTCTGACAGAATAGAACACGACTCCAAAATCGTGATGATTTGTTTTGAAAAGGAAAATTAAAAAGTACAATAACCATTGTTTCTATTTCATAAAACACTGAGGTTTTTGAAGGGACAAATGAACTTTTTAAAATTTTATTAGCAAACTGACTTTAACCTGTAGCCATAGTTTTCGATACCTCTGAATGCACTGCTGAAAGTGAGCCTGTGTACGTCATGTTTGGTGTAAAATGGAGGCGAGGAATGAGTGGCCCCACTGACGTTGGATCCAATCCGACTCTCTCTGACCTCCCGATGGAAAACTTGGTGGGAACGCAGATAGACCAGGAACAGAAACAGCAAAACGACACTAACTCCCACACGTATGCGCTAAGTAAAGATCGCATTAGTGAATATTCAATGTGCCACAAGACAACTGAATTGAATTTTTTGATATTTTGTTTATTTCTCTTCTAAAAAGAGACAGCAATGTGATGACGAAGATGATGATAATACTTTATTGTCACTTGTACCTAGCTGGGTGCAGTGAAATTCTTAGTTTTTGCACAAAAGTCCCCACAAAGGCGCAGACAAAGTTACAAAAAATACTAATCCCTTCTCCGTATTGTCATAAGGAACAGGAGCAGAATTAGGCCTTTTGGCCCATCAAGTCTACTCCGCCATTCAATCATGGCTGGTCTATCTCTCCCTCCTAACCCCAGTCTCCTGCCTTCTCCCTATAACCTCTGATACCCGTACTAATCAAGAATCTATCCCTGCCTTAAAAAATATCCACTGACTTGGCCTTCACAGTACACTGTGGCAAAGAATTCCACAGATTCACCGCCCTCTGACTAAAGACATTTCTCCTCATCTCATTCCTAAAAGAACGTCCTTTAATTCTAAGTCTTCCCCTCCCCCTCAGTCCTCAGCATGCCCCCACACCAGGCCCCTCTTAGCTGCATGACGTACATTGTCGTTTAGTTAGTTTAAAGCTTTGTTATTTTCTCCTGCTAACAGGGATGAGAGTGTTCAACTCTCCAATCATTTGGAGCACCTGCCACGTGCTTTAGAAACATAGAAAATAGGTGCAGGAGTAGGCCATTCGGCCCTTCGAGCCAGCACCGCCATTCAATATGATCACGGCTGATCATCCAAAATCAGTACCCCGTTCCTGCTTTCTCCCCATTTCCCTTGATTCCCTTAGCCCTAAGAGCCAAATCGAACTCCCTTGAAAACATCCAGTGAATTGGCCTCCACTGCCTTCTGTGGCAGAGAATTCCACAGATTTACAACTCTCTGGGTGAAAATGTTTTTCCTCATCTCAGTCCGAAATGGCCTACCCCTTATTCTTAAACTGTGACCCCTGGTTCTGGACATGGGGAACATTTTTCCTGCATCTAACCTCTCCAATCCCTTAAGAATTGTATATGTTTCTATCAGATCCCCTCTCATCCGTCTAAATTCCATTGAATACAAGCCCAGCCGACCCATTCTTTCATCATATGTCAGTCCCGCCATTCTGGTGAACTATCCTGGTGAACCTACGCTGCACTCCCTCAATAGCAATTATTTTGCTATTTAGCAATGAAAGAGACGACAGGATCAGTGCCGTAACAGCAGGAACACGAGGTTGCTTTTCTTTGGGAATGGAGCCACACTCACACAGTGGCTGAATGCCAGAATCATTGGTTCATTACCATCTTTGTTGGAGAGAGCTCTGTAATAATAGAGTAAAAAAAAATGCTTGACTTAAAAAAAAAAAAAAGATGGCCGGCCAAATATATTTAGCTCTGATCAGAAGACTGAGTCGATGAAGTGCAGCCACAACTTCCTTTATTGATTATTCTGGCGGTCAGTGATTTAGCAGTGAATCAGATGCGAAGAAATGACTTCAGGTTGAACAGTGATAAAATTACACATGCACTGTTCGTTATTGTGCATGGATACCTCTGCATGTTTTGCCATCTGATTTCTTTAGCAGCACAGCGTTTTACTGCGGATATTCCTTTGACAGAAGCGCCCGTTTTCTTTTTTTCGATGTTGCCGATTTTCCAACCGTCCAGCGCAAGATGGCGGTGGGAGTTGCGTTTCAATAATCGTCTGTGTTGTCAGTTTGCTTTGGTGCGTTCAGTGGTAATTGATGGCAGCTCACACCACGAGATAGGGGTGGATGTGTGGACGGGATTATCTCAGTACGTATTCTATGAACAACATTTTCTGAATTGGAGAAATATGGCCCCCAAAGAAATTAGATAATAGGTGCAGAAGTAGGCCATTCGGTCCTTCGAGCTAGCACCGCCATTCAATGTGATCACGGCTGATCAACTCCAATCAGTACCCCGTTCCTGCCTTCTCCCCATATCCCCATATCCCCTGACTCCGCTATCTTGAAGAGCCCTATCAAGCTCTGTCTTGGCTCAAACCACTTGGTGAAGGAGAACAAAGGTCGTCAAAGGGTTTGGCAAACTTTGGGAAGAAGGGAGTCTGACTTTTCTTTTTCTTTACTTGACTCGTGTATCATGAAAAGTGATTGAACCCGGTTCATAAGTTAGGTTCTAGGCTTCATAAGTTGGGTTCTACTCCGCCATTCAATCTTGGCCGATCTATCTCTCCCTCTCATCCGCATTCTCCAGCCTTCTCCCCATAACACCTGACACCCGCACTAAACTAGGAAAATCTTTCCTTGGCATTTTCTTCCTCAGCACAGAATCCTGTGGGAACAAAAAGTGCATGCGTGATTCTCCTCAATTAAACCATGGGCTTGATAAAACCGTACAGCCTGCAAGGCCGACTGCTCACCAGCGTAGTTAAGGAGCTGTCCCACTTTCCCGAGTTATTCACGGATTCTCCCGAGTTATTCACGGATTCTCCCGAGTTTTCAAACTCGCAGAATGTTCGTAACAAGTCCGTAGGAGTCCGTGGATCTAAGTTAGCGGCTCGTTATGCCAGCCGTAGGCACTCGGGGCTATTTTTTTTACTCGTGGACATTTTTCATCATGCTGAAAAAACGTCCCGACTTACCTGATGCCCTGAGTACCTACGGCTGGCATAACGAGCCGCTACGATATATCCACGGACTCCTACGGACTCGTTACGAACATTCTGCGAGTTTGAAAACTCGGGAGAATTCGTGGATAACTCGGGAAAGTGGGACAGGCCAGTTTACGCTGCGTCATTTCACACGACTATTATTTCTTCACAAATCTTCCTGTTACTCAAATGTTTCCAGAATTATTATTTTTTCGTGCCAACAATATTTTACGGGAATTAACTCGAAAGCAGGAAATGGGTGGGAGCGCCGGTCTTTGTGTGTAAAATAGCCGTTTACGTGGAGCTTTGGGCTTTTGAGGCAAACTGCCACTTGATACCTCAAGAAATATACTGTTTAAAAAGCCAGTTTCATAAGTACTAGGAGCAGAATTCGGCCCATCGCGTCTACTCCACCATCCAATCGTTCCCTCTCAACCTCATTCTGCTGCCTTCTCCCCGTTAACCCCTGACTACCGCACCACTCAAGAAAATCAGTCAACTTGCTGTACTGATAAATGTGATTGACACCATGTCATGTTTGAATTCACTGCCAATGTGGTAACAATATCTACTCATATTTTAATTCCTGTGTGTCGATGAGAGCACGATACTGCAGCTTCTAGAACTAAAGATAGACACAAAATGTTGGAGTCGGTCAGTGGGACCTACTGAGTTACTCCAGCAATCTGACCCGCTGAGTTACTCCAGCATTTTGTGTCTACTTTCGGTTTAAAGCAGCAACTGCAGTTCCTTCCTGCATGCTTCTAGAATTCACTGCAGTCTGCAAATGTCCCAGTTTCTGATGATTGGACTGGGCAGCCGTCTGTGGAGGAACGTGACATATATCGAAGCACAGTGAAAAGTCGTGTGAGATTTGTGTCGAGCTTCCGAACAAAGTCCTTTAAAAAGATTTCTTGCCACCTTTTCTCCCACCCCCTGGAGCAACCAGTGGTGTACACTTCCGTCCACATTTCCACTGATTAGGAAATAGATACAAAATGCTGGAGTGACTCAGCGGGACAGGCAGCATCTCTGGAGAGAAGGAATGGGCGACGTTTCGGGTCGAGACCCTTCTTCAGACTTCCATACGATAGGTTCTACGTCCAGGAAAAGTTTCCAGGATTGATTTTCATGACCCACTAGGCTAAGGTAATGCAGGCAAGTGTACAAAAGAATTTGTCCAGTCGGTCGGGCCAAAATGTTGATCCAGTCTGAAGAAAGGTCCCGACCCAAAACGTCACGAGCTAAACGCAAATTGGAGGAACAGCATCTCATATTTCGCTTGGGCAGCTTACAGCCCAGTGGTATGAATATTGATTTTTCTAACTTCAAGTAACCCCAGTATTCCCTCCCTATCTCTCCCCCACCCAAGTCGCACCAGCTTCTTGTTTTCACCCAACAAGCTAGATGCAGTAAAAATGTTCCCAATGTTGGGCGAGTCCAGAACCAGGGGCCACAGTCTTAGAATAAAGGGGAGGCCATTTAAGACTGGGGTGAGGAAAAACGTTTCCACCCAGAGAGTTGTGAATTTGTGGAATTCCCTGCCACAGAGGGCACTGGAGGCCAAGTCACTGGATGGATTTAAGAAAGAGTTAGATAGAGCTCTAGGGGCTAGTGGAATCAAGGGATATGGGGAGAAAGCAGGCACGGGTTATTGATTGAGGACGATCAGCCATGATCACAATGAATGGCGGTGCTGGTTCGAAGGGCCAAATGGCCTCCTGCACCTATTTTCTATGTTTTTAAACAGCTAACAATGGCCTTTCCTTTATCATCGTTACCTTTTTGCAAATCTTTCATTCATTGTTCTATATCTCTCTACATCATCATCTATATCTCTCGTTTCTCTTTCCTGTAGCTTTCAGTCTGACGAAGGGTCTCGACCCGAAACGTCACCCATTCATCCCTCTCCAGAGATGCTGCCTGTCCCGCTGAGTTACTCCAGCTTTCTGTGTCTATCTATGTCACCTATCCATGTTCTCCAGAGATGCCTCCTGACCCACTGAGTTACTCCAGCATGTTGTGTCTATCTTTGGTATAAACCAGCATCCTCCTTGTTATATATATATTTTTTAATGCTGATGCTTGTCTTTGGGAGGGTGTGTGGGGGAAGTTTGTATCCACAATGACGTAGCTATTAACTCCAGTCTTGGGAATGAGGATTTCAGTGCCGATTTCTATGTTCTGCAACTTGTGCTGGGGAAATCACAGCACTGAACCTGCATCACTGAAGGAGGAATTTGAAAATCAATAATAGAAATATAGGTGCAGGAGTAGGCCATTCAGCCCTTCGAGCCAGCATCGCCATTCAGTATGATCATGGCTGATCATCTAAAATCAGTACCCCGTTCCTGCTTCCCCACCCCCCCCCATCTCTCGATTCCGTTAGCCCTAAGAACAAAAACTCTCACTTGAAAACATCCAGTGAATTGGCCTCCACTGCCTTCTGTGGCAGAGAATTCCACAACTCTCTGGGTGAAAAAGTTTTTCCTTGTCTCAGTCCTAAATGGCCTACCCATTATTCTTAAACTGTGACCCCTGGTTCTGGACTCCCCCAACTTCGAATTACGGAAGTTACTATCATTTTTTTAGCAGCCAATTTCCTGTATCGTTAAACTCAAATGCCTGTGAGCAATCCTTTGTTCTGATTTGTTTCTTGAGTGCTTCCTGCTGTATGGAAGGGGAAGTGTATTTTTTAAACGTTTCTGCCCTTTGCAGGCGAGTTGGTGTGGTTTACCGTAAGGAAACATGACTGATTCATCAAAATACTCTCAAACTGACGATAAGTCTAATCTAGTCTCAGTCAGTCAGCTCTCTACCTTTGTGTTAAGACCAACTTTTTATAGATTATTGTAAACTGACTTAATTTTGTTTGTAATTCTACATGATTCCGAAATAGCTCGTTGAAGTTTCTGCCTTAGTGGCGGATGCTGCCATGGATACACAGCAAGGAATAGCTCCAAGTGAGTGAGTGGGACATTTCAAACCCCACGCAGGGCAGTGTGTTATTTGGCGTCACGGTGGCGCCAGAGAATCCCCCCCCCCACCGGTTGGATCCCGACTTCGAGTGCTGCCCATGTGGAGTTTGCACTCTTCTCCCGGCGACCGCGTGGATTTGTTCCGGTTTCCTCCCACATGCCAAAGCCGTGCGGGTTCGCAGGCCAATTGGCCGTCTGTAAATTGTCGCTGGTGTGTCAGGAGTGGACCAGAAAGTGGGATAACACAGAACTATGATGAATGGGTGATCGATGGTCGGCATGGACTCGGTGGGCCGAAGGGCCTGTTTCCCTGCTGTGGCTCTGAAACTGTGACTATTGTGATTCTTTCCCTCCTGGGGCAGCTGGAATCCCAACCTATTCCTACGTGCGTAAAGGGCCTGTCCCACAAGGCGATTTTTGTTTTAGGCGACCGCCGGCGACTGTCATAGTCGTAGCAGGCCGCCGAAAAAACGGCGACACTCTACGTCATCCTGGCGACAACCTACGACAGCACCTACGTCAGGAGAAGTCAAGCTACGCTCATTGGCATCAAACCCACTGTCGGCGAAAAATTTTCAACATGTTGAGAATTTAGCGGCGTCCAGAAAGACGCCACGACTTTTTGCGCGACTGAGGAGACGACTCCCAGCGACCACCGGCGAACATGTGGCGACAAACCGGTCGCCTGTAGTTGCCTAAAAAATCGCCTAAGTGGGACAGGCCCATTACTTCCAACTCCCCAATCTTTTGTCATCTTTTTTTCAAATCTTTTTTATAGTTTCCTAACAATTGAAAAATTGAAGCTTTCTTCCAGCGCTCCCAATCATCTTATCGTTCACCTACTCCTCGTGTTCAGCTGTGGAAAAGGACAGGCACAGCTATGCTGTGTTGCTACCTAAATAATGTCGAGGCCAAAAGCAATGTGTTTAACATCGTCCAATTATTGGTGTCAAGTTGTGAAAAACAAAAGTAGGCTTCAGTCTTGTATGTAAATATATTATTAAAGGTCCTGATGCTTCATAACAATTTAATAAACAATTGGATAAACTTATTATCAGTGTTGTATGATTACAATCGATGAGTGAGATTGGAGCATTGATGCATCAGAACCGGCACCTCATTCAAGAGTACAAACTCCGCATTTTTAATTTTTAAAAAATATTTATTTTATTAGAAGCAATTGTACAAAGAGAAAGTAATCGACATAACCGTTATACGATTTTCGTACTGCTTCAATTTTAACGTTTTTTAAAACTAATAACTAGATTGGAAAAAAGGAAAAGGGAGAAAGGGAAAGAAGAAAAGAAAAAGGAAAGAAAGAATTTCGAGAAAGACACGAAAAAGAAAAAAGAAAACCCCCAGAACTAAAGAAGAAGTGAAGGAAGCGGAGATATATCCCACTGCCCTCCCATACACCCGCTCACCCGACCCTAGTGTCGGTCTTGAGTTTGTGTTCGCAAACTCCGCATTTTAAGGATTTTTATTTCCTCTGCAGCATCGTCGGATGAAGGGAATGATCCCAAGGAATGAGAAGGTTAACCCATGATGAGCGTTTGTCGGCACTGGGCCTGTACTCGCTGGAGTTTAGAAGAACGAGCGGGGGGACCTCATTGAAACGTACAGAATAGTGAAAGGCTTGGATAGAGCGGATGTGGAGAGGATGTTTCCACTTGTGGGAGAGTCTTGGACTAGAGGTCACGGCCTCAGAATTAAAGGACGTTCTTTGAGGAAGGAGAGGTGGAGAAGTTTCTTTAGTCGGAAGGTGGCGAATCTGTGGAATTCTTTGCCACAGAAGTCTGTGGAGGCCAAGTCAGTGGATATTTGTAAGGCAGAGATAGATAGATTCTTGATTAGTGCGGGTGTCAGAGGTTATGGTGAGAAGGCAGGAGAATGGGGTTAGGAGGGAGAGATAGATCAGCCATGAATGAATGGCAGAGTAGACTTGATAGGGCGAATGGCCTAATTCTACTATCACTTATGACCTTTTGACCAAGACCCCCCCAACCCCCCCATCCAGAGAAAACAATCTAAGTTTGTCCAAAGGGCCACAAAGTTTAAAGGAAGATGTGCATGGCAGGATTTTTTTTAACAGATAGGGTGGTGGGTGTCTGGAATGTGCTGCCAGGGGGTGGTGGTGGACCCACCTATGGTAGTGGAGCTGAAGAAGTATTCGGATATACACATGTATATGGAGTGATACAGATCATGTGCGGGCAGAGGAGATTAGTTTAACTTGGCATCATGTTCAGCACGGACATTGTGGGCCGAAGGGCCAGACCCTGTGCTGTCCTGCTGTTTGATACCCAAAATATAATGGCCCAGTTTCACTTTTCTCTCCTTGGACAAGGGTCTGCTGACAAAACAGTTCATTCCCACATAGACCTTTCTGTCCTCGGTCTCCTCCATTGTCAAGAGTGAGGCTAAACACAAATTGGAGGAACAGCATCTCATATTTCGCTTGGACAACTTGGTATGAATATTGATTTCTCTCACTTCAGGTAGCCCCGGCATTCCCTCTCCCTCTATCCCTCCCCCACCCAAGTCGCACTAGCTTCTCATTTTCACCCCACAAACAGCCTGTTTCCTTTATCAATGTGACTTTTTTCCATATCTTTCATTCATCGTTTTTTATCTCTCCACATCACCGTCTATATCTCTTGTTTCCCTTATCCCCAACCACTCTGGGGATAGGGTCTCGGCCCAAAACGTCACCCATTCCATTTCTCCAGAGATGCTGCCTGTCCCGCTGAGTTACTCCAGCTTTTTGTATCCATCTTCAGTTTAAGGGCAATAGCAGCTGAAATGTGAGGCGGAAATCAAATTTTTAGGCTGCATCTTGAACGAGAATGCATAAAAACCTCTATTGGACCATTTGTTCAGACGTAATTTAGGGCGGTAGAGAGGTACAGTGGTGCAGCGGTAGAGTTGCTGCTTTACAGCCCCAGAGACCCGGGTTTGATGCTGTCTGTACGGAGTTTGTACAGTCCCCACTTGACCCGCCAGGGGTTGTCTCCGGGTGCTCCGGTCTCCACCCACACTCCAAAGATGTACAGGTTTATCGGCTAATTGGCTTCGGTAAAATAGTACATTGTCCCTGGTGTGTAGGATGGTGTTAGTGTGCGGGGGATCGCTGGTCAGCGTGGACTCGGTGGGCAGAAGAGCCTGTCTCCGTGCTGTGTTATAATTATTGTGGCCTTGTCAAACATAAGGTTCAACACTACACGCTACGAATCCCAGTTGTGGAGACACTGGTATCGTTGTCTCGTTGTAGGACATTGATCATTCTTTTATTCTGGATTTTAATTCATATATTGTGTTTTTTTCTTAATATATAATTTATGATGCTTTTATAAGTGATATACTAAGATTTTATATGTACTTAATATTTTTTAATATGCAATGCATTTTTATGTAATGTTGTCCCTTGTCTGGACCTTGAGTCTGAAATAAAGTTTATTATTATTATTATTATTATTATTATTATCATCTCAAAACTAAATTAAACTAAAATTTGAAGATGGTTACTTACCAAGATTAATTGTGAGTTAAAGCATTGGACGCCATCTTGTACGTTGCAACTCCTCACCACAGGCAGCTAGGAAGCAAAAGATGAGGAGGCAAAAGTTTGGGTTATTTCAGCACAAGTAGAAACATAGAAACATAGAAACATAGAAAATAGGTGCAGGAGTAGGCCATTCGGCCCTTCGAGCCTGCACCGCCATTCAATATGATCATGGCTGATCATCCAACTCAGTATCCTGTACCTGCCTTCTCTCCATACCCCCTGATCCCTTTAGCCACAAGGGCCACATCTAACTCCCTCTTAAATATAGCCAATGAACTGGCCTCAACTACCTTCTGTGGCAGAGAATTCCACAGATTCACCACTCTCTGTGTGAAAAATGTTTTTCTCATCTCGGTCCTAAAAGATTTCCCCCTTAACCTTAAACTGTGACCCCTTGTTCTGGACTTCCCCAACATCGGGAACAATCTTCCTGCATCTAGCCTGTCCAACCCCTTAAGAATTTTGTACGTTTCTATAAGATCCCCCCTCAATCTTCTAAATTCTAGCGAGTACAAGTCAAGTCTATCCAGTCTTTCTTCATATGAAAGTCCTGACATCCCAGGCCATCGTTCTACCAGAGATATCTATCAAGTCAAGTCAAGTCAAGTTTATTCGTCACATACACATACGAGATGTGCAGTGAAATGAAAAGTGGCAACGCTCGCGGATTGTGCAAACAAACAAACAAACAAACAAACAAACAAACAAACACACTACAAACAGAATATTCACATATTACATATTTGTGGGAGGGAAGAAAAGGAAAAAAACAGCAATTTAAAAAAGACATCACACAACACTAAACTAGTTTATCGTGGGTTCTATTTAATCTCGTGTGAGAATGTAAGGCACATCCTCTGATCTCAAACTAATAATGTAAAGCCATATTGAAGATCTGCACACAAATCATCTTCAGGCTGCTGTGTATCACAGACAAGTCTCAACAGACGAGGGAATACTGTCTGGTGGAATTTTTATTCCTGCACTGCGATTATCCTTTTATAATCTCCCATCTTTTTTTTTAAAGTGAAGTGCTTCCCCACTCTAACAAGATTCATCATTCATCATTCACTTCAGCAGAGTCGTTGATGTAAATTGGAATACCCAGACGTGGGGGAGAAAGGGGAAATATTTACGGAATTTTTTAAAAAATGAAACGAGCCTGTGATTTGTGGTAGTAATGATGTGGAAACTGTCAGCATTTTCTCTCATTAATCTGTGAAAATGCCTTCAACATCTGGCATCACCAACACAGTGAAACGTGGAAACCCAGAAGCCTGCTCCACTGGGTGTTCTGTGGGAATCTTTGCAAAGGCAATTGGCGCAAAGTCACTAATTTGACATGAACTTGAATGTTCTACGCAGAGTTGGGGTCGTAAAAGCTAGTGGAATAAGGAGTAAGCCATTTAGAGACGAGGAAACTTTTTCTCACAGAGAGTGGTGAGTCTGTGAAATTCTCTGCCTTAGAGGGCGGTGGAGGCAGGTTCTCTGGATGCTTTCAAGAGAGAGCTAGATAGGGCTCTTAAAAATAGCAGAGTCAGGGGATATGGGGAGAAGGCAGGAACGGGGTACTGATTGGGGATGATCAGCCATGGTCACATTGAATGGCGGTGCTGGCTCGAAGGGCCAAATGGCCTACTCCTGCACCTATTGTCTATTGGAAACATTACACCGTGTTGAACGTGGTTTAACTGTGACGTTAATGGTATATTAGTCAAGAGTGTTTTGTTGTCATGTGTCCCAGATAGAACAATGACATTCTTACTTGCAGCAGCTTAATGGAATATAGAAACATAAAAACATAGAAAATAGGTGCAGGAGTAGGCAATCCGGCCCTTCGAGCCTGCACCGCCATTTGATATGATCATGGCTGATCATCCAACTCAGTATCCCATCCCTGCCTTCTCTCCATACCCCCTGATCCCTTTAGCCACAAGGGCCACATCTAACTCCCTCTTAAATATAGCCAATGAACTGGCCTCAACTACCTTCTGTGGCAGAGAATTCCACAGATTCACCACTCTCTGTGTAAAAAATGATTTCCTCATCTCGGTCCTAAAAGTCTTCCCTCTTATCCTTAAACTGTGACCCCTAGTTCTGGACTTCCCCAACATCGGGAATAATCTTCCTGCATCTAGCCTGTCGAACCCCTTAAGAATTTTGTACGTTTCTATAAGATTCCCCCTCAGTCTTCTGAATTCCAACGTGTACAAACCTAGTCTATCCAGTCTTTCCTCATATGAAAGTCCTGCCATCCCAGGAATCAGTCTGGTGAACCTTCTCTGTACTCCCTCTATGGCAAGAATGTCTTTCCTCAGATTAGGAGACCATATTAGGAGAATATGTACACATCGTACACTGGAAACAGTGCCCTCCATAATGTTTGGGACAAAGACCCATCATTTATTTATCTGCCTCTGTACTCCACAATTTGAGATTTGTAATAGAAATTGTATAAGAGAGCTCTCAGCACCTAGTCTTTTCTCCAATCTTTCCATTACCTTTGGAAACTTTTATTGCTATTTATCAAACAAATGACTATGTATAAACACAGTTGTAATTTCTGCATGGCGAAACCAAAATGTATAAAATTGGCCTTTAATAACATCTGACAATGTGCACTTTAACCACATGGGATTTTTTTTCTATTACAAATCTCAATTGTGGAGTACAGAGGCAAATAAATAAATGATGGGTCTTTGTCCCAAACATTATGGAGGGCACTGTTTCCAGTGTACGATGTGTACATATTCTCCTAATATGGTCTCCTAATCTGAGGAAAGACAATCTTGCCATAGAGGGAGTACAGAGAAGGTTCACCAGACTGATTCCTGGGATGGCAGGACTTTCATATGAGGAAAGATGTCTGACTGGACAAATTCTTTTGTACACATGCCTGCATTACCTAAGCCTAGTGGGTCATGAAAATCAATCCTGGAAATTTTTCCTGGACGTAGAACCCATTGTATGAAGTCTGAAGAAGGGTCTCGACCCGAAACGTCACCTATTCCTTCTCCCCAGAGATGCTGTCTGTCCCGCTGAGTTACTCCAGCATTGTGTGTCTATCTTTGGTGTAAACCAGCATCTGCAGTTGCTTTCTACACTTTTTATATCTACACATATGGAGAATATACACACACATATATTAAGATGCAACTACCACTGAATAGCCTCCCCAGCAATCTAACATCTAAACTCATATCTGGAGACTAATTGCAACATCCCAATTAGCTGACCCTGTTCTTCAAAATATTATTATTCTGTTTGTCATTTGGTCTTTGCACTTCAATTTTGCGTGCGTGTCTATGAAGATTTAATAGAAATCAAAGGGTGGTGGGTGTATGGAATGAGCAGCTGGAGGAGTCAAAATTGTAAATTGTCCTTAGTGTGGATCGCTGGCAAGCGTGGACACGATGGTCCGAAGAGCCTGTTTCCGTGTTATATCTCCAAACTCCAAGGATGTTGCCAAGAGTTGAGGGCCTGAGCAGCCGGGTGGCTAGGATTTTATATCTTGGAGTTCAGGAGGCTGAGGGTTGATCTTGTACAGTTGTACAAAATCATGAAGGGGGTAGCTGGGACTCGAGTCTGAAGAAGGGTCCTGATCCAAAACGTCACCTATCCATGTGCTCTAGGGTTGATGCCTGATCTTCTGGTTTACTCCAGCACTGTGTGTCCTTTGGTCATCCTGAGAAAGTGGTCATCTGTGCCATTGCGTCTTGCAACTACTTTTCAATCAAAAAGTTACAGGTTTTCCGCCAAATGTTCTGAGTGGGCAGTGCTTAGTTCCTTCCGAAGAGTGTCTACCCTAATTAGGTTTAATGTAATTATCGTGAAGCAGAATTGCAGCTATGTGTTTTCCAGCTGCTTGTTCTGAGCCATAATTAAAACCTGGAAAGGAAGTTCTGTTATGATTGAATTACTGGGAAGCAAATCTTGCAAAGTGGTCTTTGGTAATTTGCTATTCAGATGCAATCAGATCACAAACCATCTGTTTAATTAATTTGAGATTTTGTTTCTTCAGCCCATTTGCAATTCTTAAAATTGCATAAGATCATGTCATAAGATCATAAGTGATAGGAGTAGGAATATGGAGGTTGGGGGGGAGAGGCTTGGTCAAAAGGTCATAAGTGATAGTAGAATTAGGCCATTCGGCCCATCGCCTACTCAGCCATTCAATCATGCCTGATCTATCTCCCTCCTAACCCCATTCTCCTGCCTTCCGCCCATAACTCCCGACACCCGCACTAATCAAGAATCTATCTATCTCTGCCTTAAATATATCCACCGACTTGGCCTCCACAGCCTCCTGTGGCAAAGAATTCCAGATTCACCACCCTCTCGCCTCTTAATTCATGAACAATTTGTTTAGTGTATTTTGTGGCAAAAAGCTCTTCTATACTAATGAAAATCATCATACTTTTCCCCTCAAAAAAATCCTAGAAGGCATATTTAGAAAGATTTATGTAATAAATATGACACAATGTGACAGAATTAATAATGTATCTTTAAGAAAATAAAATGGCCAGGAGCTAGTCACATTTGTTTAATTTGCATATATCAATAAATTATGCATGAAACGAAATGGAATTTGTAATCTTAATCCATAAGACGTCAGGGAAAATAAATTGTTTTAACAGTCACTGCCTGTTTCATACACATGTGTCTCTTGTAATTTGACAAATATCTTTTGCTCTCCTACCTTGTAAACTGAAAAGTACATTTTGTTTCTGATTAATATTTATGTAACTGAGATCAAATAATCAGAATGATCTACAATGCTTCTTAACTGATTAAATTCTGGTTTGATCTCCTTTCGAGTAGGGATATCTACAAATACATTTGTTGATTTGCAATTATAATCTCTTCTATAAAGAAAATATTTTATCTTTGGGTATTTTCTTTAGCCCAACAAAGATGGAAGCTGGCTACAAAATACTTGGAAGTAAAGACGTTGGTAGAAATCAGAAATAAGATCTGCTTCTTCTTGCGTATGGCGTGCACAGCCTAAAGTTGTAGGACAACTTGTTCTTTTTGATTTTATTTGACTGTGCACGGCGGGTTGATTGCATTCGTCGAAACAGGGTGGACCACGTGAAGGTTGCAATCTTCCAGCCCAGAAATAAGATCAAAGTTTTGCAAATCTTTAGCAGTTTAGTAAAGTAACATTTTAGTTTAGTTTCGAGATACAATGTGGAAACAGGCCTTTTGGCGCACAGAGTCCACGCTGTCCAACGATCACCTGTACTACACACTAGGGACAATTTACAGAAGCCAGTTAACCTACAAATCCACACATCTTCGGAATGTGGGAGGAAATTGCAGCATCCGGAGAAAATCCACACGGCCACAGGGAGAATGTGGAAACTTCACAGACAGCACCCGTAGTCAGGATCGAACCTGGCTCCGCCACTGTGTTGCCTGTTGCAATATGGAGACACAATGAACTGCAGATGCTGGAATCTTGTGTACAACACAGTGCTGGAGTACAATATCTGCAGAAGGTTCTCACTGTCCTTCAGAGATGTTGCCTGATGCTCTGAGTTACTCCAACACTTTGTACTCTATCCAAAGAAACATGTCAGATCAATGAGTCTTCATGGGATCTGCCCCATGGGTGAGCTGGAACATTAACTTTCTTTCCCTCATCAAATTGCTGACCAACTCCACCAATTTGCTCTTACTCCAGTGCACTTGGGCCCCTCGCAGAGGTAGATGGTTAGTTATTGATTGTGAAATTTAATAAGAAATAGCTTCTCGTTGACACATCCAAATAGCTTCCCAGTTGTCAAGTCTTTATGTAACATTGCTTCAAAACTGTTGTTTTTCCCCTAAAGACGGCATTAAGGCAGGATGGTATAGGCTCACGAGCACAGCAAATGGCATTGCTTTGAGCGGGGAAGAGGGACAAAGTTTAAAGGAGATGTGCTGGAGGGTGGTGGAACATGATGCCAGGGGTGGTGGTGAAAGCAGGTAGGAAGCTTTTGGGTTATGGAGGGATAAGGATCAAGTGCAGGCAGATTGGATTAACCTGGGATTATGTTTGGCATGGACATTGTGGGCTGAAGGGCCTGTTCCTGTACTGTACTGTTCTATCGAAGAGACATAAAATGCTGGAGTAACTCAGCGGGTCAGGCAGCATCTCTGGGGAAAAAAAGGAATATGTGACGTCTTTCATTGGAACCCTTGCTTGGACCCCAAAATGTCACCTATTCCTTTTCTCTAGAGATGGTGCCCGACCCGCTGAATTACTCCAGCATTTCGTGTCCATCTTCGGTGTAAACCAGCATCTGCAGTTCTTTCCTACACTTTACTGTTCTATTTAAGTCAGATACCACCCTATTTCATTTGAATGTGAGGTGTGCAAAAGTCGGGTTTTGGAATCAGATGGAAAGTTATGAAAGATTGTCCACTGCCTAATCTTCCTGCCTGTTGGTCTGTTTTTCCCCCTTCCCTGACATTGCACCAAGAACCTATTTCTTCTGTTGCTACATGTTTGCTTCCAATACCTGGTTGGGTTTTAAAGGAACACTTCCTGAGAAACATTAATATGAAGAAATCACAAGCTGAACTGGGGGATGGACACTGAGCCAGTGCCTATTGCGCAGACCAAGGTGGGAAGATTCAGAGGGCGCTCAGGTAGTGCAGCAGCTGTTGTCAGGGTGATGTGGTGGGTGCAAGGTGTAAGTGCTGAGTCTACATCTTGCGAGGCTTTGAGGAGGCAGCTGAGTAGTGGTGGCGTGGAATAAGGCAAGTGGTTTTGCTTTCCTCTGTGGTCTTGGTGCTTAAGAGATGGCAGTTAGGGCAGTGATGTGCTGCTTTTGCAGGATGTAGGAGATCAAGGAAACTTCCAGTGTCCCTGGTAACCAAACCTATGGGAAGTGCACCCTGCCTGACCACAAGTAGGTGGAGTTTCAGGTTAGTTTAGGGATACAGCGCGGAAACAGGCCTTTCGGCCCACCGAGTCCACCCCAACCAACGATCCCCACACATTAACATTATCCTACACACATTAGGGACAATAAGCGAGTTCGGTATTCCAACAGCGCATGCCCGGGTCATAGGTCACAAGCAAAAAACACTCTCGGCAGCCATGCCGCGGCAAAGCAGCGCAAAATCCAGCTCAACTCTGCCTGTCCCGCCGGGTTAACCTACAGCTCTGCCTGGACAGCAGCCCGGAGTCATGGAGTTAGCGCTGCCTTTAAGCCTGGGCCGTCGTTCCCGTAAGTCCAGGCAGGGCTGCAAATCTCATGATTCCTGGCATTTTTCAGAATACCGAACTCGCTTATTTACACATACACCAAGCCAATTAACCTACAAACCTGCACATCTTTGGAGTGTGGGAGGAAACCGAAGATCTCGGAGAAAACCCAGTCAAGAGGACAACGTGTAAGCTCTGTACAAACAGCACCCATAGTCAGGATTGAGCCTCCTTTGAATGCATGGGGTTCCTCCGGGTGCTCCAGTTCCCTCCCACATTCCAAGGACATGTGGGTTAAATGGCCTCTCTAAGATAGCCCCGAATGTGTAGGGAGCAGATGAGAATGTGGTCTAACATACAACTAGTGTGAACGGGGTGGGCCTGTATCTCTAAACTAAACAAAATAGTCAGACAATATTGTTAAATAATCTGTTTTAAGAAGACTAGTTGAAAGATGAGAAATTGAGTCGACTCCTGAATTACCTAATCCTAACATGGTTAATGAATAAATGAGAAGTAAACACAGATACATGGAACTGTTAGTTTGCTATTCTTTTGCCCAGGAGATCACGACTAGTATAAATGGCAGATCTTTTTTTAAACCAAAAATATTAACAGACAAAGGCAAGTATTTGGAGTTGGTTTGCAGAGCAACTAAAATGTGACTGGGAAAATAGAACAGGGTTGAGGGCATGTACAGCCAACCGTTGCCACAGTTTTCAGAACAGAAAGGGCAACAGAAACATATTTAAACCTTTGATCGTCAAACAATTACAGATGCTACTGATACAAAAACATTGTTAAATAAGTGCTCCAAACGAGCCACCCTTAAAAGACGACATTGAATTATCTCTGGAAAAAACATTTTATTCATGCAAATTCATGTTTACATTTTTAAATGTTTAAACTTATTTTTACTTGAGGCCCTGCACCAAGACAGTGCACTTTAAAATAAGGTTACAGTTCTCATGGAAAGCATACGTAATGAGAGCTCACATTATAAAACAAAATACCACCTGTACTCAGGTTGAGGACAGAATATTAATATCCTTTGTTCAAATAAAGCTTCAAAGAATTCAAAAACTATTATTGCCAGTCAAATTTTACTTTGCGAAGGGGGAACTGATTTAAAAAATAAATCTGAAACATTAAAAGTGCATTTTTACCAAAAAACTATAATCAGCTTGTTTATAGATAATTAAATTACACCTTACACCTTAAATCAATTAAAACAAAATTAAATTGCCCCTCAATGTATGCATTTCCTTACATTAAACAGGCATTGGATAGAAAAAACTTTAAAAAATAAGAGTTCACATGCTTTACAACAAAGGCATCGCGACAAGGAGCAACAAGATTGTTTTAAAAGTGTAAAATGGTCAAAACAACAATAATTTCAAAATTAAGACAAATCTGTTTTATTAAGCAATATAGCCTAGATTACACAAAGATTTACAATTTGTAAAAAGGTAACTTTATACAAACAAAATAACTCAAGCCAATTATTGTGTAATCCAGAAACATAATAAAATATTCATCAATTCTGCTTGCGTTTATATAAACAATGATGCAGAAACCAAATAAGATTGGTGTCTTTGCAAATTGATGCATTAATTGCAAAATTAGAATAAAAACGTCATGTTCTGAAATATTGAGACGCTTTCAATAGTGACACATGACCAAAAATGCCTCCAGCATGCTTGCACTAGATAAACCCCATCAATTTCTCAGTTACAGTTCACTTCAACATCCTTATCACACATTTTCTCATTATTAAATAACCCTGTCGTTTACCTGCCTCTTTTCCCCTTCATTACCAAGTCCCAAATTGAGCAGCAGAAATCTTCTATTCAACAGATTGGAATGTTAACAAGGCAGCAAGTCCCCCCAAAATATTTTAGACACCAGCATCCAGACTTTGCTTTGCGAATAGGCTAATAATAATGCTTCTTTGAATTGTGGATGCTTTCAATGCACTTATCAATAACTGACAAGTATGATTTACACTGGGAACAGATATGTAAGAGTAACCAAATCAGAATAATCTGTGAAAGCGAGAAAGAAAAGAAAATGTGAATCCATTCCTGCCTTTGAAAACTATCCAGCCTTTGAAGCTGAACGCAAAGCAACCATGGTAAAATAAACTGGGAACACATTGTACATTTAAGAGCATCAACGTCGATTCATCAGAAAGATTAATAAGAGTCAATAGAATCAAAGACTCCAAATGCTGGAGTTACTCCAGTAAGTGGGTCAGGCAGCATCTCTGCAGAAACATGGGCCTTTTGGGTCACGTCGCTGAAGAATCCCTATTCCAACGCTCGACCATGAAACCTGACCCAAAACATCACCGATCCATGTTCTCCAGAGGTGCTGCCTGACCCGCTGAGTTACTCCAGCACTTTGCGCCTTTCTTTTGTAAGCCAGCACCTGCACCTCCTTGTAATAATTATTAATATTATCAAATGTATTTCGAGTTCTGGTAAGAAATAGTTTTAGTTGACAGCTCATGCACATTTAAAACATATCATGGCCACATCTTTCAGCTAGTCGGGCACTGAATGAGAATGCGCCTGATTTTTTGCGCCATACTAAACGAACCACATTTTCGAATTGTCCAGATACCCATTAATAGAATGAACAGCAGTGGATGCCTTAACCCAGTTGACATATCAGTCACTCAGAAGTCTATCACATAGTTTTCTTTATAAGAGTGATGACATTGACTACATTGGGCAGGAAGGATCCACTACCATGACTGAAAAAGTCAATACATTCAGATTAAAATTTTTTTTTTTTTTAAATTCGTGCAAAACCAGCAGCAAATTAACTTCAGGAAAAATAAAGTCAAGATAATTCACATCATTATTTTCAAATATTCTATCAAACACACCAATTGGATATAAAGGCAGGAAATGCTGGAATGGAAAAAAAAAAATTACCGTACCCATACAGGTTGATCTTTCAATGCAACTTTGAAAACTTCCCCCCTTTGTCAGCAACTTTGAAAACTTCCCCCTTTTTTTGCAGGAATTGTTATATTGAAAGGCTGAAACATTTCCGAAGGCTGTTCATACAGATATAAAGATCCGAAATCCTCAGGTGGTCAATGCCACTGTCATTATAACATTGGGCACCCCATTGAGTTCAATGGCACAGCACCAACTTGCTGCATTAGGAGGTTCCAGCAGCTATGCTGGGAAGTCAGGTTGCTGAACCTACAAATGTCTCCAGTTTACTGCTCAACCTGTACCTGGTTACTCCTTGCACACCTCAGCCACTCCATTTACTTCAACAAGTAAATTACTTTCTAGAAAGATGGTCACATTACAGATTTAAAAAATCAGTTTGTTTTTTTAAAAGTTCAATTATTTGTAAATCATTAAGTTTGATATCACTCGAGATTTATTGAGATATTTAGAAATTCAGTTTTGACAACCACCAAGGCAGTCCTTGGCTTAACTGGCCTCCACAGCTGTGGAGGGCCTCAATCAGAAGGCAACTTCATGGACCATTTACTGGAAACATCCTTGAGAAGGAAGAGAGAAATCATTTCAGCGGGATTAACAAAAGATCAGATGATATTTGGCAGAGGTCTCTCCCAAAGATTGATAATTGATTCCCAAGAGGGATGATTCATAACCTGCATCAATCATAGAAACAATGGCATATCTGGTTGAGAATACCAAAGCAAGGTGGATCTAAGTGGGATGAGCATGTCGTTTTTGCTTTCTGTTGACTGGGAGATCCACAGGCATCAGATATGGGGAGGTTTAACTCGTAAGACAGATTGCAATTAAAACATATCTGTGATTGTGAAGTGTGCACTGGCAGCTCATTGTTCAGTCAGCCCAGGCAGAACTGTCTCATGGACAGACAAATGCTGAAGTAATACAGTGGGTCATCAGGCAGTATCTCTGGATAATGTGGACAGGTGATTGTATTGGGTCAGGGCCCTTCCTCAGAGTCTGAAGGAGCCCCAACCTGAGTCATCACCAATCCATGTTCTCCAGAGATGCTACCTGACCCACTGAGTTACTCCTGCACTTTGTCTTTTTTTTTTTTTGCATTAACCAGCATCTGCTGTCACTCATTTCTCATGGACAGGCCTGACTTACAAGCTCCAGTACTCTAGTTGTACAATTTTAAAACCTATTAATGTCTAACCTTTCCAGAACTGTGGCAAGGTCATTAACACAATCTACTTCTCCAGATTCTGTTGAACCTATAGCGCATATCTAACATTTACTGTTTTAATTTCAGACTTCTAGCAATCACATTATTGATTCTTTGAACTAATGACTTCAGGCTCATTAAGACGCAAACATTGTCAGAAGTAATTCTGTTGCAACAATCACCTTGGCTGCATTTGTAAATTGTGAAAATGGCCCACTTCAAGGCTGCACACAGGGATATATTAGGTTTCTGCAAAACCTTAACATGAAAAGATGTTTAAATAATAATCCAGTCAAAATAAATTGTTTACAAACACAACACAACACAAAAATTCTCAATTTGGTTCAAAATGGTTTATGTTGGAAGATAATTCACTACAACTTGCATTTTGTTTTGCACAGTTATTCACATAAGTAGTCTTGGCAATTCAGAGCAAACTTGGGAAGTTGTACATCACAGGTTACAAACAGTTTTACTTTAAGCATTCAATTAAGATTGTCATCAGGGGAAGACGGCATTTAGAAGGCGTCAGAAAGCACTGTACTTTTCTTCTTAGGCAAGACGATATTTTATAAAACCAGTTCACATGCGATAACAAACTTGTGGGGTGTTAACAAACTGGTAAACTGAATAAATGGTCACAAATTAGCATAGCAATATTTTTAAAAGCCCCGTGTCTGTAAGATAAATATGTCGGAAATACCATAAGAAAAAACAAGCCAGGAATCTCCAAGATTCTGCAAATGAGTGGAGAATATTGCACAAATAAAAGTTCACCTTTCCCGGGCCAGTATAACTTAAAACAAATTAAAAATTTTCATTGGTAAACCACACTTGGGAGAATTATTTAAAAAAATAACAGTATGGCAGGATTGCAGTTAATAGCAGCAACCAAAATGAGTGGTTCAAACAATAGCCACATTTGAGATTCATGTAAATGATGCCATAGATGGTTTGTTTATACAGATTCTACAGCTCTGCTGGTGATAACTTCACACACCCCTCTTCAGATAATTGTCAACATATCAATCAATACACTTCGTCCTTGGGCTTACACAGCTTCTGCTTAAATTGGACTATGCTACTCAATTATTTCTCACTTTGGAGAATCCCACTTGGTACCAACTTTCCTAGTTAATGATTTCTAGTTGCAGACTCATCAGTTGGTAACATGTTTTCTACACGTGCCCAATACATACCATCACTACAGTGAGGTATCCTCTGTTCCTACCTCACACCTTCTGACCCATTCGTATGTTCACACAACTTTGATATCGTCCTTGTGCATTTTTTTTGCCACATCTCCAGTCTCCCATAGCATGGATTTCCATTAGCCAATTTGGCCTGTGGGAACTCTTGGCGTAGCTCTATAAATGACGCTTCAGACCCAGATAGAAAGGGATGACAGAGGACCAAATAATGTCAAATGAGCATTGCACATTAGTTGATATTATTGGGCGTACCGACTAGTACTCACGCTTCAAATATGTAACGTTTACCTGGATTATCTAATCAATAAAAGATTTATAAAAAGAGTTTGTCAGCTTTCTAATTATTTTGGAGATCACTAAAACATCTAAAATACTTCATTTAAAAATCATACTAAGACCACGACAGAGCTCAAAAGCTTGATTAGTCCTAGGAATGCTTTAAAGTGGTGCCTATTTTCAGAGTCTTGAAGGATTCCCCGATCAGTACAAGCATCCAAAGTGCAGCTCAGCATTGATATTTAAGATTTAAGAACTAAAACTGATCTTATCTGTTATATTTGCATGTCCAAACATGATTCAATTTAAATTCTGATAAATCAGCTTCTAAAATGGTCCCATTTCTCTTCAATAACTGCCTACCACAGAATTTCAAGACCCACTAATTCCAAAACATAGACAGTATGCTCTAAAAACTCAATCGAAATGCTCTCGAAAAGAATTTCAAATAAAATAAGATGAGCGTTACAGGGCGCAGAATGATGAAAAAAATGAAAATCTGTTAATGATGTCAAGTTGGCTAATTTTATATATTGCATTTAATTGGATCAGGTAACTCAACTGTGGAGATCGGTTTATGAAATCAGGTTATCTTCTCGAGTTTCTTTAATAGAAAGGCATGACGTATAAACATTGACTGGCTGAAAAGGACAAATTTAGCTTACCACGCCAATTTGAGATACATTCATACATGATCTGACAATTTCCTTCTTGAAGCGAATTAAATTTATCAGATAATGTATAAGAATCAAGCCCAACAAATCAACAGATTCAATGGTTTTTATTACAATTTTATGACAGGAAATGAAAATCATGTGGCTAACAAGTTGTTAAAATGGATAGCTACAAGAGTTTGGGGGGGGGGATGGAAAAAAAAATGAACATCTGTTTATTCGCCAGTTATTTATCAATTGTCTTTAATTGTCCTTGCAGATTTTTATAAATTCACGAATTGCTATTTGGTGTTACTATAGTGTTGTTTGTTTGTTTTTTAAACCCCTTTCCCAGTCACTTCAGTTTTCAAGCTTTACTGGGCTTATCGTTTTATCTTACTCTAATGTCAGATGTGAATCTCATGCATTTTCTCACTGGTGAACATGGAAACAGTTGTTTGGAAATAGAGTGGAGGCAAAAGAGAATTTCTACAACAATTGCGAGCTTTAAATCATTACTCCCATTGCTTGGAAGGTCCCTACACGAGGAACCTGAAGAAAGTGGAGTAAAAAGTTTGAATGCAAGCGGAAGTCAGGATAGAAATTTCCAATCCCCGAGGTTAGCACCAAGATTCATCCATGACATGGGTTGCTGTGTTATTAAATGTTGGACCCATTTATCAAACTTGTGATCTAAATGATTTATCTATGCTGCAAAAAATCAGGTCAGGCCACAACTGTGCACAGGAAATAACTTCAGTACACGTAAGAGAGACAATGCCCTTGCAAAGAGACAATGCAGAGGGATGCCCCAGATGAAAATGAAAGCACTCGAGTGCAATCTGCCTAACCATTATTTTCCTCTCAGTAACAATTTTTCCAAAAAAATTGAGAATTAAAGACCACAGCAGCAACTTGGCAAGACTTCTTTATACCATCAGATAGAACACCAACTGCACTTAAAGGGCAGCCTTTTTCTCTGTAATGATTGTGTGAAGCTCATCTGCATCCTGAGTAGTTTTCACACGGATCAAAATTGGCAAAGCTGTGTCAGGACTTTTCTCATCGATGGGAGGGTTGGGAACACAGACGATTAGAATGTTGTTTTTTCCTGTTCTTGTACAAGGCATTGATGGGTGAAGCATAATATTCAGTAAAACATTTCCTGGTCAAGAAAAACAAAAGTTGGAAGATTTCAAACTCTGGCCATTTGCTATAATCTTATTCCACTGACTAATGAAACCTGATTTTCCTGTTGCATCTATTACTGAAGATAAATCAGATTCCCCTTCCATTGTTTTATTTAATGCCTTTGTTTTAATGAAATTAACTGTTGGAAATGGTTTTTCAGTTTGTATTCCTAAAACCACTCCAGATTTTGATCTCCTAAATTTGCGATGCATTTTACCAATCCCAAACTCAGGAAAAATCTTCCAGCTAAAACAAAACTTTAGATTTGTAAATAGTCATGGTTTCAATAGTGTTATTCCCTTAAACAATTCTTATTTTCTACTGGACAACACATTCCATTGTCAATTTTCATTAAGTAAATCTGTATGTTAATAATAGAATAAATAAAACAACAAATAGACCCTTCGGCCTAACGTATCTCCAATGGCTTTTCCAAAAAACAAACCACCAAGTCGTAGAGAACTGAATATGTCTATTGTTGATGAAACATTACATTTCCTCTTTCCCTCACCTCAAATAAAGGTGGCATAATTTTGCAGGCTTTCAAGTATTGCACCAAAGTAGCCTTTTATCATACATGAGTGCGTACAGTAAATTTGAGCAGACTGTTCAAATGTCAGCAGCACTCCCTTTAGACTGCAGTAAAAAACCTGATATTCAACTGCAAGGTACAACAGTTAGCTGAACCATCTGGGGATGTAAAATGGATCGTATCTGCAGGCACCCAATGTCAAAATCTCCAGAGAAAGGTGGTTTCCAAAATGATTCTCATTCCGATGTCTGCTTTTGTATGTGGTTGCATCAAGCTGTGCGGAATCCTTAACACAAAAATACGTGGCATTGCAAAAAAAATTAACTATTCCCAGGGTTGCAAAGAATGAACTGACCAGACAGCTGTAGAGCAATCCATTGAGTTGGACTGTGCTGTACTATTTTCATTACAAGTCAGTCAGAGGTTTGAACAGAGCGTCCAAGGTCCTGCGGAAAAGGTATTGGTGGATTCATTTGGACGGTTCTCTGAGCAGACTGCCAATGCCATTATTACAGAATATCACCAGAATTTTCAATCAAGTACCAAGATGTACCAAGCTGGTACTGGACCCTCCCAGTAAAATCCTCATGCACAGCCAGAGTGTCAACCCCATTGCATGCTACCCTCTAGGTGGCCCAATGAGGACGTTACCATCACCCATCTTCTTCTGGAGTGTGTGTTTGCCAAATAGATCTGAGATGGGCTGCAGTGGTCTACACCAAGGATTTTCTTCTGACCAGCTGCATTACACATAGTGTGTGTTAACTAAACATTTCAATGGGACACACTTGGAGCCAAACATCAAATGCTGCTGGTTTATTGCCCACTTAAGGGATGCTCATGGGATTTTATCACTAGCACTGGTATTCGTCCTTGAGGTAGTAATGCCATGTTGCAACCTCGAACTGCTACAGTTTGTTAAAGACATTGCAATAATGTTGTTGGGAATCGAACTCCAGGATTTTGACAGCGATAGAGTTGGTGCCTTACAGCGCCAGAGACCCGGCTCGATCCTGACTATGGGTGCTGTCTGTACGGAGCTTGTAAATTCTCCCCGTGACCTGCGTGGGTTTCCCCCAGGTACTCCGGTTTCCCCCACACTCCAAAGACATTCAGGTTTGTAGGCCAATTGGCTTGGTAAAATTGTAAATTGTCCCTAGGATAGTGTTAATGTGCAGGGATCGCTGGTCAGCGCGGACTCAGTGGGCCAAAGGGCCTTTTTATTTGTTGTATCTGTAAAACTAAACAGTGAAGGGTCTATGACATATCTTCAAGTTATGTGATTTGGGAAGTTCGTAGCAATGCTGTTTACAAATATTTGCTACCCTTGGTCTTTTAATTAGAACAAAAAAATTGAGCTGGGGAGATACTGTCAAAGGTTGCTGCAGAATATCTTGCAAGTAGTAAAACTCAAGTGGAAGAAACACTTAAAAAAAAAAAAACATGGTGCCTCTCACCAGCTTATCTACTCTGATGCTCTGGATCTTTAGTGTTATTGGAACTGCACTTATCCAAGTGCAGAGGACTGCTGTGTTAATGAATCTGCAAACCGTTAATGAATAGAGTGACAGTATTTATATGACAGGGCAAGTTAAACAGGTCAGTGGTGTTCCTCAAGATGTTGATTCTGGTAAGTCCACGATGGCAAAGCCTTTGAAAGGAGATGGTTAATTATAGTCTTGGGTGGCAGTTGATTATTTAATTTAACATGCACAACCTTTCATTACTGGAGCTGCTGACTAAATTCTGTATAAAGCATTAATTCTACATAATTAATTTGTTGATGCTAGTCATCGATGTGAATTAACTCACCTAGATTTGTATCTGCTCGTACCAACAACTGAATCTTTTGATCTGCCACAGGTTTTAAATGGATTGTACCAACTCCTTTATCTTTGAAATCCCCATGTTTCTTGTAAAATATTTTACACCTGCAAAAAAACCGCAACAAAATTTAAGCTTAAATGCACAATCCTACAAAATCTCCTCAACCTGAGTTTGTCTTATCCGTGGCCATTTCAGACTGAAATTCCATATTTATCGATATGCAAGAACCTTTCCTCATGTAAGAGTTGTCTTTTAATCTCTTTTTACTCGTATCATGTTTCAGGATATATGTATTGCTAGTAAGATCTGTATTCATTATGACATCCCAGGTCTCACCAATGGTGGGCCCATTTTTTTGGAACCGTTTGGTGGTGTCTCATAACGACGAATAGGTCAAATCAAAGAATGCTTCTGTGCTCAAAAGATGGGATCCAGAAGAACGTGTTTTAAAAATCAATAGTAAATTCAAAAGTGCTCTTTTGGCTTCAAAGTGTTTAGCATGCCTTCCGATGGTAAAAAGCATTGTACAAATGGATGATTTTTTAACTTCAAAATGTGAAGGAAAAGATGGCAAAATAGAAGAAATGTGAATTTTTTTTTTAATTGAAAATTGAGCTGGAATGCCGACGTGATTAATCATTCTTCCACCACTACCCCTTGCCCCCTATCCCCCAGACAATTTTGGATCCCATGTGGCTTCACCAGCTTGCATGCAGAGAAGGAAATTGGAATGTAATGCAAATGCTGAAATTATGGAGCACAAGCTACATTAAGCATACTTTATTTTGTAAATAAGTTAGTTTAGCCAAAGGAACATTCATTGAGAACATTTGACAAAACATATCCAAGGAGCCAGTCAGAGACCACCGGAATATTTTGGGGCTTCACTGTTAAAGGTCTGAATTACCTATTCTAAACACGAAAGACCGATCACAACCCAATTAGTGATTGAGGAAATTTCAGTGTTTCCAATTAAGTGTAAAAATATCCCACGTGAAGAGAAAATGAACTGGGACTTCAAAAAGACAATCCTCTTTATTGAAGAATTTTGGAGAAAGCCTGAAGGCAACAGATGTACTGCACGTGGATTAGCTGAACTGATAAATTCCAATACAAGAGATTATCACAGAATATCAACACAAAATGCTGGAGTAACTCAGCGAGACAGGTAGCATCTCTGCAGTGAAGAAATGGGTGACGTTTCGGGTTGAGACCCTTCTTCAGACTTCTTCGGTCTGAAGGTCTCAACCCGAAACGTCACCCATTCCTTCTCTCCCGAGAAGCTGCTTGTCCCGCTGAGATTTTGTGTCTTTCTTCGGTTTAAACTAGCACCTGCAGTTCCTTCCTGCACATCACAGAAGATCAACCAGTGGGATAAGATAAATGCTTCTTAAAAACTGGGTAATTGGTGACCAATATTACTCAGCTGGGAGGTTTCTTCTTTTCACGGTATAAAGGCTTAAGAAAGTGGTAGCATCATCTATAAATTATAAACTTTTCTAAAGACTAAAAGAGAGTGCAAAGAGATATTTATAAACTAAGAATAAGTGATAATTGGTGTTACACTGCTGTACGTGCGTGGTGATGAATTTTGTTTTTAAAATAGCAGTAAAGATTCAAATAGGAATAGCATAGTCACTATAGATGTGTAAAGAAATATGGGAATGCAACATGGGTTTGACTGAAACAGAACGTGCGAGAACTCAGCAGGTCAGGTAGAATCAATGGAAAAAGAAACAGTTAATGTTTTAGCTCATGAGTTTGATAAGGCAAAAGTAAAAGTTAGAGGCAGCACAATGGCATACGGTTCGTGCTGCTGCCTCACATCTCCAGCAACAGTTTTAATCCTGATCTCCAAAGCAGGCAGTGTATGTTCTCTACATAAATCTGGGTTTCTTCCCACATCCCAAAGATGAGCTAGTAGGTTAATTGGCCATTATTAATTACCCTGGTGTAGGACAGTGGCAAAAGAATCAAATGAGAGTTGATGGGTAAGTGACACTGAGCAGGTTGCAGGAACATGAGGGATGCATGGATTAGATGGGTCAAATGACATTAATTTGTATTGTATTCCTAAGCTTTGCATTAACAAGGTATAGAATGTAGACCGCAACAAGGGAATATGCCTTTGCAAAAATGCAAGGCTTTAAAATATGCTGTTCTGGCCTTAAAACTGTGCAAGTTATAAACTAATATTACGAGGGCAGATAGAAGCCGACTGTGAAGTAGTTGAATGATCTAGATACAAAGGTTTACAAGAAAGACCTGGATGCACCCTTTCAAATAGAGAATTGTATGGAAGTAGAATTTATTTGAACAATTAGTAACGTTAGGTAGATAAAACAAAGAATTTAAACTGAAACAGGATTTTGGATAAATGCTTGCACGCAGGACTAATACAGACATTGACATCTATGCATTTCTAGTCATTGGAAGAAGATGCAAGTAGCAATATCTAAGCGTGCAAGAAAGGAACGCAGGAGTATAAAAAATGGTTTCCCACTATGGACACAGTGTCAGTTTAAACGATACTGAAGCTCCCAAATTACCTAGGTCACAGATCTTAATTGTTTTTGTGAATGGTGCCTATTTGATTAAAACATATTTAAATCCGCATAACATTACATACTTCTTTGAAAAGATTGCATCTTCTTCCTTGATTTCATTTACAACAGGTTCAGGAGGCTCTTCACTTTCTTCTTCATTTTCATCTACAAATTGAAATGAGCAGCAAGGTTTTAAAAAAGATGCAAATAAAGACCAAGTTGATAAGTATGAATAAGATGGACCAAATAACTCTGCTGCAAGCAGCTCATTTGTAAATTTAAAATACATGTGAAATTAAGATGTCATCCTGTATTGTTGTAGTTCTATTTTCCATTGCTATATTATCTCTCACTCCACAAGTTATCATCCACAAATTTTGAAATTGTGATTTTGATTTCAAAAGTCCTACACAGATACGGGCAAAACATTTCCAAATTTTCAGCAATTTTAGCAACGACCTTTAATCCACCTGTTTTAAAGCCAGTTTCTATAATTTCAATATGTGCCTAGTTTAGTCACTGTTCTAATTATGCATAATATTATGTTCAATTCAAATAGCAAATTAACAGAGCAAATTTCAAAGCTCGTAGTTAAATAATCTGTGAAACCTGTGTGTTTATCAAGCAATAAACTGATCAGTACCAGAATATTCAAAAACAATTGTAGCCATTTTTATTTTATAATAGGACTATAATTTCCAGTCTTTAGTACAGATTGGCCCTCGCTTTTCTGTACCTGATTAATCCAAACACTAGAATGCAGTTTCCCCCCCAAATTATGTACATGGATATGTATTGTACCGTTTAATACCAAAAAAGACTGAACCCTGGATATGACGCTCAAAATCTTCGGTTCTACATTTTGTTATCAAATCCTTTAGGTCCATATCTGAATTGTAAAACATAGGGAATCCCATTTTTTTCAAAATGATCAAACTTGGCCACCAAAATGTGCGAACACAAAGTTTGACTCAAGAAAAGAGACAAATGCTTTCAAGAACTCTCAATTATGTTTATACTACAATCTCTTCGAAGATGTGGCAAAGATACGAGTTTGCCAGTCAGTACATCTCCCACCAACAGGATGAAATGATGTCTCCTTTCAAAAATGTGTAAAACAGTGGGAACCAGTCCATCTTAACAGTATGATCATGAAAACACTACACGAATCCTAACCTTCCTCACCTTGCTTTAAAACAGTTTTCAATAAACAAGTATTCCTGAGGACGTGACTGCAGGAAGTCTAATATTAGACTGTGGAATTCTGCCTCAGAGGGCGGTGGAGGCCGGTTCTCTGGATCACATTGAATGGCGGTGCTGGCTCGAAGGGCCGAATGGCCTACTCCTGCACCTATTGTCTATTATCCATTTTCATTCCACCAAAAAAGAGGGATGATGGGCAGATGTGAAAGGTGTGAGGGGAGGGCAAAGTAAATGGAGTGGGAGGGGTGTGTGGGTGATGGACAGATGGAATGGAAGGAAACTGGATTATACGGGGCTAGAAATAGGGTAGTCTATGAGAGGACGGGAAGAATAAGAGAGGTGGAGGCAAAGAGGGAAGCTGATTGCCTGGAAAATGGGATCATTCAATATTCCTACCATTGAGTTGTAGACTACCCAGGCAGAATGCGAGGTGGTGTTCTTCTAGTTTGCGTTAGGCCTCTTCCTGAAAGTGGTGGAGGCCAATGACAGATAGGTCCTCAAATCACCACCCCACAGCTTCCATCTGCCTGTCACGAGTCACTTATTTGGTTCCTTTCTGATCAGACTATAATCAGCAGCATTTTGCAATCTCCACGTATCACATTCCAAGCTCAGTTGCTGTTTCCACTATACTCCATCTGCCATTTAACCCCTACTCACCCAGATCTACCTATCGCTTGCCAGCTCTTGCCCCATCCGTTCTCCCTTGCAAGCCCCATTACACTTGCTATTTACCTTTTATTCTCAGTCCAGATAAACGGTCTTGTCCCGAAACTGCAAATGTCTAATTCAATCTATAGATGCTGCCTGACCCGCCAGAGTACTTTTTTTTTTTAAACCAAAGAGTCATTAACAAAATGGGAATACAAATTTGTTTCAGGAAGAAAAGATATGGGGAAATGGTTATAACAACAAAGAAAGGGCTAAACTCAGGATTGAATTGTCTAATTCCCATTGAGGCAATCAATGCAACTATTTGCACAATGTCATTTCAGAACAGAAGGTGGGAAAATTGGCCACCTTTTCGGGATCACTGAACCACTGACTTCAAACTACCAATTCACCAGGTTGTCCTTCATTCCCTTGCTATGCAGCTGGAAGCAAATCTCTCAAGATAATTTGATTTTGATTTGATTTGATTCAATTTATTGTCATTGCACTTTTCAGTGCAACGAAATGGTTTAGCCTGCAGTCAGAACATAGAATAAATAACAAAAACACACACTCAACACAGTTTAACACCCACCACAGTGAGTCCACCAGACACCTCCTCACTGTGATGGAAGGCAAAAAGTCCCAAAGTCCATGTCTCTTCCCTCCTTGCTCAAGATCTTGCATTGTTACTTGGTCTTCTCTTGCAGCAATCTAAAGCCTGCTAAGAACATTCAGCACACCCAGAAGAAACAGGGACTTTGACTCATTCTGGGGTTTGGAGGAGGTTGGGAGAGAAAGAAGGATTTCCTGCAAGCAAGGATATCAGATGGTGGGACGTTGGAATACCAATGGAAAAAACAAACAAGGAAAGGCCATTTAACCCAATTTGTTTTTAAAGTTAATTGATTTATTTAATCATTAAAATGATAGGCAAACTTGAGGGATGTGGACCAGGCACAGGTAAGTGGGACTAGCTCAGTTAGGATCTTGATCCACAAGGATATTGGGCCAGAGGGTCTGCTTCTATGCTCTAAGATGACATTACACGTTGAATGTACAGCCACTTAAGATTATACAAATCATATTTTTAGACAATCATTCTTGCTTTGTATCCACAAACAAATGGACAAGCTTTTTTTTTTAAAACAAAATAAATGATGGACACCAGTTTCAGATCTAAGTACCAACTGTTGAATCAAGAAGCATAACTGACTACGGGTGCTGACTGTAAGGAGTTTGTACGTTCTCCCTATGATCTGCATAGGTTCTCTCTGGGAGCTCTGGTTCCCTCCCATACTCCAAAGACGTACAGGTCTGTAGGTTAGTTGACTTGGTAAAATTGTCCCTAGTGTATGCTGGGTAGTGTTAATGTATGGAGATCCTTGGCTGGCATGGACTCGGTGGGCCGAAGGGCCTGTTTCTGTGCTGTATCCCTAAAATAAACTGACCAAAGATGCTGGAGGTCAAGCAGTACTGTGGAGGGAAAGGAATTGTCAGTTTTTCGGATTGAGTCACTGTATCAGGAGAAGAACGTCAACAGTTCCTTTCCCTCCACAGATGGAAACCCCCTGGGTTTTTTGCTCCAATTGCAGAATTAACCAGATTGACAACCAATGCCTTTCAACTTGGCGAGCTAAAACCAGGAATACAGGGTACCATAAACCCGAAGCAGGAATTTTTAAAATCATAATTGCCATGAAACTGCAAGGTTAAACAGAACAGCTGAAGGAGACTTGATTTAAATCCCTATTTGAGAGATTGCCAAATTCTAAGCAGTCTCAAAGAGATAAATCAAACATGAAGTAAAAGCTACAAAATATTAAACTGTTTCTTTATCAGGATGTTTTCTAATCTGCTATTTTCGCTCTTTGGTTTCTTTTGACACAAAATCTTCTTTTCTGATGGGCACATACAAAAGTAAGTAAGTAAAAGTATGTAAAAAGTAAGCCAAAATTTCAAGGTGTCAAAAAATCTGAACAGGAAAGTTGAGCAAGGAAGGGAGATTATCGGGAAGAGTCGTACGTTTTTGGATGAATGCCACTGGATCCATTTCTACTACTTCACAATGCAAATAGATCCTTCCAATAAAATACATTAGTTTAATTATTCTCCCTCACTCAAGCTGTAAATGTGTTAATATCTAGACACGGGTGCTGAAAATAATGTAAAAGAGTTGACCTTGGAATAGTGAAATAAGGAAAGAACTTGAAGGTCTAAAGAATTATAATTTCAAAAGTTAGCTTGAACTTACCAGAATCAAGCTTTCATCCTTACATTTATTTTTACTAAATTTTAAAGATCAGAGAAATTACATAAAGAAATTTTCAACTAAAAAAACTGCCTGTTTCATCAGTTGTAGAGCAAATAATCATTCACAAAAATAACTCTGCAAACAGGATAATATTGCCCCTGTGGATTGTCAAGTGACTGAGAACACTCATTAAAATGTCACTCCCAGCTAAGTATGACATGGGAAAGCAGAATGGAGTCCTGAATGAGGGGCAAGTGGAAATGCCTCAAAATGTTTGTGTACGGGAGACTAGTTACATTAACTGTACAAAGAGTATCATGACTTGCCTTGCACCAAGCTTTTAATACAGTTAAAGGCTAATTGTGGAGTGTAAAGCTTTAAACAATGTGTAAGGTCTATGTGATTGCAGGTCATTAATTGAGGAACTGCTACGATCCAAAATGGAATCTCCAGCTAAATGCAAAAGCCTATCAATTGGGCAGGAAGCGACACCAAAATATTTTTTTCCATCACAACTTCATTCAGTTAAACTACATTCTTGCCTGGGCATTCGGATATTCCAACATTTTTGGGGGGGGGGGGGGGGGGGGGGGGGAGGGAAAGAGGCCAAAAAGGACCCACCGTATCTGGTAAACAAAAAATATTAAAGACACAATCAAACTTAATGTAAACGCATATATTTGTGATATAATTGTGCAAAGATGTTTGACAGTCTCCAAGATCAGACAGAATATATGACAGTAAAAGTAACTAAAAGTTAATCAGGGATGAAAAATGTGTATGAGAACTAGAAAATTAAAAACACTTATTAAGTTAAGTTTCAGCAGATATTTAACAAAGTGAGTCCGAGAAGGTAACAATGGAAAATAAGGAAATGGCAGATAAAATATTTTTCAATAGTCTTCATTGCAAAGAATACAAGTAGCATCCCATAAGTAACTACAAATTGGGGCTTAATTGGGAATATTGCAATCGCCAGGGAAGTAATATTAGCCAATAGTTAGAGCTGCAGGCTGACAGGTTCTCTGGTTTTTATGCAGTTTATCCTGGGTCCTAAAATAAGTGGCTGGTCAGATAATCAATGTGTTGGTTTTTGATTTTCAAAATTCCCTAGATTGAGTATAAAAGTTGGGATAGTATGTTACAGTTATACAAGACGTTGGTGAGGTTGCATTTGGAGTATCATGTTCAGTTTTGGTTACTCCGCTATGGAAAAGCTGTTGTTAAACGGGAAAGAGTGCAGAGAACATTTGAGGATTTCGTTTCAGTTTAGTTTATTGTCATGTGTACTGAGGCACAGTGAAAAACTTTTGTTGCGTGCTAACCAGGAACTTTGCCTGGACTTGAGGGCCTGAGCTATATGGAGAGGTTGGGTAGGCTAAAACTTTATGTCCTGGAGCACAGGAGTATGAAGGGTGATCTTAAGATCCTAAGAGGAAAAACCTAGGGTAAATGCTGAGTCTTTTACTCGGAGTAGGGGAACCAAGTACCAGGAGACATAGGTTTAAATGAGAGGGGAAATATTTAATAGGAACCCGAGGGGCACCTTTTTCCACATAGAGGGTATGTGGAACATGCTGCCAGAAGAGGTAATTACTATAACATTTAAAACAGTTTTGGACAAGTGCACAGATATATGCGATTTCAAGGGATATGGGCCAAACGCAGGGACTCGAGACCAGTATAGATGGGGCATCTTGGTCGGCATGAACAAGTTGGGCCAAAGGGCCTGTTTCTATGTTGTATAACTATGACTCTCCTTGGAAAGGATCCGTGAGATGGTAAAATAGCAAATTCAACTCTCTTATTTGGAATGGAAGTGAGACAGAGAGCAGTAGCTTACCATCTGTCATAGGAAAAATGTTTGCGGCTATTATTTGAGGTAGTACAGAAGGAGACGCAAGAAACAAAGGAATTAAGTGTGACCAGTGGAGTTCCGTAGGGATCTATGCTGGGTCCTCTTTTGCTTATGATGTATATAAATGACTTGGACGTAATGTAGATGGGTTGGTGTAGTAAGTTGGCAGATGACACCCAACATTGCTGGAGTCACAGAATATAAGAAAGACTGACAAAGTGTACAGTAGGGTATTGATCAGCCACAAAAATGGGCAGAGAAATGGCAGATGGGGTTTAATCCAAGCAAGTATGAGGTGTTGCAATTTGGGAGGTTGAATGCAACGGAAAATATACAATTAATGGCAAGAGCTTTAACAACATTAATGTACAGAGGGATCTTGGGTTCAAGTCCATAACTCTCAGAATGGTAAACAAGGCATATGGTATGCTTGCCTTCATTGGTTCAGGCATTGAGTATAAGAATCAGATCATGATGCATGATCATGATAGGACTTTGATTAGGCAACATTTGGAGTGTTGCTTGCATTTCTGATCACAATACAGGAAAGATTGAGGCTTTGGAAAGAATGCAGAGTGGTTTAGCAGAATGATTCCCAATTTGGAGGGTATTCGTTACAAGGAGAGGTTGGACAGACTTGGATTGTTTTCTTTGGAAAGTTGGCGGTTAAGGGGAGACCATATAGATATATATAAAACTATGAGATGCATAAATAAGGATGACAGTCAGAATCCTTTTCCCAGGATGGAGATATCAAATACTAAAGAACATAGGTTTAAGGTCAGAGGGGCAAAGTTTAAAGAAAATGTGTGGGGCAAGCTGTTTTTTAAATATAAAAACACTGGTCTCGTCCCCCAAGGCTGTGCGGAAACAACGTTTTCGAGGTAGACCGGGTATTTTTGGTAAGTGGAGGTGGGGGTGGAGGGGAGAAGAAAGAGTAGTATGCTAATATGTATAAAGACAATGCAAGAAAAGACCAAATAAAGTCATCTCCTGGTCAGGTTTGTTTTGTGAAGACAGAAATGGTGCCATCACAAACTCCTAGGTGAGATTTCACATTCTTTGCTGTTGAATACATGCCCATGTCTGGAGAACTAGTATAAACACAGGTAAGATTATTTTTCATGTTTATAACAATATATTAAAACGCCACGCTTAGCGTTAGAAAATATTTGCAGTGCAAGCATGTTCCTAAAATTTGCAAGAATCTGCAAAAATGCTTTCTGCTTTAAAAATATATAATCTCTGACATGACAACACAGGTGAATAAAAAAGTCTAAGAGGAAAAAAAAGAGTTTGAGGCAAACACTAAGTACTTGAGAGCAGCTAAAGAAAACAACAGGGCAAATAAAGGGACACAATTTTTTTTTTAGAAACCTAGAGAAACGAGCAACTTAAAAATGATTGTAAACATTTTTAAAAAAAAAGGAAATTTGAAACAGACAATAGGGGCAGATAGGTTAAAAATCACAAGCAGGCACATCGCAAATCCTAAAAATACCAAGAGTATAAAATTGAAAACCCTAACCAAACCAATGAGCGAAAATGAAAGTATCTGTCACATGACAAAGCTAAACAGCAATTATATCACAATATGCTCTTTGCAACAGCAGATGTGAGGGCAACAGATAATATGTCATACTTTTTCAGACAGTGAAACTTCCATCAAATGCATGTTAATTATCCATCAGAATTTCTTTGGACTGTTGGTCTACATTGTTACCCATTAAGTTTTACCGATTGGACCACTTCTCAAATAAACCCTCAACTTGATATATACCATCCTCACAGCCCAGGAAAATTAAATTAAACTGTATATTTGCCTTCCTATGCCCACTGCAATGCTGAAATATAAAAGGTATATTATATGTTGGAAACTTGAAATCTATTAATTTTCATCTTCCATGGGAGACTGCAAAGAAAGTGGAGAATCCTCTTGATTACGACTGGTAGCACATAATCTATTGGACAGCAATTCCTTAGGACTTTATATTCCAACTTAATAAAAATATGTATTTAATTAATGCAATTATTCAGTACCCATACCTTTATACTCACTACCTTTTATTTCTTCCTTTTTTTCTACAGATGCTGTGAAGGAAAAAGTTGGAGCAACAATCTTCTCCTGGTTCACATCTTTTCCAAATAATGAGCCTGAAGTTCCTCCACCGAAAGAAAAGCCAGCTAAAGGAGAGTTTTCGATTTTTTTCCCAAAGAGCAAGTTGAGATTCCCACTATTTCCCATTGCAGTCTCAGATTTTTTTTCTGAAGTGACTGGAATAATATCCTTGTTTTTGACAGATGAGAATAAAGATGATGGGGTTGTTCCCTGCGGTGTTTTGCAAACACCAAATGTGTTAACAGATTGCATTTCTGGCCGCTTGCTGTTCGTGTCACTCTCTGAGCCACTGTCAGAACTGCTACCATATTTCTGTTCAATGCTTGTCAAATGCTTCTCGTAGTCTTTGAAGATTGGGGTCAAATCACAGAGTGGGTTCTCATTGACATGTTTGGTGATCCAGTCTCGGACCGAACAATTCAATGCTGCTAGTTGTCTGTTGTACTCACTGGAGCCCACTTTATCCCCAGAGTTAATCTGATTAACACCATTTGTTTTCGTACCTATTTCTCCTTTTGCCAAGGGATTTGGTGGAGGACCATTAGATAGAAAAGAACCTATGAAATGGAACAAGTTAAATGTTTAATTAAGTCCAGTGAAACAAAACCCATTAAATTGAACAAAGATTCTTAGCAGTCTTCAGAGACAGATGAGAAATTCCTCTGACAACAGGAACCCATGAAAAAATACAGATGCGACAGTTTCTACCATACACAATAGATACAGTAGTATAACATTTGTTTAAACAAACACAAAAGGTCTCACAAATACCAATTCAATCCTTACCCTTTCCAATCCAAAACATATGGCATGAAACACAGGTGAAAAGATTCAGAATTGAGCTATTTTAAGAAGTCAATATCAGTGTATTTGAACAATCAGTCTTATTATATCCAAGTTGTCTTAGTTGATAATATGAAAAGAAGTTAACCATTTATAAAGGAAGCCAAGCACAACATGGTTTATTTCAGAAGGCATATCAGGCAGAAATCAAATCAATTATGGTAAGGGCTCAAATATGCCTAAATCTGAATCAGATTCCAAAAATACCAATAGCTCCATTTAAAGAAAAAGACAAACAGGAGGTGGTAAAATAGGAAAAACAAGCTAATTGTTGACAGATTGAGTTTATCGTTAGTCTGTAAGGTACACAAAAAGTAACATTAATATTCTGAATAGAAGTTCTAATAGCAAAGGAAAAAAGCATTTGACTTTTGCAGCACCTCAGGTTGTTATAGCCATTCTAAAAAAAAAAAGCACATAATTATACGTGTCTACTCAAAGAAGGTAAAGAGCAACAAGCCCGTGTCATATCTGAAATGGTGAGAGTACGAGAACTCCATACAGTGTAGTGTTCAGTATACCAGGTACGACATTGAAAATTTGAGGTGGGTACAATGTAGATTCATCAGGAAGCTGCAAATATGCATAAAAAACTTCAAAGCACTTGACAATGGGATAGGCTGAGATCAGGAAAGATGAATGAAGACAAGTATGAATACCTACGAAACAGCAAAGCTAGGGTTATTCCTCTTCAAAGAAAATAGCAAGATCAGACAAAGGTTTCTAGTTCTGGAAAGGTTATAATGGGAAGAAACAATTTGCAGCAGTGTTGTTAATTGGATAAAACTGAATTAAGAGTACAGAAATATACGTAATGAGAGATTATGATCTCAAAAGCCAAAAAGGTGTCATAATCACATTAAATATGAACAGTCAAAAGGCTACTGGATAAATAGTTAAAGTTTAGAATTTGCAGGGCCAAGTTGGGTAGATGGAGGAAGAGTTTGGCTAATGGGACCTCTCAAGGACCCGACACTGTTGCAATGGGCGACATGACATTCTTCTATGTGTAAAACCCCACTGCAGCTCTAGCAGTCCAATGGTTTATAAGACTGACGGGAGGGAGAAAAAACAGTATACATCAATAACACAAATTAACTCTCCTCAAATAATCAATAGATGCAACGGTTATGATATTTGACTCTACTTACCAATAGGATTATTTACATCTGTAGCGCTACTGTGTGACGGCTTTGAAGACGACAAATTATTTCCATTGTTCAGGCCATGTAAAGGTTTGAAACCAGAACCATTACCAAATCCTCCAAATCCAGTACTTCCAGTTGAAGATACCAGACCAGAAAACCCTTTGAAGATTCCACCACCTTCAGACTGGAATATTTTGAAAACAAAATTGGTTAGCATACTTTTCAAAGAATACAAGATTCACTGGCAACTTTTATTGACATCCATACTTTGCATGGGATGATTTAAGAGCCACTGAATGCATTCAAATCAGCAACAAAATATCAAGTCACACTGCACGGAAATTGTCATTCAGCCCTTTAGCACCCACCTACTTTCCCAACATTACCATTAAATCTTCCCTGATTCTATTATTTATCTGCACATTAGGGCCAATTTAACCAGCAAATGACATGTTAGGATGCGAGAGTGAACCCATGTTGCTATAGGGTGTAGATACAAACTCCAAGGTCAGGTTCAAACCAAGGTTTAGTGGAATTATGAGGCTGCTGCTCAACTTGCACTTCCATCATCTGGCTGTTTGTAGGAATCCTAAAATCACTTATTCCTAACTGTTCTCATTACCTTTAATCAGAATATGTAGGCCTTCAACATATACATTTAATTAAAGTTACAAAAATGTTTGATATGTAATCATTTTAGCAAGCTTGCTTTCCCCTCCCCGCAGTATTATACACGTCAGTAAATCACAATGCTTCAATTTATATTGCTTTATGTGGCGAGTGTAAAGAAACCCAAAGGAAAAACAGACACCAGTAGGAGTGGAAAGTAGGATAACAAAAATAAGCATTTGTTTACTTTTGAGTCGTGTTAGGGTATTAATTTAAATTGGAGGAATTATAGCAAATGTCGATACGAAATAGGTAGCTATAGAACCCACATTTCTGACTTATGGAGGAAGTGGCTTATGGACAGTTCTTAGGAACAAACTTTTACCCATGAACTGCCTGCACCGTTACAATTTATGTAGATGGCTCACCGCCTCTTTCCCCAATGACAAGATGTTAGAATTGCCAAAGCATTGATGGTTAGTGCAAGGCCTTGTCAAACATAGTGATAGTCATACAGCATGGAAACAGCCTGTCGGCCCAAGAAGGGCCTCGATCCAAAATGTCACCCATTCCTTCTCACCAGAGATGCTGCCTGTCCCACTGAGTTACTCCAGTATTATGTGTCTATCTTCAATTTAAACCAGCGTATGCAGTACCTTCCTACACATTGTGTTGGCCCAACTTGCCCATGCTGACAAACATGGCCCATTTATCTGCCGGCAAGTGGCCCAAACACTTCCAAACCCGTCTTATCCATATACTTGCCCAAACGTCTTTAAAATGTTGTGATAGTACCTGGCTCAACTACCGCCTCTGGCAGCTCATTCCATATACCCACCACCCTTTGAGATAAAAAAAAGTTGCCGCTATGCTATGATCACTGATGTCAATCAGTATTTCATGTACTACTACAGAAAATTTATAAACTGTAAAATGAGGACTTGATGATAAACGTGCAGGATATTCAAAGTTAGATTCAAATGGAGGAAGTGAAACAGTTAATTGTCTCTCAATATGGAAATTAAAAACTCATGGCTCCAAAATGAAAGGTACATGAACAAAGTATTGGGACAGAGTTGACGTACTGCAGCTAGTTATGGGCAAAGACTTCATTAAGTAATGCAAATACTAGAGGCAGCTAAAACAATCTGGGTCAGATTGTTACATCTATGACCTAAAAATATACACGGCTGCAGGTAAGACACCTATGCCATGTACATAAATCAAAAGATTGTACCAAATATGATGAGTATATTTCAGCATACTGGTCAATTCTAAAGAATACGAACGCAAAGTTTCACCAGAATGCAAGATCATTAACTCCTAGGACAAATGCTAACATTGGACAAATGCGAGCAGGTGGAACTAGTGTAGCTGGAACATGTTGGCCGGTGTGGGCCAAAGGGCCTGCTTCCACGCTGTATGACTCTATGAATCTTCATTACAAACTGAAAATGCTGTCATATTAATGTCTTAAAATATTTCAAGCCCCATTCAATGTGATGTGTGGAAAACCTCTAAGATAAGCTGAATAAGTCCTCACCACTCTTTTTCAAATGTCAATTATGCAAATTGATTTACATGGAGGTATGGGAGACAGCAAGTGGAGAGTAAAACCACATGCCACAGATGAAAGCCATTCGTACAGAAATTGTAATATGCACCAGCTCTTGAAAGTTACACATGCAAACGAGTACAATACTGTCAAACCCTATTGTGGACTATTTTAGGTAGTAAATGAATTCCTATTATTATCAGAAAATCATGAATTAATAAAATGACAATCAGTTTTCATTTTTAGATTTATTACTCTGATCACTAAAACTGTAACCATTGGTTATCCATAAAACCTCAGAAGATTTTGATCTGGGGATATCCACACATGACAACAGAATTAGATTAATTTTCAGTTGATGTTAGTTTGTCTGATCTGTGAACAATGGGATTTTCTGAAATGTCGCTCTGAATTCAGGGAGCAAATCCTAGCTGGCAGCGCTGCAGTGACATTTAATAAGTAACTGGAGGCACAAAGCCCCACTCAACACACCAAAAAAAGGTAATTAAAAATTCTATTATGACTTGCCTCAGCGAGGAGGTTCCTGCGTTTTGCTTTTTTGATTGCTCGGTTTTTCAGTACATCTTCACTTGCTACTGAGAAGGTTCCTGCCTATAAAGCAAAATATTCTATAGTGAAACAATGTTAACCAGTAATTCAACATCTTGCTTTTCATGGAAACCTTTATTAAAGTTGCAATAAAATATCAATGTAGCACATTGCATTTTTCTACAGGGGCTGGTAATTAAGGTGCTGAACCCCCCCCCCCCACGTTTATCCAAAGGCAACTTTGTTCCCCCCCCCCCCTCCCCGCCCCCCACCCCAAAACACCATGCTCTGCAAAAATGGGGTCTGGATCTGGGCACTGAAAATTGATTAAAACCCTCAGCAGGAGGAAAAGAAGCGTTTCATCTCATTATCTAACTGCTTGAAATTCATGTGTCAGGATGTCAGCTATAAATAAGTGTTACTTATGATTGTTCACTTTATATACTAGCTTAGCCATTCTCAACCATTTTTTGGCCACAGCCCCCTTAGGAGCTCTTCTCAGTTTCCAGGGCCTCCTGTCAAACAGGGATACAACATGAACAGATAGACAGAAAATCATTTATTATTCAGTCTGTGGCCCCCTTCATATGGCCCCCGTTGAGAATGGCTGCTAGTTTATCCAGAGCGACATACTAGAATAGTATTGAAGCAGCACTGCAGCAGAACTGGTAGATTTTGAATGGTTATTAAATCAATATCCTCAACAAGCCACAATAAACTTTATTTTAAAGAGCAATCAAGTTCTCCCATTATGATCAATATTTATTCCTTAGCCAACAGTTAAACAGCATCCATTTATCTGGCTGTTGTCACAAAAATAAACTGAAAAACAGTTGGGGACATCAGAGGTCATGAAAGGTGCTACATAAATACAAGTTCTTGTATGCCGAGCATAGATGGGTGTCCCCATGATCAAACAACTTCTGACACTCAAGGTTCTTACAAGTAGAATTATTAGGCTAAGAGCAAACAGCCAGAAGTGCATGACTGTCAGCAGTCAATGACCTCTAGAAGGGATAACGGCAGAGAAATAAATAATTTCAAGGGTACAGATGTGTCATTGTAAGGTTTTTGAGGACGCAAGATGTTAGATATTTAAGGATTAAGTTAATGTTAGAACGATGGAATAATTAATTATTAATAAATTACTAAAATAAAGAGCTGAATGAAAGATTAACAATGCATTGCTCAGGAAGCAACATTGTTACACATATTAGACACAAAAAGTTGGAGTAACTCAGCGGGACAGGCAGCATCTCTGGAGAGAAGGAATGGGTGATGTTTCGGGTCGAGACCCTTCTTCAGATAAGACCAGCAGTCTGAAGAAGGGTCTCGACCCGAAACGTCACTCATTCCTTCTCTCCAGAGATGCTACCTGTCCCACTGAGTTATTCCAGCATTTTGTGTCTATCTTCTGTTTAAACCAGCATCTGCAGTTCCTTCTTACACATTACACATTGTACGATTCTTACACCTGATATAAATTTAAGTCACGAAGCACTGTCAAAAAGGAGAACATAGAACTGATGGACAATGTAGGCCAGACTTATAAAAAGGTGCTTACATTCTCCAACAGTAACAACGATTCTTAAGCCATGGGCAAGGTGAGATCTTTCTCATATTTTCTTACGAGATTGATGCAAATCATCTGGCCCATTGTATATAATGGCTCTTAGAGTATTGTCATCATTCCCATTCTCCCACATATTTCATTGTAAACTATTTTTTTTCGTATGGCCATCAATTCCTCCTGATTCTTCTACCATTATCCTGAACTATACCACTCTCTCAACATCTTATGGATGTGCAAGGAAAACTTTGGTAGGTTTGCTTTGATCCCCTTTTGAATGCCCTTTTAAAGAAATTTTGTGCCTCTAAATTATAAGAGAGAGTTAATTATTCAATAATTTTCAGGGATCTGGATGCTGCTGGCAAAGCCAGAATTTGTTGCCGTTTCCTCATGCCCTTGAGAAAACAGTGACTCGCTGCCTTCTCAATCATTGCTGACCTTTTGATGAAGCGTCTCCCACATTGCTATTAGATAGGGAGTTCCAGATTTAGACTCAGCAACAATGAAGGACTGACATATATTTTCAAATCAGTTTGGTGTGCGAATTGTCGTGGAACCTGCAAGTAGTGGCGTTCTTGAGTTTCTGCTACCCTTGGCGGTAGAGACTGCAAGTTTGCAAAATGCTTTTAGGAGAAGCCCTGAAAAATAACAGCAACACATTTTATAGACGGCACATACTGCAGCCATTGTATGCTGGTGGAGGAGGGATTGAATGTTTAGGGTGGTGGATGAAGCACAGCCTGCTTTGTATTGATTGCAGATTTTCGAGCATTGGTGGAGCCCGATACATTTAGATAAGTGACAAATTACTTCATCACACTCCCAATATGTGCCTTAAAGAAAGTGGTGTCACACGAGTCGATTGCTATTGGATCCCTGCCTCGGAATGGTCTTGCAGGGACAATATTTTATGTGGTAGGTCCAATTGATCAATAGTGACCCCAACTTGTCAACAATAAAGCTATTGAATGTCAAGGATCTGACTATCTTAGATTAATAGAGTCAGAGCTATAGAGAATGGAAATAGGCCCTTTGGCCCAACTTGTTAATGCCAAATAAGATGGTATTCTGAGCTAATCCCATTTGCCTGCATTAGGCCCATATCCCTCTAAACCCTTCTTGTCCATATATCTGCCCATATGTCCTTTGAAAGTGGTAATTGTAGCTATTTCAACAGCTTTCTCCGACAGCTCATTCCAGATGCGCACTACCCTCGGAGTGAAAAAGATGCCCAGAGGTCCCTCTTAAATCTCTTGTTTGTGATGGCTATGTAATTGCACTCATCAGCACAAGCCTGAATGTTAACAAGGTTTTGCTCAATCAGGCATGAGCTGCTTCATTTGCTGAGTTGAGAATGGAATGGAATATTATGTAATTATAAGCAAACTGCCCCACTTCTGACCTTATCATAGAAAAGAGGTCAATGTAGAAATAACTGAAAATAGTTAGAAGATAGATACTGCCCAGAGGAACTGTAAAGTTGGCAGCAGCTGCTAAAAATAAGCTGTTGGCTGAACAAAAGAAACAACTAATTTATCCAGGTCGTACCAAATATTTGATATCCTGGCAATAATAAATTGCTGGATTATTGGAATGGTATAAAGCTCTTAAATAATTACAATAAAGACAAATGTAGGTCATCGGCATGCCATACAAGCATACAAACAAAAGCTATAAAAAGATTGCAGTGATACCAGAGATCATAGAAAGGTCAAGGATGGAAGGTCAAAGCTTTCACTTTTACCCTCCTAAACAAAGGTGCGCAACAAACTTGAAACATAGAAAAATAAGTGCAGGAGTGGGCCATTCAATATGATCATGGCTGATCATCTAAAATCAGTACCCCGTTCCTGCTTTTTCCCCCATATCACTTGATTCCATTAGCCCCAAGAGCTAAATCTAACTCTCTCTTGAAAACATCCAGTGAATTGGCCTTCACTGCCTTCTGTGGCAGAGAATTCCACAGATTCACAACTCTCTGGGTGAAAGTCTTCTGCCTCATCTCAGTCCTAAATGGCCTACCCCTTATTCTTAAACTGTGACACCCGGATTTGGACTCCAACATCGGGAAATTTTTCCTGCATCTAGCCTGTCCAATCCTTTAAGAATGTTATATGTTTCTATAAGATCACCTCTCATCCTTCTAAATTCCAGTAAATGCAAGCCCAGTCGACCCATTTTTTCATCATGTCAGTCCCGCCATCTCAGGAATTAACCTAATAAATCTACGCTGCACTCCCCCAATAGCAATAATGTCCTTCCTCAATTTAGGACACCAAAATTGCACACAATAGTCCAAGTGCGGTCTCACCAGGGCCCTGTATACCTGCAGTAGGACCTCCTTGCTCCTAAACGCATATCCTCTCGCAATGAAGGCCAACATGCCATTAGCTTTCTTCACTGCCTGCTGTACCTGCATGCTTACTTTCAGTGACTGTACAAGCACACCCAGGTCTCGTCACACTAGTCAACTGTCTATTTATTCCAGTCCAGTAAAATTGCACTTATTTCAGATGAGGTTGATATTAACGAGAAGTGGAGGGGAAGACAATGGGGACCCGGCATGAGGGGACCGCCGTGAAGAACAGTGGGGACCTGGCGTGGGGGGGGGGGGGGGGGCTGTGAGGGACGGTGGGAGAACAAAGGGGGACCCGGTGTGGGGGAGGGGCACCCTAGTTTAGAATCCTCTGCTCAGGGGATAAGTCTGTGTTTGTTTTGTTCATTTGTTCTGGTGAAGGCACTGTGCACACGGCAGCCAGCCAACAGTCACTTGTCTCTTTCTTTTTATTTTGAATTTCAAGTTCTTGTGTACCTTGTGTGTTGTGAATGTCGGCAGACCAATTTCTCTACCGGGGATGAATAAAGTTTTATCGTATCGTATTAATATTTTTCAACTGCTAACAATCAAATGAAGCAACTAGGGAAAATATTTGCTATTTAATTGACCGCATCAAAACAAAATTGTGCCATTTCATTTCTAACAGATGGACTGCTGAGGGCAGCCTGACAAGTTAAAGAGCAGTGACCTTGTTAATCATATTGCTGAATTTGTATTTTGAAACATCCAAACCACAAATAAAAATATATGCAATCTCATATTTATAATATATTTATAGGAGTCTCCTATATCTCGGCAAGACCAAGCGCAGACTGGGCGATTATTTCGCTGAACATCTTTGCTCAGTCCACCTTGGCCTATGCAATTTCCCTGTTGCCAAACACTTTAACTCCCCTTCCCATACTGACCTTTCTGTCTTGGGCCTCCTCCTGTCAGAGTGAGGCCAAATTCAAATTGGAGGAACAGAACATCATATTTTGCTTGGGCAGCTTACAACCCAACAGTATGAATATTAATTTCTAATTTCAAGTAACCCTTGCATTCCCCCTCCCTCACCCGAGTCGTCCTACTGGTTTCACTGCCATCCTGCTTAGTTTCACTGTTAGTATCCACTCGTCATCACCTTCTCCACAGCTAACAATGGACCATTGTGGGTTCCACCTTTTCTTGATCATCTTTGCTGGCTTTGATTTGTTCTTTTCATACCTTTCATTCATTTTTTTGTACCTTTCCATACCTCTAGTTTCCCTCTCCCCTGACCCTCAGTCTGAAGAAGGATCTCGATCCAAACGTCATCTATTCCTTTTCTCCAAAGATGCTGCCTGACCCGCTGAGTTACTCCAGCATTTTGGGTCTATCTTCGGTATAAACCAGCATCTGCAGTTCCTTCCTACACAGTGGTGATAGATCTCCTGTCCTTGCACTCATTTGCATTCTTCAGAGAAATCAACTACTGGATCAAGCAGATTTTAATTTCTCACTGTCGTACCTTATAATATAAATGGCAACAACTTATCACTCATATTTTAAAAATTAGAGCACCTGGTTGCTCATTAACACAATATTAACAATCCAAATTAGAATCAAGTGTTTCATTGTCATATGTCCCGAAGCAGAACTATATTTAAAAAAAACAATAATAGTGGAAAGACAAAAACAATGCCCCAGGATCTATGTAGTTTCAAGCTTATTTTGAGGATTCTCACCCTTCATCCTGTTCCTTTCCCTTCCTCTTTATGCCCATCTCCGACCCTTCCCTGGACCGAGCCCCAATTCCATAAGGTCATAAGTGATAGGAGCAGAATCAGGCCTTTTGGTCCATCAAGTCTGCTCCACCATTCAATCACCATATCTCTCTCGCTCACTCTCTCTCTCTTAACCCCATTCTCCTGCCTTCTCGCCATAACCCCCGACACCTGTACTAATCAAGAATATATCTATCACTGCCGTAAAAATATCCATTGACGTGGCCGCCACAGCCTTCTGTGGCAAATTCCAGATTCACAACCCTCTGACTAAAGAAATTCCTCCTCATCTGCTTCCTAAAGGAACGTCCTTTAATTCTGAGGCTAGGACCTCTGCCCTTTCCAATTCTCTTTATTACTCCCTCTTTCCCTTCCCCAGTCCCTAATGTCATATGTGGAGGGAACTATCCATTTCCCTCCACATATGCTGCGAAACTCGCTGAGTTCCACCAGCACTTTGCTTTTTGCATTGTAGCTTGCAAAACATTTATAAAACTAACTGAAGCTGCAAAAAAAATTATAGAATTGAATTCCACAAACCAAGATCAATAGCCATACACCTAGCATCAACAAAAACAATGAACACTTCTTCCAAATTTTGTTTCTTTTACAGCTGCTGTTGCAGTATGGCCAAATCCAACTTAAAGACTTGGGTTCATTTTATTTTCACACCAACATCTCTCATTGACGTTAAGCATGTTACAGTATGGTAAAGAACAGCATTTTTCCCCCTTTATCCTCAAACCTCACCCTAAAAAAACTGCATTTTATATTGGAAATATGTTATTAATATCATAAAGTGAATACATACACACACCTCTTCGGATTCTTCTTCCTGATCCCAATTTCGATCAGTTAGTTCCTTGTCTGCAGTCCTTTTTGCCATTGTGTTATTACTGAAAGAAAAAAAAAGACAAGATTAATCTTTTGCTACAACTGGATGAAACAGCTAGATCTAAAAAGAAAAAAAAGTACAAATACATTGAACTACAACAGCAGAAAAGTCTAAAAATATAGTTCTATAACATCAGCTTAAGTTCAAATACAAATGTAAAATGTACATGGGAAAGACCTTTCAAAGACTAAAAAATTAAAGAATTAAAAATGGTGACAAACTGTGGAGTAGAACAGCAGAGTAAATACATACTGAGTTTACCAACAAGAGAGGGGGGGAGACTGGATGGGAATGAACTGAAGGCTTGAGGGCGAGAGGGAAATCATATTAAACCTTCCGCATGCATTTGTGTCTTTTTACAATACTGGAGAGATTTTGAGGAACGAGATTATTATTCATGTTTTTGTTCTTAACATAAATCTACCCATCATGTGAAACTTTACAAATAACAGATATAAATTAGATAACTTCAAGACCAAAAGTCAAAAACTTTTTCATAACAGACAAATTTTCATTGTTTCACCACCGTTTTGGACACCAAAAATATGACATTAAAAACTCTGCCACATTTAGCCATGAATATTTAATTCATAAATAAACTTCATATGGCCCCTCATACATATACGTTTTGATAATGATCTAGGAAAATAACTTCATCAATACCAGGAGAAAAATACAGTAAACATGTCTGGTATTCCGCCGAGCAAAGATCCCGTAACGGTCGTTGTGCTTGGTGTCCATTGTCACAACGACCGTTATCGGGGTCGGTACCTCCATAAGTTATACCATGGAGCCTCCAAACCTCTAATGCTTTTCAATAACACATTGAGGTATCCTATGGTCGTTGCAATTTTTGGGCGAGTTCATTATTTTTTCTTATTTTCAATATATCAAAAACATCGCTGTGTCAAAAACGCAATGACCATTTACGATATATTTTCCGACTATTAAAAATCAATTAAAAAAAATGTTGGACATAAATTGGTCATCAAAACTAAGAAACTGAGCCTATTTTCAATTTGGCAACACATTGTCTCTTGTTTACCTTTCGTACGGACCGTCGCTAACTTCATTCCTTCCTATCAACTTCCGGAAGCTCCACAACAACCGTTACGGAGACATTTTACTTACTAAAAAATCATCCCAAATCAAACCTTCGACGAATCATCGGCCATCGATATAGCTCAATTCCATAAGGTAATGCACCGTTTAGGTCACATTGGTGAAAATGTTTGGTTTTCACTACTAATGTAACGTTCGTTTTCTGGGACACCAAACCTTTTATTGTCAACCACAACGTAAGTTTGTGTGCATGATGTGTAATGCACGTTGTGGTATTCGCTCAGATGGATGCAGTATTCTACCACATGATCACATGAAGTGGAAACGGTGTTTGCAATTTTATTGTTTCATGTGGTATTCATAAACATAGAAAGGAATAAGAAATACATGCACTTACTGTGCCAACCAGGTCACTGGTGGACACCACGCGACAACCGTTACACAAAATGTATTTGTGTATTCTGAAGGTAGACAAAAATGCTGGAGAAACTCAGCGGGTGAGGCAGCATCTATGGAGCGAAGGAATAGGGGACGTTTCGGGTCGAGACCCTTCTTCAGATGTATTCTTATGCCATTTTCGGAAACTTGCCATCAATATGCTATCTTTTAAATATTTTTTATTGATACCATGTTAGTCATGAACCCAATAAAGTGCTCATCAACTTTTGAAGGGATTTGAAATTTGACCCCTTGTCACATTATTGTGTGCAGTATTGTAAAAAGACACAGATGCAATGCAACCAATTCCTTGGTACTAGACTGCAATCACTGTTATTCAACACATTAAAATCGAATTTAAGTAACAAATTGCTACATAAGAAAAAATAATTAATGACAACATAATATCTATGCTGTACATGGTTGAGGGAAAGGCAGTGGCCAGGATATTACAAGAACCTGCTGTGTTTCTGAGCAGTTAAGGGATCTCCTATTTCGCTAAAAGACTATTTTGCAAGAGAACCCAAAAGATAGTATAATCAAAGGGCCAAATAAAGCAGGATCTTATCCATGCCTGACACTTACTTGGTTGTATGTGAAGCAGTGATCAAACTGATTCATCATATCCAAATGTCTTGCAAAGGCAAGGCAAGTAGGTCCAGAGGGGAACTACCAATGTCTTATTTTCATCAAAGCCAGGGATGGAGCACTGTCTCCAGTCAGAGACAGGAACGCAAAAGTGTTTTATAATTCGACACATTTAAAGACCAATATTACGTTAAATAATTGAATCTTTACAATTTTTAAAGATTAAAAATTGATAACATTAAAATAAACCAAGATAAAATTATTCAATTTTTGAATTATTTACCCGTTTCCTCCCATTTTCCAGAATACAAACTGCAATTAAAATTGAATGGGGTCTCCAATACTATGCTAGATCTCACTGAACCCAGGATCACAGAGATAATTTTTCCAGTAGTAGGCTGGGAATCCTAAGACAGGGCTTTGCAGATGAACTTTACAGAGTCCAGTGACAGGGTAGACTGACTTATGTATTTCAGAGAGGCTCAACATTGACTACAGACATCACAATCATTCCCAATAATTAAAACGAGATATAAATTCAGTTTGAAAATCAAGTCCCTAACTGGGCTATAATATTATGATGTCAAGACAAGTGCTATCTATCAACTGAGGGAAAAGGAAGATTTTATCCCTTGAGCGGAATATCCTGCTAATTACAGAACAGGTGATTGTTAAAACTTTTTTTTTAATGGAATACCATCACAAAATGGAAGGGCAATACTTTAATGAAGTGATATTTGACGAGGCATAGGTCTTAAACCAAGAGAAGATTTCCATCTTTAAAATGTTGGCTGGACTTTAATTCTGGTACTGAACATAAAATAGCTGTGCCTAGCCCACTGTGCAAACCATTCTTTCCCATAAATGTTATTAACTGGAGAATATATGCTACCTATTAGGTCATAATAGTTTTTGAAATATAAAGAACAATTATCCACTCTATTAAATCCCATAGGGAGCAAGATTGCTAATAATGACATTAAGCGTTTATTAGAAGCAAATTTTACAATTTTTCACAAGAGGACAGTTTTTTTTTTAAATCAGTATTTTCTTAAGACCTGTGCCATGAACATGGAGGAGAGAATCTGAAGGATAAAGGAAAAATAATTTTACCTTGGTAATTCCTTAATTAAGATGGGCCCCAAAGACAGTTCTGTTCTCCAGATGCATAAAAGCTAACTTTCATTTTGGAAGAAAATTACAAAACACCCATTTCTTCACTAATATTTATTTGAGTTGATTAACGCTTCTGAAAAAGAGTTCTAACTCCATTGATTTCATTCCCAAGCTTCCGTTCTCAGACCGCTTACACAACGAGCCCAGATTCTATTCATGGTTGGTGTTTCGGATGGTGTTTTGCTTGATGGATGATCAGAATACACCAATCAAAGAAGGTTCATTTAGTGAAATCAATCATCGAAAACAGTTCCATAAACAGTTTTATGGCGACTTAACCTTGCACATTCATGTTGAAAAAATTGATTCAATCTTTTGAAATTGATTATTTTCTTCATTCTTGAACTTTTCTACAATAATTCATGTTATCATACTTTACTATATTTTCTACTGTATGTATTATGTAAACATAATTTACTACTAAAAGTGAAAAACATGATGGGAACAAGAATTTATTCTGAAATAATTTATCAGAGAATCACCGATTGTCAGTTAATCACACAAGCTTTGCTTGCATAACCTAACATTATCTGGTAACTTCAATTTGTTAACATTGTATAATGAGTCCATGATGCCTTGGTATTGGTATGGGTTGTTATTGTTACATGTACAGAGGTACAGCAGAAAAACTCATTTTGTGTGTTATCCGGAAAAAAAATCATACCAAACGAGTACACTGGCTAGTGCAAAAGAGAAAATAAACAGTGCAGAATAGAGTCAAATCTACAGAAAGAGAGCAGATTAAAAAATGCGCAACAAGGTAGATTTTAAGATCGGGAATTCACCCAAGCATGAGAGGTTCATTCTGGGGCCTGGTATCAGTGGGGAAGAAGTGTGAATCTAGGGGTACGAGCGTTTAGTGTGAATCTAGGGGTACGGGCGTTCAAAATCTTCGGCACAACGGGACGGGAGTGGCCAAGAGAGAGAATAGCGGCTCCTTTCCCCAATGCAGGGTGAAGTGTAGATGGAATCACCTGGGGGGGGGGGGGGGGTGGAGGGGAAAGAGGGGAATGCGCTGTTTTGATTGATGGACTGAACTGCAATTTCTTGTAGTCTTGGGCAGGCAGGTGCCATACCAGCTTGCGATGCATCTGAATAGGGTGCCTTCTTTGGTTCATCTATAGAAATTGGTATCAGCCATTGGAGACACACTGAATTTCTTTAATCTTCTGAGGAAGTATAGGAATGTGTGTGCTTTCTTGACTATTTCACTTCAGTATTATTGATACAGTATGGGGAGTGTACTCCACCCTGCTTCCTGAAGTCAATGACCAATTCCTTCATTTTGCTGACAATGAAGAGGTTAGACACAAAATGCTGGAGTAACTCAGCAGGACAGGCAGCATCTCTGGAGAGAAGGCTTGACATCATGCTACCAAACTCTTTCTCCTTCCTGTACTCTGTCACTCCTTGTTTGAGATGCAGCCCAGTACGGTGTTATGAACTACAGCAAAAAGCTGAGAAAGCAGCCTTGTGGGCTACTGTGTTGAGAATGATTGTCGAGGATGTTTATGCCTATCCTTACTGTAAGCAGTCTATGAGCCAGAAAGTAAAAGGACCCAGTTGCAGTGCTGGGTGCTGAGTCCTAGGTTCAGATGAATTTGGTTGGAATTATGGTGTTGAAGTTAGTCAATATATAATCACTGACTAAAAGAATCATTGACCGAAGGGTCCCGACCCAAAATATCCCCTATCCACATTCTCCAGAGATGCTGCCTGACCCGCTGAATTACTCCAGCACTTCGTCATTATGATAAATCATTGTATAGTCATATTAATTATAGTCAATGAATATAAGCTATTATTATCATTAATCTAACTACTCATGGTTTAGTTTTTGATTAACTTCAGTGCCCATAACTTCACATTTTCAAAGAAAATAATTTTACAGATAAAATGTAATACAATTATAGTTCAGCAAATGCAATGAATACAAAACATCAGCACGTTTATGTTACAATAAGTATTTATAACGGATAACTTCAACAACAAAATGCCAATACTGTTGATACACTTTTCTGCATACGGAGCATTTGCTCTCCTTACAGAGTAACACATAAAAGACATGTAATAACAGAAGAGCCCACATTAAAGATAAAACGAACAATGATCAGACTGATACTGCAAGTCACATAAGAGCTCCAAAGAGCAAGATCATTTAGTCAATTCTGTTAAAACGTACTTCAGCGACCTTCACAATTCCTGTATCAATTTATCAAGGAATCAAACATAACCCAAATTAACAACGACACATATACAATCAATGGAACCGACCTCCAATTCCATGCTTTTCCGTAATCGAACAATTACATACTCCCAGTAGGGGTCGCTGGGCAGCGGATAAGGATTGAGATCATGCCATTTCCAACCCGATTAATTTTAATTCTTAATGACTCGTAATAAGACATCTTAACTCAGACCAGCTATCAGAGATCACAAATCAAACCTGCAATCTGCCCCAAGCCTGTGTAATCCAACTAATCTATTACGTAACAAACCACATCAATCGAATCCATTTTTAAAACAACATTATGAAATATATTTTGGAAATGTTTTGGATCAATTGAATTATGACATTCAATGTAACCTGGGCAATATATATGCTCAAAACAAATGCACTGCTGAACGCTTTCATCATTCCTACCCTCTTTAGTTATCTTCAAGAAGGATGCTATTTCCCCAACCCGAAGATATTTCAACTTCGTCCGTGTGGACAAAGGCTTGAAAATAAACGTGTTTTTCCAACGATGATTGATCCCTTCCATCGCAGCAATAGCTCCCAGGAAACGGCGCAGCCAAGCCAAGGCGACCCGCATGTGGGCAAAGCCGAGCACAACCCAACTCTGCGCTCATCCCCGCCAAACAATCACATTGCGGCTCAGAGCCGGCGCCGGCCACAATGACCGGGACCAGTCATCGAGTTGGGTTGACTCACTCACACTCGCAAAGTGAACACGTTTTTTGAAAGAAAACAACAAAATGCTCTCACACAGGTCTCCTCGGTGTCCCGCAGCCTCGCTATTGCTCTCCTTTGATTCTTTTCAATCAAATAATAGACTATACACGATTACAATCAAGCCGTCCGACCATAGTGTACTGATACTGGATAAAGAGTACAACATTTAGTGCAGGATAAAGTCCGACTAAAGATAGTTTGAAGGTCGCCAATGAAGTAGATGGGTGGTCAGGACAGAACCCCTCAGTCCTTACCCCATCAGACGTCGCATACCCCCTCCCCTCCGTTGCAACATAGACAGTTCCCATAATCCTCATCCTTCACCCCATTAGCAGCAGTCGCATACAGCACATAATCATCCGACATTTTCGCCAACCCCAAAATGATCCCACCACTAGCCACATCTTCTCATCTCCACCCCTTTCCTGAGACTGTTTCCTCCGCAACTCCCTGTTTAACTCATCACTTCCCACCCAAACCACCCCCTCCCCAGGTACTCTTCCCCCCCCCCCCCAGCAACCTCAGGAGATGTAACACCTGTCCTTAAACCTTCTCCCTCCACTCGGTCCAGGGAACCCGACAGTCCTTTCAGGTGGGTCAGAGGTTCACTTGCACCTCCTCCACCCTCACCTACTGTAGCTGCTGTTCCAGATGTGGATTCCTATACATTGGCGAAACCAAACGTAGACTGGGCGATCGTTTATCTGAACATCTCCTCAGTCCGCCTGGGCATACCTGATCTCCCGGTTGCCACACACTTTAACCCTCCCATTCCCATACTGACCTTTCTGTCCTGGGCCTTCTCCACTGCCATTGTGAAGCCAAACGTAAATTGGAAGAAACAGCACCTCATATTTCACCAACAATGAAACATTCTACATTTCCTTGACCATCGTCTGCTTTGATTTGTCGTTCTCACACCTTGACCTTCCATAGCTCTAGCCTCCCTCTCCCCCGATTATCAGACTGAAGAAGGGTCTCCCATTAAACATCACCCATTCCTTCTCTCCAGAGATGCTGCCTGACCCGCTGAGTTAGACGCAAAATGCTGGTGTATCTACATTACCAAATTGGGTTGATTCACACACATGAACACACACTTTGCTGGTTTAAACCGAAAGTAGACACAAAATGCTGGAGTAACTCCGTGGGACAGGCAGCATTTCTGGAGAGAAGGAATGGGTGACGTTTCAGGTCGAGACCCTTCTTTACACGTCTGAAGAAGGGCCTCACATCACCCCTTCCGTCTCTCCAGATACGCTGCCTGTCCCACTGAGTTACTCCAGCATTTTGTGTTTACTTTCGGTTTAAACCAGCATCTGCAGTTCCTTCCTGAACAATTTGCCTACGCCTTGCTGCAACGATATCTTTAAGTCAAAGAGGGTGGTGAACCTGCGGAATTCATTGCCACAGGAGGCTGTGGAGGCCAAGTAGTCAGTGGCTATTTTTTAAGGCTGCGATAGATAGATACTTGATTAGTGCGGGTGCCAGGGGAGAAGGTAAGGAGAATGGTGTTGGGAGGGAGAGATAGAGCGTCCATGGCGTAGTTAGATGGGCCGAATGGACTAATTCTGCTCCTACAACTTATGAACGATCGTCTGCTTTGCAAAAAAATGTCAGAGAGGGCAATAAAAGTGCTGCTGTGGGGTGGGGGTGGGATGGTGGAAAATCTGGGCCAGGGCCTGCGAAAGGCCGTTTCGATTTATTTTTAATACCCCTTGTTGCTGAGAGCCGCCTGCGTGTGTGAGGTGGTGAAACGCAGCCGTGTTGTGTGTGTGTGTGTGTGTGTGTTGTGTGTGTGTGTGTGTGTCGCTCGCGCCGTTTGTGCCCAGTGCGGTGCAGGAGACGGTTATTATTTGAATCCGGGGCAGGAGGAGGAGAAGAAGCAGAAGCTCACCTCAGGTAGGCGACGTTCTGCCCCCCCCCTGGTAAGGCCTTCGACAAGCAATGATCTCGGTGTCCCAGCCGGGCCCCGGTTGCCAGCGCCGTATATTCGGTTTCCCACCACCCCCTCCTCCCCCCCGCCGCCTCCCTCACACCAGCTCCCGGCCGCTCACTCACCGCTCAGGGAAGGCCGCCATTTTGTCGGCAAATGGCGGGCCCCCGCGCATGCTCCCCAGCCAGAGCCTCCCACCTTCTCTCTCTCTCTCTCTCCCACCTTCTCTCTCTCTCTCTCTCTCTCTCTTCTCTCTGTCTCTTCTCTCTGTCTCTTCTCTACCTTTTCTCTCTTCTCTCCTCCTCTTCTCTCTCTCTCTCCAATCCACAACCATTTTATCTCAGTCGGAACCCCCCCCCCCCCCCCCCCCACCATGTGGCAAGTGACATTTTAAAGTTCACCACCCCCTAATATGACTAGAGAAATTCCTCCTCATCCCTTTCCTGGAGGAACATCATTTTATTCTGAGGCTATGACCTCCGGTCCTAGAGTGTCCCGCTTGTGGAAACATCCTCTCTACATTCACCCCATCGGAAAACTATTATTCAAACTTATCTCAGTCGAAAAAACACCAAGTGGCAAGTGACATTTCAAAGTTTAGGACGGTTGTCAGAGGTTATGGGGAGAAGGCACGAGAATAGGGTTAGAAGGGAGAGATAGATCAGCCATGATTGAATGGCGGAGGAGAGTTGATGGGCCAAATGGCCTGATTTTGCTCATATCACTTATAATTAAGAATCTATCCATCTTTGTCTTAAAAATATCAATTGACGGCCTCCACAGCCTTCTGTGGCAATTAATTCCACAGATTCACCATCTTCTGACTAAAGACATTTCTCCTCGTCTCCTTCCTAAAGGAAGGTCATTTTATTCTGAAGCTATTCTGAAGAATTTCCTAGAGTCTCCAGACTAGTTTAGTTTAGGGATACAGCGCGGAAACAGGCCCTTCAACCACCGAGTCCGCGCCGACCATCGATCCCCGCACATCAACATTATCCTACACACACTAGGGGCAATTTTTACGTTTACCAAGCCAATTAACCTACAAAACTTCATCTTTGGAGTGTTGGGGGGAAACCGATGATCTCGGAGAAAACCCACGGGGAGAACGTACAAACATGGTATTGGGGGTAGTGTGCTGACATGGTGAGAATATTGGTTGGCAGACACAAAATAAAGAGTAGGGATTAACGGGTCCCTTTCAGAATGGCAGGCAGTGACTAGTGGGGTACCGCAAGGCTCGGTGCTGGGACCGCAGCTATTTACAATATACATCAATTATTTAGATGAAGGGATTCAAAGTAACATTAGTAAATTTGCAGATGACACAAAGCTGGGTGGCAGTTTGAACTGTGAGAAGGATGCTATGAGAATGCAGGGTGACTTGGACAGGTTGGGTGAGTGGGCAGATGCATGGCAGATGCAGTTTAATGTGGATAAATGTGAGGTTATCCACTTTGGTAGCAAAAACAGGAAGGCAAATTATTATCTAAATGGTGTTGAGTTGGGAAAAGGGGAAGTACAACGGGATCTGGGGGTCCTTGTTCATCAGTCAAAGAAAGTAAGCATGCAAGTACAGCAGGCAGTGAAGAAAGCGAATGGCATGTTGGCCTTCATAACAAGAGGAGTTGAGTATATGAGTAAAGAGGTCCTTCTGCAGTTATACAGGGCCCTGGTGAGACCACACCTGGAGTATTATGTGCAGTTTTGGTTCCCAAATTTGAGGAAGGACATTCTTACTATTGAGGGAGTGCAGCGTAGGTTTACAAGGTTAATTCCTGGGATGGCGGGCAGGGCCGGCCTTAAGCCAATTGGACCAATTGCTCCCAATTGGGCCCCGCGCCTTAGGGTGCCCCGCGCTAGAGTGATCTACTCTCGGCTCGGGTATATCTACCCCTGGTAGACGGGGAGGGGGGTGTGAGGGGTGAATGGAGAAGGGGGAGAGGGGGAGGTGGGTCGTTCCCTCATGGGCCCGGGGCAGCACTCCCGCCCCTCCAGTCACTGCGCTTCACGCACATGGGTCCCAGCAACACACGGGAGGGCTGGTCCCACAATGCAATAGTCCACCTCTCCACCAATTCCAATATTGGTGGCCAGTGGGGGTGGGTGGGGGGGGGGGGGCTTTCTGGAGCGCTAGTATGGGTGTTGTGGGCTGAAGGGACTGGTTCCAGAGGACTAGTATGGACATTCTGGGACGAATGGATTCTTGGGCTGGCGGCTCAGTCACTCAAGCCTGTTGTGCTGGCAGCTCACTCACGGCTGGTGGGCTGGCAGTTGACTCACGGCTATTCCTTGAAATTCCATTTCAAGCAGGGTGCAAGGCTACCAACTTCAAGTGCAGTTTCTTACCACTTCTAGCAGGGTGCAAGGCCACCAAATTCAAGTGCAGTTTCATACCATTTCAAGCAGGGTGTAAGGCCACTAAAGACAGCGAGTCATGACCTCTCCCTCCTCTTGCAGACAGAGCCACGCCCACACTTCTGGGTTTTATAGTCCCTCCCACCAGAAGGGGCATGGCCTTCATCACGTGATTGACAGGAGAGAGAATCTCAACATTTTTAAAACACTAATAACTCTTTACATTTTCATCGATGGGAAAAATCCTCGGCACCTGATGAGCGGAGGGGGACTCTGAGTAAGATGGCCAAAAATCACAGCTGTACGTGGTAGCGTTTTTTCTAAAATCAATATAAAGCGCAAACAGGAAGTGGTCAAGATTAGACTTTTAATTATATAGAAGGCATGGCAACTTTAATTAGGCAAGGCAACTTTAATTAGGAAAGGCAACTTTAATTAGGCAAGGCAACTTTAATTAGGCAAGGCAACTTTAATTAGGCAAGGCAACTTTAATTAGGCAAGGCAACTTTAATTAGGCAACACAGCTTTAGCATTTCCAAACCAAAGGCTACACAGCTTTAGCATTTCCAAAGTATATTTTCAAACCACATTAAGGACATTGACAGGTCAGTAAAACTTCCGGGTTTTATAGTCCCTCCGGAAGGGGCGTGGCATTCAGGAGAGAGAATCGCAACATTTTTTAAACACTAATAACTCTTATCTCTGAGTAAGATGGGCAAAAATCTTTATAGACTTTATTTATATTTCTATGATTCTACAGACCTTGTCTGGGAACCCAGGGCTCACCAAAATTGTTCCCAATTGGACCCCGCGCCTCCTAAGGCCAGCCCTGATAGCGGGACTGTCATATGCTGAGAGAATGGAGTGGCTGGGCTTGTATACTCTGGAATTTAGAAGGATGAGAGGGGATCTTATTGAAATATATAATATTATAAAGGGTTTGGACACGCTAGAGGCAGGAAACATGTTCTCGATGTTGGGGGAGTCCAGAACCAGGGGTCACAGTTTAAGAATATGGGGTAAGCTATTAAGAAAGCAGATGAGGAAACACTTTTTCACACAGAGAGTTGCGAGTCTGTGGAATTCTCTGCCTCGGAGGGCAGTGGAGGCCGGTTCTCTGGATACATTCAAGAGAGAGCTGGATAGGGCTCTTAAAGATAGCAGAGTCAGGGGATATGGGGAGAAGGCAGGAACGGGGTACTGATTAGGGATGATCACATTGAATGGCTCGAAGGGCCGAATGGCCTACCCCAGCACCCGTTGTCTATTGTCTAACTCTGTTCAGACAGCACCCGTAGTCGGGATCGAACCCGGGTCTCCGGCGCTGCATTCGCTGTAAGGCAGCAACTCTACCGTTGTGCCACCGTGAAACATCCTCTACACATTCACTCTATCCAGTCCACTGGAAATCTATTATCAAATTTATCTCAGTCAAACCAAGTGGTAAGTGACATTTTAAAGTATGCAAATCTCCTGCTTATCAATGGAACATGTATCAGACAAAGATAACTGGTATCAAGCTAGCTAACACTCATCTGCACCTTTTCCAGAAAAGTCATTCATATTAAATTCATTTTCTGAAGAGATTTTGGTTAACTTTCTGAGATGAAGCATTTTTCCATCAAATATTAAATCTGATGATGACTGGCTGTGGATAACAAAGGTAGAGTACAAGAAGAGGCCCTTTCGCCCATAATGTCTGTGCCGAACATCATGCTAACTCAAATTAATCTCGACTGCCTTCACACAATCCAAAAATAGACAAAAAAAGTGGGACAGGCAGCATCTCTGGAGAGAAGGAATGGGTGACGTTTCAGGTCGAGACCTTTCTTCATTCTCGACCCGAAACGTCACCTATTCCTTCTCTCCAGAGATGCAGCTTGCTCCAACATTTTATATATCTTCGGTGTAAACCAGTATCTGCAGTTCCTTCCTTCACCTGATCCATACACTTCCATTCCCTGCACATCCACTTGCCCATCTAAAAGCCGCTATTGTATCTGCATTCACCATGACCATCACATTGCAGGCCAGTCTCTGTAAAAAAAAAAAAACTTGCTCCACACATCTCCTTTAAACTTTGCCCCTTTCATCTTAAAGCTCTCTAGCTTTGACATATCCACCCTGGGGAAAAGATTCTGGCTGTCTTCAGATCAGCACGTTATCTACCTGTATTCTACCTAATGGGAACAAATATCAACAAAGCTTTTTTTGTCATCACAATTTGTGCCGCCGAGTGCGACACACTTAATGGAAGATGGATATTTTAGTAAAGGTTTATTTTACTGGTTTATTTATCTCCAAAAACATTCAATTTGTTCGTGCACTACATTTGGTAATCCATACAACATCCAGCCCAAGAAACAAGGTCAATTGTTTCACAATCTTCTATATCTAATTTCAAACAACTACAACCCAATGGTAATCAAAAACACAACCACAACCAGTATTTGTTTCTCTCTTTTTCCCTCTTTCTCTTTTTTTTCTTCTTTAGGGTCTATCTCTTAATCCTTTCTTTTTAATTTCTTTTCTACAGGGTTTCTGTTCTTTCTTGTTGTCACGTTTTTACACCTTCACTATTTTCCTTCACTTTCTCTTTTTTCTTAATCTCAACCTTTCCTTTTTATCAGTGTAAAAAATGACAGAGTACATTAATTGTAATAAGATATACGTGATGAGTACTAATGTAATTGGTTGTAATGTAATGTACTTCTAATAAATAAAAATTAAAAAAAAAACAAAAAAAAAAAACCACAACCACTTTACTTGCGCTGAATGAGTTCCCCCTCAAAGCTGCCAGACCTGCTGAGTTTTCAACATTTTTGGCTCTTTAATAGTTTTTTATTGCAAAGCAAATGACATAGATAGGGCAGAACATCTGTTACTGAAGAGCATAATCTCTTGACTGTGGCAATGGTCAGTAGACCATTCGTTCGTAACTGTCACTGTCATGTTGTTACTTGTGGGCGGAGCACCAAGGCAAATTCCTTGTATGTGAATACTTCGCCAGTAAACCTACTTACTTACTTAGAATAACGTATCAAAGGTCAAGTACATGGTTATTAAAGCTACACTTTACCCTCATATGCAACACTGTTTTGCTACTTTAAACACTCCCAATTAATCGCACTCAGGTTCTGATTCTACCAAAGATAGACACAAAATGCTGGAATAACTGAGCGGGACAGGCGGCATCTCTGGATAGAAGGAATGGGTGATGTTTTGGATCGAGACCATCAGACCTGAAGAAGGGTCTCAACCCAAAACATCACCCATCCCTTCTATCCAGAGATACTGCCTGTCCCGCTGACCCTCCAGCATTTTGTGTCTATCTTCGGTGTAAACCAGCATCTGCAGTTCCCTCCTACACATTCTGATTTTACTTCGGAGTCACGTGAGTGACTACGTGAAGAAGCCCCGTCCAGCCGCACACGCGTCATTATCGATCAGACGTATAGCGTTCATGACCGTGTGTGGAGGAGCAGGAGCTCCTCCAGCCGGTGAGTAAAACAAAAGTCGGAAGGTAAGTGGGTTACTTTTCACTTAAAGGAGCGTTTCCTTCCCGTTTAGACTTGTTTGGTGGAGCTCCACTCAAGTTTATTATGGAGAAATGGGAAGGAGAGGCGGCCAGGGACGCACTGTAGTAAAACCCCAGATCCTAAGGGTAGCGGGCGTCAGTCAGGGGAGTCAGTGGCAGCGAAGCCATTAGCTCCCGTTGTGGTCGAATGTGCGTTAAACCGCCGGCGGCGGGGCGCAAGGCTGAGAAAAAAAAAAAAAAAAAATCGGCCCGACCTGTAGACTCGGATGAGTCAGACTCGGAGGTATGCCCTCCTCAGGCAGGAAAGAGTATTACACTGCAAGGGTCAAAAAACTTTATAACTCCTTATGGGGCAGATGATTTGTAAAGAACCCCCACAGGAGGATTTAAGTCGGTGTTGGCCAATGAAGTATAGCACAGGAGGTGCCTTGGAACAGGCACAAGGGTGGCCTACAGGAGAGCCATCAGTGCCTGTGCAGAAACATTAAAGAGGTTGGCCTACAGGAGAGCCAGTGCCCAAAAATGCCAGAAAAAAGGCAAGTTATGTGTTGGCCTATTGGAGAGCCAGTACTAGAAATGCCTGAACAAAAGGCAGCACAAACGTGCAATGATAAATGTGCCAGCACCGACAAATATAAAGAGTAAAGATAATGAAGCGTTGGCCTAGAATTGAGCCAGCGCCAGCAGCACCTGAAGCAGGGCTGCCTGTCCGTGGGCCTACAAGAGAGCCCGCGCAGGGGGAATCTGGCAGAGACTTACCTGAAACAGGGGAGCCAGAAATTACCCAACATAAAAATGAATATCTAGATTTAGATGATGATTTAAATGAGGACCAGAGCCCATTATCAGAGCCACAAATGTTCCAAGGCTGGCACAAAACTTTGCTGTTCCCAGAGTAACAGGGGAACCTTTGAGAGAGGAAATAGCTATGACTATAAATTATCTACTCACCCATCAGCCCCAGGAATTAACCATGGATGAGACTATCAAAAAATATGAGACCCGGGAAATTGTAGCAGTTACAGCAGTGAATAACTTGATATGGGTAATTTGAGCAGTGGTTTACGCTCACAAGAATTGAAATTACACAAGTGCTGAAATTTCTGGGGTCAGTGGTTTGGATGAAGGTTATATATCGTATTCACAACAAAATGCCTTAGCACTCATGTGTAGTGCGCACTTTGAAATAAATTGTATTCATAAAAATGCAATAAGACCAAATATTCATCCTAAGTATGCAGGCTCTGCAAACCATCCAATATACAAATGCCTAAATCTGTTTTGGAGAAAATCTAACAAAGAAACTAAAGGATCACCTATGCTGAGCAGAGCGGTGAGAAGGCAGTATCCCTACAGGCGAAATGTGGTGCTGGAGAAGGAACAATCCTATCATTCTCGTATACACGTTGACGTGCTGCACCGAGGATACGTGGAGGTTACAATGTGCCTACTAGAAGGGGACAACAACTGCCGGTGGCAAACCCCGAGGTTAGGGGGCTTGGTCTGGTAAGAAACACAACAAATGTTTCACACTCACAAATAGGGGGAAGGTTACGATTCTTCCTAAAAGAATGGCAATCAATAACAAATGATTCATTTATTCTATGTAGCATTGTAGGATTCAAAATTGAGTTCTCTCCACGTTTGGATCCTCCAATTCAGCATAATTCAAACTGGTCACAGATTTTTTTTCAAAGGAAGAGAATGGGTTGATCAAAGGAGAATTGAAAAATGTTATGCAGAAAAGGATGATATAAATGTCAGTAGAACAACACCATCAGTTTGTGTCAAATATTCTCCTAGGAATATTCTCCTAGAAAAGGGATGGTGGACGTAGAATCATTTCCGATCTGACAAATCTTAACCTTTATGTACAATAGAAACATTTCAAAATGGAAACATTTACTAATGCCATTTAGCTAGTCACAAAGAATTGCTACAAGGCAAGCATAAATCTGCAAAATGCATATTATTCTGTGGCAATGCATGGTAATGATCAAAGATATTTGAAATTTAGATGGATGTCAGTTATGGCAATTTAAAGCATTGACCAATGGTCTGATTTCAGCACCAAGATTATTCACTAAATTGCTCAAACCAATTTTAGCTCTGTTAAGAGCTGAGGGCCATGTATTAATGGCTTATTTAGATGATATCCTCATTGTAGGGGACACTTTGGCTGCTGCAAAATTGTCAGTATCCAGTCAAATACATTTTGAGAAATTAGGTTTCATTATTCACCTACAAAAATCTAAATTGTTACCAAGCAAAAAGATTGATTACCTAGGGTTCACAATTAACTCCGAACACATGGTAATCACTTTGCCAAAAGATAAAAAGCTGCAGTTAATTGAAGGTTGCATAAAACTCATTAACGAGGACACACCTTAAATTAGAGAAGTGGCAAGCTTGCTAGGCAAATTAATTGCAGGTTTCCAGCGGTCACGTTTGGACCATTGCATTACCAATGTTTACAGAGAGCTAAGGTACAAGCGTTAAAAATGAATAGAGGGCATTTTGATAGGCCCATGAAATTAACAATTCAATCCATTACAGAAATAGAATGGTGGATTAACAATGTTTCTAATACTTCCAGAAAAGTTCTGGTAGAAACACCTTCCGTCACTCGACAGACTGATGTAAGTGCGCTGAGTTGGGGCGCTACTAACATGATTTCCAGCTGTGGAGGTAGGTGGAATGTGAATGAAGTACCTTTGCTGGAAAAACTGGGAATCAATTACCTAGAGCTATTAGGCGCATTTTACGGCCAGAGCTTATTGCACTGATATGGGAAATGTGCATGTTCAGGTGCAGGTTGACAATACTACAGCTGTAGCATACATAAATCACATGGGTGGTATAAAATCAGAATCATGTGATAAATTGGCAAATGAAATTTGGACCTGGGGTATTGCCAGAAAAATGTGGCTGTCAGCAATATATTTACCAGGTAAAAATTAATACAATTGCAGACAAAAGATCACGTAAATTTAATGATAATACAGAATGGATGTTAAATCGGAAAATATTCACACAAATTATCACACAATTTGGAATGCCAGAAATTGATCTGTTTGCATCAAGATTGAACCACCAGTTGCCTAAGTATGTGTCATGGGAACCTGATCCTGGAGCAGTAGTGGTGGATGCTTTCTCGCTACATTGGGGTGGTATGTTTCTGTATGTTTTTCCACCATTTTGTTTAATCCACAAATGCAGACAAAAATTAAACAAGATTCAGCCTCAGGGATTTTGGTAGTACCAGATTGGCCTACACAGGTATGGTACCCACTGGTGTTAAAAATGGGGGGGGGGGGGGGAAACCCTTATGGTTATTCCAAAGCAGATTAAACTGCTTGTACACCCTGTGACTAATGAATCACATCCTTTACATAATCGTATTGGTTTGTTGATTTGCAGATTCTAAGACGGCCATATCTTGGAAAAAGATTATCAGACCGTACGGTGGATGTTATGACAGCAGCCTGGAGGAATAGTACCCAGAAGCATTACATTTCCTATATAAAGAAATGGGATGTGTTTTGTTCAGGAAAGAATATTGCATATAACACAGCAGAAATTTCAGATGTAATAGAGTTTCTTTCAACTCTACACTATGAATTGAAATTAAGTTATAGTGCAATTAATACTGCACGAAGTGCACTCTCTGCATATTTAAGCAGTGAATCAGAACAAACTCCAATTGGAGCACATCCTTGGGTCTGTAGGTTTATGAAAGGAATTTTCAACTCTAATCCTCCCAGACCCAGGTATACAGAAATTTGGAATGTAAAAGATGTACTGATGTTCCTAAGGAATTGGAATCCAGTTGAAACTCTGTCATTATCCAAAATTCCCATGAAATTGGTTATGCTCATGGCATTAGTTTCAGCGCAGAGAGCTCAAACATTACAGAAACTCAGAATTGATAGAATGAAAGTAGGGCAAAATGCCGTGACATTCTATGTCTATGATTTACTGAAGCAAAGTAGACCTGGGTTCACAGGATGCAAGTTGGAATTTTTAGCATATCCTACAGATTCACGACTGTGTGTAGTAACATATGTGAAATGTTACATAGAAACAACAAAAGTTTTAAGAGGCGCCGAATTGGCATTTTTTATTAGTCATAAAAAGCCTCATAAGAAAGTGTCAACACAAACAATTTCACAATGGTTGAAACAGGTGTTGAGATATTCAGGTATTGATGCTGATAAATTTAAATCTCATTCCACCAGGGCGGCATCAACATCAGCGGCCAGGGATTCAGACGTGCTAATAGACCTTATTCTCGTGGCCGCAGGATGGGCAAGTGAACAGATGTTTCACAAGTATTACCACAAGGAGATTAAAGATCTCAGAGGGTTTGGTAATGCCGTGCTGGATACAGTATTAAATCCCCCATTATAATAAATGGGCCTAATTTTGTTATTTTTATTAAAATAAATAAAACCATTAACTGATTACATTCAAATGTTGTGGTTATGCATTGTTGATTGTGCTTACTCAAATAGAGTCAATCGATGCCGTGAACACCTGGATTTGAATCCACGGTGTGAAATCACAGAGCTTTGAAATCTTCACGTAGTCACTCACGTGACTCCGAAGTAAAATAGTAAGATTAAACGAGAACTTACCAAGTTTGAAGTTTGATCTTTATTTTATGAGGAGTAACGTTGAGGGATTACGTGCCCTCCGCTCCCACCCTCATAAAAGGATCAAGCTGGTAGTTCTAAGTCTTTATGCACCTTACTATCATACTTCAGTAATTATCGTCTCTGATTGTCACTCCGCTGCTTTGAAAGATTGACGCGTGTGCGGCTGGACGGGGCTTCTTCACGTAATCCCTCAACGTTACTCCTCATAAAATAAAGATCAAACTTGAAACTTGGTAAGTTCTCGTTTAATCTTACTATTCTACCATCGAAACAATATGCCAGCTGGAATGACCCATGTTCACAAGACAAATGCTGCTTTCCATCTTTGGTGGCACAACGTTCTGGAGTAACTCAGCGGGTCAGGAGAACAAGGCTCAGCGTTTTAGCGCATCAGTTCCAGAGACAAAGTCCAATGCCCACAACGGGGTAGAGGTGTTCACATACATACAAATCTTTCCTCTGGTGTCGGGTTATATATACCAAAGTTTCAGCTCCAGAAATTCTCGCAATGATTCCAGATTAAAGTGTACTTTTAAGACTTTTACTGCATATTTAACTTCAAATCATGACCCTAGCAGAATCACTGATGTCTCCTTTGGCTCTGGCCTTACCATTAATAACAATAAATCTGCCACTTCTTGAGCATCATTGTGTTTCTGTTCCATGTTCTTCCTCGGACCTCAATGACAGTGTTCACCTTTAGGAATATTTCCAATTGTTCCAGGCACTGCAGGGTCGGTTCACATTTAGGGGACGCCGTCCTATATGGTATGGCTGCCCAGCCTGCAGCTGTCCGTTTTTTCACTTTATTTTTTATTTTTAGTGTGTTTTAGTGTTTTGTTTTTGGAGTTCTAGTCTTTTTTATGTGGGAGGGGGAAGGGGGGAAACGACTTTTCAGGGTCCCTACCTGGTCGGAGAGGCGGCTTTTCTCCGGGCAGCATCTTTGACCAGTCCTCGTGGCCTACCAGCAGGTCTGGAGCGGCGTTTCCTGAGGGGACTGCCCAGAACCTCGGCTTCGGCGGCGGCAGAGCGCTGGAGCGCTACCGCAGAGCGGGCAATGCCTTGCCCGGGTCGCAGCGCTGGAACTCCGGTGAGCCGAGACCGCCGAGAAAAACATCGCGGAGCTGCGGGTCTGTGGAGCGGCCAGCTGCGGGTCTGTGGAGCGGCCAGCTGTGGGCGGCGGCGCTGAACTTTACATCGGGAGCCTGGGATCTCTCGCTGAGATCAACAGTGGTGGAGCTCCATCCAGCGCGGCCTGTTGGCTTCGAAAGCCGCGGTCTCCAGTAAGGAAGCAGCCGTTCCAGGTTTCCCATGCCGCTGAGAGGGTTCTCCCGACGCCGGAGCACCATCACCCGGCGAGAACGGCCTGGAACATCGGGCCGCTGTAAAGGCGACTGCGGAGGCCTCAATAGGCCCGACTATGGGTGGACATGGGATGGGGACTGGAGTTTGTGCCTTCCCTCATAATGGGAATCATTGTTGGGGGATGTTTTTTAATGTTTAAATCTCTTTATTATTGTTAAGTCTGTATTCTTTTTTTTAATGTGCTGCATTGGCAACAAGCATTTCACTACACCTATGGTGTATGTGACCAATAAATAACCTTTGAACCTTTGATTTAATTAATCCACTGATTATCGATCAAATTCTGGGAAATGATGGTGGTGCAGCGGTAGAGTTGACGTCTTATAGAACCTGAGAACCGGGTTCAATGCTGACTATGGGTGCTGTCTGTACGTTCTACCTGATTCCGCATGGGTTTTCTCCCACATTCCAAAGATGTACAGGTTTGAGGTTAATTGGCTTCGGTAAAATTATAAATTGACCCTAGTGTGGAGGACTGTGCTAGTAAACGGGAATCGCTGATTGGCGCGGACTCGGTGGGCTGAAGGGCCTGTTTCCGCACTGTATCTCTAAACGAAACTAAAGTGCATATTATAACACAATAAAGTATATTTGGCCTACAAGAGTAAAATATTCAATGTTTTACTTCAAATATATTTATATAATCATTATCTTTGTGTGAAGGATAATTTAATATTTTAATGTTAATGCATTAATGTGGACGTAGCACATTTATACTTTTGTGCCCAACTCTTTACATCTCTGGTAGGATTTTTTAGCATTTTGTTATTGGCTTTTGTATTCATCACCTTGAGACTATAGTAGATCTTAGATCTTAACCCCCCATGTGTGCATCCAACTCTTGGGATTGACCTGTGTGTACATAATATCCAGAGTGTCGTTTTTTCCCCTCTATTACCTCTGTAACGATTGAATTTTGAACAATACATTTTCATTATACAGAGCTTGTATTTCATTGATGTTAACATAGAAACAATAAAATTGCTACCTCACATCTAAAAATGCGACATTTCTAAGCTATCAGTAAAATTATAGTTTGCCATAATTGGGGCTAATTTTGATTCCCACTAACACTGGGAAAGCATGGGTTTGTGGCGTGGGTGGTGCAATATAGGAGAAGAAATAAGTAGAGAGACAGTGGACAATGGGGACAGGTGCGCTATTCCATTTACATGTCCTCCAGATTTGAATGTGATGAATGAGCTGTCAGCGCACAACAGAGTTTCCCAAAGAACTTGCTAATTGCAAGCTGAGAAAACGGTATTCTTTGCAGGTTCCGAAGGTCTTTACAGTATCTTAAAAGGAAGATAAATTTGCCAAGCAAAATAGGCACATTGTGATGGCAAGGTATCTGGAGCAGATGAATCCCAGGTTAATGGTTCTGTGAAAGAGTCTTTGACCTGAAATAGTGACTCTATTCCTTCTAATTCGGGCGTGGGGGGGGGGAGCGCCGTGAGCAGTGATGGAAATGGGTTTTAGGAACTAGGGGTATGCTAAGATCCGTGAGGCTGGGGGGGGGAGTTTTTTTTTAAATGTGCGGTCATACCCATGTAAGAGTACAAGAATTCATAACTTGTTTATTGTGTATTTGTAATACAGTTTATTGTGTATTATATGTCATAGCTGCTTTCTTGCATCTCTCTCTCACTCTCTCTGTGTTGGCTCTAGCCATAATCTGCTTCGGTGAGGGAAGCAGGTTGGTGATTGGTCACAACGCCCCTCGGAAACTGTGTCTGATTGGCCGCCGAGTGACCAGCGCATTATGTGATTGGACACAATGCCCTTGGAGACAGCGGCTGATTGGACGGGAGGAGACCGATTTGTTGATTGGACGGGAATTTTAAGGGAAGCTGGTCGGTGATTGGACGCAACCCCCTTAGAGACAGCGGTTGATTGGCCGCCAAATAATCGGGCACAAAAAATTAACAAATAGGAAAACAAAAAAATCGTGATTCCGATTTAAATCTGATATAAGGTACATACGGTGGGTTTCGATTAATTCTAGACAACAGATTTTAATAAATAATCTAACCCCATTAATTCACTCAAGGTTTATTATGATGTCTTCTATAGTATGAAGTGTACAGCAAAACTTACACTTCCAGAGTGGTCTATCGTGTTGTTTCTTCAGCGGACCACGGATTTATTTTGAGAGCAAAACATAAAGTGCTGGAGAACTCAGCAGGTCAGGCTGGATCTATGGAGGGTCCGAAGAAGGGTCTCGACCCAAAACATCACCTACTCCTTCTCTCCAGAGATGCTGCCTGACCCGCTGAGTTACTCCAGCATTTTGTGTCTCTCTGTGGAGGGAAGGGCATCGCGACATTTAGGGTCAGGTCCCTTCTTCAGGCATTTTTTAAGGGGTTGGGAAAGATGGAAAATTTCACGTATTTAAATATATTGTTACGAATATAACTAGTAGTGTGGAAGAAAATGCCATGAGCCATAATTGCCACATATATACCCAAAAGTAGAAATGTAGAAAATTACAGTGTGTAAAAAAATAGTTTTTACGAGCTTTGTAGTCTCCTTGTAACAATCAAACGCCAAATTCAAAATTCTATATTTTGAAAATGGGCTAAGCAAAAAGTAGCATGTTCTCTAGAAAGGCTTATCCTAAAATAATTGATCAGAAGGGTGTGATTTTCATTCAGGACGTCTGTATCATTCAGTCAGTGAGCTCGCAGTCCGGAGCCCTTCTCTATTACCCCTCTACATCAAAACAAAGTGTCAATGCCTCTTCAAGGTCTACTAATCCACCCGTAGCTTCAATTGCAGGTACAGCTGAAGGGGTTTGGCGCTCGGGTAATGCTATAAATTTATATGATTTTTTTTAATCCGATACGTTTAAATCGTTCAAAAGCTACAACCACAACGTGATAAATAAAACTGAAGCAAATAAAGGCAAACAGAACTAACCTTGAAGGAGAGAGAGAGAAAAACACGCATAAACTTATTTTTGTTAAATTCCCATAACATCCCTAAATGACGGGTACAATTTACTAAATAACGTGGGTGGACAAAAATGCTGGAGAAACTCAGCGGGTGAGCCTCACCCGCTGAGTTTCTCCAGCATTTTTATCTACCTTCGATTGTTCCAGCATTTGCAGTTCCTTCTTAAAATAACGTGGGTGAATGATTGTACCTGCACATCAGGAAGAAGCCCGTGCTCGCGGTCCGGAGCCCTTAATGACAGTAGGTTTTAAGAAATTCTCCCGTGAATTTTATTCAAAGGAATGCGGCGTCATTAATACTTGGTCAAAACACAATTATATTGACTGAGGAATGCAGATCGATGTATTGGTGACACAGTATAACTACGTGTTAATTACTGGCTGTTAACAAGTACTAACAGTGGCAGTTAACAAATCGTTTTTGTCTCAGTTGAATCAAGTGATAAACAACTCCAATCTTTCTGCAGTACTCATTAAACCCGAGCTGGAAACTGAAAAGTGGGGGAACGCCATCCCCCTGCGTACCCCCCCCCCCCATTTCCATCACTGGCCGTGAGGGGGGAGGGGGAAGAACAATGGAGGAACCGGTGTGGGGGGGCCGTCGTGAGAGGGGGAAGAACAATGGAGGACCTGGTCGGTGGGGGGCTGCCGGGAGGGGGAAGAACACGGAGGACGTGGCGTGGGAGGCTGCCGGCAGGGTGGGAGGGGGTAGAACAATGGAGTACCCAGAGTGGGGGAGTAGAAAGGAGGAGGTGCTTTGTAACTTTGTAAATGTGGCGACTATTGCATACCCAAGGTATGCAAGCAAAGAATTTCATTGTGCCCTGACACATGTGGCAATAATGTATTCCATTGCATTCCGCAGATGCATTTTCAGTGTTTATTTCATATTTCTTTTCATTTTCATTTATCTCCAGAATATGGTAAAAATGCAACCAAATAATAATTGGGTAATTTTAAGAGCTACGCATGATGGCAACACTGTATCTAAAGCCAGAAATGTCTTGGATTAAAGTATTGTCTCGTGTTCTTCCTTGCTACAAAAAATGTTTCATTATTGATTAGTGCTTGATGGATTTGAAGGTTGTGAGAATTTTAAAACTTCATTATGAACAATTAAGAGGAGAGTTATATGATCGTTGAATCATAAGTGAGCAATCAGAAAGAGGTCTCTTCATCTTTGAGTATTTTAAAATGCCCATAATTTATATAATTGTCAGGACTGGAATATGGTTTTACCTCTTATGATTAAGGGTTTTGTAATTTTTGAGTTACTTAAAGAGCAAACATTTGTTCTTAGGATGCCTTTGAGTTTGGTGTGTCAGGAGATAATTTTGCTGACATTATGGTTTGGTGTTTGCTGAGACAACAGGAATTGTGCATTTTGTTTCACAATGCAAAGTTTTTAGCTGGATTATAAGAGTAGGATAATGGTAAGACAGAATGAAAAACATGTAGCATTTATCATCTGGAAAAAAAAAGTCTGTCTATGAGATGCTGTATCTCATCATTATATACCATCTGACATATTGTTGTAATAAAGAGTGTAAAAAGCAAACTTTTCTGGCACTGTTCTCCAGTTCTGTCAGTACACCTTGGCCTTCAGTCCTATATCCCTCCAATTGTTCATGAGAAATCCCTCTGGGTACCAAATCATCTTTTTAGTCATCTTCAGATTTGGATCTCACCCCAGATCGAACTAAGGTTGATCTCGTTGAAAAGAACATGCCCTTCTTCACTGCCTCTTTGTCATTCTTTGAATGGATCCTGGTATCTTTGGAAAATAACACATAATTACATTCAAGCATAACACCACTGCCACCTCTCATGTAACTAATGCTCCAAATGCTGCTTTTGCAGGTTACGGTGACATTTTTAAAGATAATACTTCCAATTTAAGTACCCAGAGTTCTCTTGCAGTCCATCCTCTTACAAGATCATCAGTTGATATGTAAGTAAATTTGACCCACAATTTATTAGCCATAAAATTATGGACCATGTATGTGGGTATAAATTCCAGCGAAGTCACAAGGACAAGATAACATTCCTTATAAAAAGCTGAGACATGATTGTACTCGCATCATTACATTTACTTGAGATCCTGATACTGCACGCAATATTTGTTTTATTCCATGCTAACTACTTAATAATTCAAAAGCTAATTTTATTTACTTGTTCCATCTGTTAATTTATTTTCACTTCCAGTGGCAGTATAAAAATATTTCTATGGCAATTCCCCTCATCTTCCCTGTAGCCTTTGTCGCTCAATTCAAAATATGATCTTAAATTTTATGTTTTTCACATCATTAAAAATGTTATTAAACTATTAAGATATGAACATATAAATATGATTTACTGCTTTGTGCTCGTAACACTCTGGAATATCATGTCCACATTGAATCACTCTGATTACTGTATGAGTTTACTCCTAGCATGATTGTAACTAATCATTTCAGATTTCTCAAGTCACTGTAGTCCTTAACTCAGTCTGGACAAATCTTCTTTGTTCACCGACCTTGATAATCATATAACAGTTCTACAAAATCTACATTCCTGCTCCTGCTTCAATCACTTAAATCTTGATTTTCTTCCATATTTCACTTTTATTACATTTTGTTTTTCTCCATTTCATCTTTTCTCCGTCTTTTTTTACCACACAACATATCTCTGTTTCATATATTGCCTTTTTCATTGAATCTGCTTAGGTTTTTATTGATTGATTGATTGAAAGATACAGCATCGAGCCCATGCTAACCGTCAATCACCCATTCACGTTCGTTCCATGTTATCCGACTTTCTCATCCATTCCCTACACACCAGAGGCAATTCACGAAGGCCAATTAACCTACAAACCCACACATCTTTGTGGTATGGGAGGGAACACAAGTTCACAATGTATAGGAGTAGAATTAGGCCATTTGGCCCATCGAGTCTACTCTGACATTCAATCATGGCTGACCTCTGCCTCCTAATCCCATTTTCCTGCCTTCTCCCCATAATCCTTGACACCCGTTCTAATCAAGAATTTGTCTATCTCTGCCATACAAATATCCACAGACTTGGCTGCCACAGCCCTCTGGGCAATGAGTTCCACAGATTAGTTAATCTGATTAAAGATGTTCCTCCTCACCTCTTTTCTGAAAGAGCGCTTGAGCAACCCAAGCGAAATCCAGCAAACTCCACACAAACAGCAGTTGAGGTCAGGATCCAACCTGGGTTTCTGACACTGCGATGCAGCATCTCCACAGCTGCAGCACTGTGCAGCCCTTCTTTGAAAAGATTGCGACCATCCTTTCGTGTGTTTGTCTGGCACCTTTAAAAAGTTTTTAAAAGCCAGATTTTCACATTTTCTATATTATAAAAATATCACTAAAGTTTAAAAAAATAAAATGTATGTATTAAATTTGGCAGTCTGGCCCTTAAATTGCTTATGCAGCCTATAACATGACAATATCCAATAGAGATCTACTGCAAGGAATGATATGCGTCCCGGCACTTTTTTGCCTCCAAAAAAAGCATGTTGCTGGTGTACAAATCATTTTGTTGGTCCGCATTTGGAATACCATGCATAGTTCTGGTGGCCACGCTGCAGGAAGGATGCATTTAACAGTAGAAAGAATGCAGAAGAGATTTACCAGGATGGTGTAGAAAGGAACTGCAGATGCTGATATATCCCGAAAGATAGATACAAAGTGCTGGAGTAACTCAGGCAGCATCTCTGGAGAAAAACGCTGGGTGATGAATGTTTCCGGACGATAACCTTCCATACCATTCGCTCCTGACCTGAAACGTCACTCATCCTTTTACTCCAGAGATGCTACCTAACCTGCTGAGTTACTCCAGCACTTTGTGTCTATTTACCAGGATGAATCCTGGAATGGTGGGTTTTACTTACGAGGAGAGATTTGATAAGCTGGGGTTCTTTTCATTGGAACGTAGCAGGTTGAGGGATGACTTTGGAGGTTATAAAATTACATAAGGCACAGATAAGGTGGATAATCAGAGTCTTTTTCTTGGGTGGGTAGGCCTAAATCTAGAAGGCATAGGTTTAAGGTGAGAAGAGATCAATTTAAAGGAATTCTGAGGGTTATGTTTTTCCTCCTGGGGGGGGGGGGGGGGGTAGTGGTTATTTGAAGCAAGTTGCCAGAAAAAGTTGCAGAGGCAGATAATATTACAGCAATTAAGAGGCATTTGCACAGGTACTTTGATAGGAACCATATAGAGGGATATGGGCCTAATGCAGGCAAATGGGATTAATGTAGATAGGCATCACGGTCGGCATGGACAAGTTGGGCCAAAGGGCCTGTTTCTGTGCTGTACATCTCTATGATTCTACCATAGTCAATCACAGTAATTAGCACACATCTACTCTAACTTCATCTGCACAATAAGAATGTTTTAAAAATAAATTGATGCTGCTATCTTGTAAATTGAAAATTTACAGATGAGAAAATTTAGAGATGAGAATATCTGAGAATATGTGTTCATCTTTAAATAATCACGTTTTAATAATATTGCTTGGTAAACAAAATGTGATCAGATTTTTAGCAACAACACAGATTCTTTTTTTATTTTTTTTTATTTTTTATTTTTTTATTTTTTTTAAATTATTTTACATTACAGTAATCTGCAATAACGTAAATTTATAGAGTTCTTGTACCACTTCTGTTTTTCTACTTTAATAGAAAGAAAGGATAGAAAAAGCTAGCAAAGACAGTCAGTGAGTGAATGAAAAAGTGGTCCAGGAACACACATGTGAACCTAAACCAGAAGAAGTAGTTAAAGAAGAAAAGAAAAAAAGAGAAAAAAAAAAATAAGGTAGGACAATATGGAAGGGATGCACCTACTTCTTATCTTTACTCACCCCTTGCCAGGTCCTAAAACCATTTATTATCAACATTTTGTTGCACCCTATGTTTGTAGCAAGTCGATATATGGAGACCAAATGTTTTGGAATTGGTCTTGTTTACCTGCTAGGAGGAATCTCATATCTTCTAGATGTAACAATTCCGACATATTAGAAGTCCACATTTTTATTGTTGGCGTAGGAGCATTTTTCCAAAATTTCAGTATCAGTTTTTTTGCCGTTATTAAGCCATAACTAAGAAAACTCCCTTGAAACGCAGTCAGCTCCAAACTGGCTTCTATTGTTCCAAAAATAATCAAATCTGCATTCGGTTTCAGTTTTATTTTAAATAATTTAGTAAAAATTTCAAAAATTTCATTCCAAAATTTTTGAATTTTTATACAGAAAACAAAAGAATGTGCTATAGTTGATTCTTGGACTAGGCATTTATCACAGTTAGCAGAGGTATTTGGGTAAAATTTACTTCATTTAGCCTTTGAATAATATAATCTATGTAAAATTTTAAATTTATTTAAGTCAAGTCAAGTGAGTTTATTGTCATGTGTCCCTGGTAGGACAATGAAATACTTGCTCTTAGAGTATGTCTTACGTTAATCGAACATTTATGCACATATAATAGATGTTTATCCCAACTCTCTTTCGAGATTTTTATAGCTAGTTCCTGTTCCCATTCTCTTCTAATCCCGTCCGATGATGGAATTTCTATATTTAAAATGGAATTATATAGGTATGATATTAAATTAGCTGATTCCGCTTTTATATTCATTATCCCGTCTAATAGGTCAGGAGACATATTTTGATATTCTTGTGTATACTTTTTCAAATAGTCACGTAGTTGAAAATATTTGAAATATTGATTACTATTCAAGTTATATTTAAGTTGTAATTGGTGAAATGTTAAAAAAACTTCCATTATCATACATATCTCCAAACGTTTTAATTCCTACTCTTGCCCAATTTATAAAAGCTCTATCTATCATGGAAGGTTTAAACGAAGGGTTATTCATTATAGGTTAAAGAAGTGATAGATTTCTTAATTTTAACGTTAATTTTATTTGTTTCCAAATTCTAATTGTACTATGAATAATTGGATTTTTACTATATATTGTATTCTTCATTTTTGTTGGTGAGAGAAGGATCGCTCCTATGTTAAAAGGGGAACAGTCCTCTCTCTCCATTACTATCCAATCCACCTGCTGGGCCGAATTGTCCAACAGGTGAATCATATTTTTGACATTTGTGGCCCAATAATAATATAAAAAATTGGGGAGTGATAATCCACCAAATTCCTTAGGTTTACACAAATGTTTTCTTTGGATTCTGTGGGATTTATAGTCCCATATAAAGTTTGTAATATCAGCATCCAATTAAAAAAAAAAAATGTTGGTAAGTATATCGGTATTGACTGGAATAGATATAAAATTTGTGGCAAAAAGATCATTTTTATAGCATTTATTCGGCCTATAAGAGACATCGGGAGGGTTTTCCAGAATTTAATCAGTGTGTTTAGTTTATTGAGTAAGGGCATATAGTTTGCATTAAATAGAGATTTATATTTTCTAGTAATTTCAATTCCCAAATATTTAAATTTTTCTGAAGCGATTTTAAAAGGGAATTTTAACAAGTGTGTCGATTCTTGAGGTTTAATCGTCATAATTTCACTTTTATTCCAATTTATTCTATATCCTGAAAAGGATCCAAATTCCTCAATTAAATTTAATATATTTGGTATACTAGTTTGTGATTTTGTAATATATAATAGTACATCATCTGCATTTAAAGATATCTTATTATTTGAATATTTTGTATTGTACCCATGAATATTCGGATGTATCCTAATACTTTCCGCTAACGGTTCTATTACAAGAGCAAATAGCAGAGGTGATAATGAACACCCCTGTCTATTTCCCCTTGATAACTGAAATTTCGAGGACAACATATTATTAGTTAATATTCTGGCCGTAGGCCTATCATATAATAATTTTACCCAAGCGATAAAATTCTCTCCCACTTGAAATTTTTGCAATACTTTAACCATATAATCCCATTCCACTTGATCAAATGCTTTTTCTGCGTCCAGTGAAATAATTGATAAGTCTTGCTCTTCGGTTTTATGTGAGTGCATTATATTAAACAGACGTCTCAGGTTATTGCTTGAGTATCTCTTGGGTATAAACCCTGTTTGATCCGGATTTATTAATTTACTAACATAGTTACTTAGCCTTCTAGCTAATGTTTTCGCTAATATTTTTTGATCTGTATTTAACAGCGCAATAGCTCTATAAGAACCCGGATCTACTAAATCTTTACCTTTTTTAGGTATAAGTGTAATCGTTGACTCCGCCAATGTTTCTGGAAGTGTATGTTCTTTAAAAGCATATGTATACATTTTATGTAGTCGTGTAATTATCTCATAAAATCTTTTATAAAGTTCATTACTAAAACCATCTGGTCCTGGTGTTTTTCCATTCTTTAATGTATTTATTGTTTCTTCTATTTCCTTAGTTGAGACTTGTGCACCTAATTCCTCTTGTTCACTCACATTGAGTTTTGGGAGATTACAATTGTCCAGGAACTCTCTAACGTTGGTACTATCTGCTACCGCTTTAGATGTATATAAATTTTGATAAAATTGAGCGAATCTTTTATTAATATCCTTAGGTGGTGTTAACAATTCCCCTTTATCTGATTTAATCTTTAAAATCGTGTGGTCCTTTTCCCGTTTTTTCAGTTGTCGAGCCAGAAGCTTGTGTGGTTTATCCCCAAATTCAAAATTTTCCTGTTTTGTGATTTGAAATAATCTAATAACATTTGCTGATAATATTTTGTTTAATTTAAATTTCATTATTGTTATTTTATTATGTTTGTCTATAGTAGGCTCTTTAGCATTATCTAATTCCAATTCTTTAATTCGTTCTTCTAACTGCCTTTGTTCTTTCTTATTCCTTTTATTTAAAAAAGCTTGGTATGAGATTATAGATCCTCTAATAACTGCTTTGAATGATTCCCATAGTAGAACTGGTGAGGTATCTGGGGTGTCATTATTCTTTTTAAAAAGTTCCATCTGTTGTTTTAAATATATTTCCCCTTGTGGGTCATTTAAGATTTGAGGATTAAACCTCCAAAACGATTTATTAGAAGGCATTCCTTCTAATTAAAATAAAAAGGTTAACGGGGAGTGATCAGAAATTATACTATTGTGATATTTTGGGTTCATTGTATAGGGAATTAGTGTTGTATCCACTAAGAAATAGTCGATACGTGAATAAGTTTTGTGTACCATTGAATAAAACGAGTATTCCCTTCCGACAGGGTTAGCGATCCTCCAAACATCTGTTATATTTGTATTTTTTATGTAAGTATTTAAGATTTCCCTGGTTTTAGATTTTGTGTTGCCCCTACTCTGTTGTGAAGATTTATCCAAATATGGATCTAAAACACATTTAAAATCTCCCCCAATTATCACATTTTGATAATTGAACTCTGTAATTATATTCAGAATTTTAATAAAAAATTGAGGATTATCAAAATTAGGCGCATAAATATTTACCAAGGTAATTGGGGTAGCATGAATCTCTCTGGTAACTATAAGGTATCTCCCTTCCTTGTCTGTCATGATATTCTTCGATTTACTCCAGAGATGCTACCTAACCTGCTGAGTTACTCCAGCACTTTGTGTCTATTTACCAGGATGAATCCTGGAATGGTGGGTTTTACTTACAAGGAGAGATTTGATAAGCTGGGGTTCTTTTCATTGGAACGTAGCAGGTTGAGGGATGACTTTGGAGGTTATAAAATTACATAAGGCATAGATAAGGTGGATAATCAGAGTCTTTTTCTTGGGCGGGTAGGCCTAAAACTAGAAGGCATAAGTTTAAGGTGAGAAGAGATCAATTTAAAGGAGTTCTGAGGGTTATGTTTTTCCACATGGGGGGATAGTGGTTATTTGAAGCAAGTTGCCAGAAAAAGTTGCAGAGGCAGATAATATTACAGCAATTAAGAGGCATTTGGACAGGTACTTTGATAGGAACCATATAGAGGGATATGGGCCTAATGCAGACAAATGGGATTAATGTAGATAGGCATCACGGTCGGCATGGACAAGTTGGGCCAAAGGGCCTGATTCTGTGCTGTACATCTCTATGATTCTACCATAGTCAATCACAGTAATTAGCACACATCTACTCTAACTTCATCTGCAGAATAAGAACGTTTTAAAAATAAATTTATGCTGCTATCTTGTAAATTGAAAATTTACAGATGAGAAAATTTAGAGATGAGAATATCTGAGAATATGTGTTCATCTTTAAATAATCACGTTTTAATAATATTGCTTGGTAAACAAAATGTGATCAGATTTTTAGCAACAACACAGATTCAAATGTTCTTAATTTATTTTTGAAAAATCCCAGACAAGCAAGTAATATAGACTCATGGGGAACTTAGTAAAAAGCTAATTCAACTCATTGGTTCCCTTGTGTCCCGCTGAGTTACAATTCAAATTTTTATTGGCCCATTAGATGTTGCAGATGGGTCCAAATAATGCACTTGCAACGTAAATACTACCATCCCGGTTGGAGAAGAAATGTAATTACCAAATGTGTTGAAATTTTACTTTCACTGTTAATCTATATAGATAGACCAGATGGCCATTTTGAGTAATGCAGCAGTCATTTCTGTGTGATTCTCGCTGAGAGTAAAGCTAACACTAAATGCTGTGTGGTAATGAAGGCTTTTGTAAAAATACGGCATTTGAACACTTATTGTAAAGATTATTTTGAAATTTTAAATCTTGTTGAAGAGTTACCATGTGCACAGCAAACACTGGAAATTATTCAACACAGACCTATCCATATTTTTCTTCATATCCATCTTTCTGTATTGATTTTGACTATGATCCTGAACACTCCGCTTCCAGTCTCAAAATGACCAAATGAGACACGATGATCTGAATTATGTTAATCAGGCACAGCATCTGATCTCAATTGTGTTCACCAGGCAGAATATCCAGTGAATAAACATATTCTCTTTTTCAATATGCTTCCTGAAATACACAGATCACAAACAAGACTGAAACAGCTATTTAATCAATAGACTGTCATTTGTTATCCACAGGCTCCCAGAAAAAAAGTCAATTTCAGAAAAGGACACACAGTTTAAAGTCTACTTGCGAAATCTTTAGAATTTTTTTTCATGATATCTTCAAATAATTTGGGAAAAGTAATTCAGCCGAAAACGGAGAATTTTATTTCATTTGATAAATGGTGTTGATTTGCTAATGTTTTTGTTTCTTTAAAAATGGACACCTTTTAAATTATTATTTTTTGTTCGGGTACAAGGGAGTTGGGGGAGGGGTCATCCTAATCGGCAGATGGAAAGTCTAAAAATTGCTAGAACTAAAGAAATGTATTTTAGCAGTGCAGCTGACGGAACATTACTAATGCATCTTGGAAAATAGGAAGACTGCACCTGATCTGGCTCCATAACATTGTGAACTTCGGTAAAAATGACAAGTTCAAATCTAATATTTCAGGAGTAAAAACTATAATGCATTAAAAGCATGCAAAATCAATAATGAGATTTTGGAATATGTTAACATATGAAATTTTAAGTTAAGTTATATGCTTGAGCAAAATAATATCAGCAGAAACCCAAGGATCAGATGGTGGTATCACAAAATGAACTTGCACAATTGTTAATGCCTGTTATCCATTAAAACATGAATATAAATTGATAATGGTATAAATTGACTTATGATTAAAAAATGACAATCAAATGTAAAATTGTACAAGTAGAAAGTTTGCGGTAATTCAATACCTGTCCCTTTACCTCCCCTCTCGACTCCATCCAAGGACCCAAACAGTCTTTCCAGGTGAGATAGAGGTTCACTTGCACCTCCAACAACCTCATCTACTGTATCCGCTGTTCCAGGTGTCAACTGCTCTACATCGGCGAGACCAAGCGTAGGCTCGGCGATCGGTTCGCTGAACACCTCCGCTCAGTCCGTCTTAACCTACCTGATCTCCTGGTGACTCAGCACTTCAACTCCCCCTCCCATTCCCAATCTGACCTTTCTGTCCTGGGCCTCCTCCATTGTCAGAGTGAGGCCCAGCGCAAATTGGAGGAACAGCACCTCATATTTCACTTGGGTAGTTTACACCCCTGCGGTATGAACATTGCTTTCTCTAACTTCAGACACCCCTTGCTTTCTCTCTCCATCCCCTCCCATTTCCCAGTTCTCCCACTAGTCTTACTACCTCCGACTACATTCTATCTTTGTCCCGCCCCCTCAGCTGACATCAGTCTTAAGAAGGGTCTTGGCCCGAAACGTCACACATTCCTCTCCAGAGATGCTGCCTGACCCGCTGAGTTCCTCCAGCACTTTGTGGTTAACTCAAGATTCTAGCATCTGCAGTTTGTTCTGTACCCACCCTTCCCATCTCTGGGTCCCTTACCCCCAACCCCACACCCACCTTTGTTTCCATCCACCCATCATTCCCTCTCTCATGTTCTACATTTCACTCTTTACCTTCCTGTCTTATCAGATTCCATTATCTGCAGTCCTAGTTTTCCTCCACTTATCAACTCCAGTCTTTGTGACCATCTCCACCATTCTCCCTTCCCAACACGCACCCCCTCCCCCATTGACTGACCTGCCAATAAACCCTTCCTACCTGAGAATGTAGATAAAACCAATGGGCTAATGGGTCATCATAGGCATGATCAAATTCTGTGAAACAAATCAAGCAAATAGTACTCTGAATGGATTGTTTCAAGTTAAGCTATATCCAAGGCCACTTCCAAATATTGATTCCATGGTAATGCAAACCACATACATGTTGTCTTCACATCCAAGAAGTCCCCAATCAATGGATTGATGATGTAACAATATATTTTTTTAAATTAGCTCACATGTAATGTAGCATCTTTTACCTTTCATCTCCTCCAAGCCAAAAGGCTTGGAAGCCTAAGAGCAGCATCAGTAAAGTTGGCAAAAATATTTGAGTACAACAAATTCCCACAATGGAAAAATAAAAATTAAGTTAATTTGTGTTCGTGGTAATGGTTGCAGTATGAACATTATAGGTAACAACAGATCCTCTGCTCCTTATGCTTGTAGGTAGGGCCTGACAATACTTCAATATTCTTTCAGATATTGACCTCTGATGGTGGCCATGAGGACTTGCCTCTTTTAGTCATAATAAAACTTATACAACTGCCATGCATGATTAAATATCCTTTCGGCCGGTAACTATGTCAACAGAAGGGAGAGAGGAGGTTCCGCAATGTGGCCCGTCAAACTGTTCATTAGCCTCAGATTGAAAATGAAAACACTGTCGTTGCTAGAAATCTGAAATGAAATCAAAAATTGCTGGAAACACTCAGCACGTCTGGAGGTATCAGTGGAAAGGAAAACAATGTTAACTTTTGTTTTTAATCAAATCTTTGACCTGAAATGTTAACTCTTTTCTTTTCACAGAATTTGCCTGATATGCAAAGTGGTCTCTTTTTTCTTATAAATATGCTTCAGAATCCTTCATCAACAATGCATTCTCCAAAGAAAGAATGCAATGATACAAAAATAAATCTATTTTTTGTTTCTTTCGTAACTGACAACTGACACACAAACAATGGAAATAATTTTTTCCTACTTATTTACCTACTGTTCTTTTATAAATCAGAGCATTGAGTATAGAAGTTGGGATGTAATGTTAAAATTGTTCAAGGCATTGGTGAGGCCAATTCTGGAGTATGGTGTACAATTTTGGTCGCCAAATTATAGGAAAGATGTCAACAAAATAGAGAGAGTACAGAGGAGATTTACTAGAATGTTGCCTGGGTTTCAGCAACTAAGTTACAGAGAAAGGTTGAACAAGTTAGGTCTTTATTCTTTGGAGCGCAGAAGGTTAAGAGGGGACTTGATAGAGGTCTTTAAAATGATGAGAGGGATAGACAGAGTTGACGTGGATAAGCTTTTTCCATTGAGAGTAGGGAAGATTCAAACAAGAGGACATGATTTGAGAATTAAGGGACAGAAGTTTAGGGGTAACATGAGGGGGAACTTCTTTACTCAGAGAGTGGTGGCTGTGTGGAATGAGCTTCCAGTGGAAGTGGTGGAGGCAGGTTCGATTTTATCATTTAAAAATAAATTGGATAGGTATATGGACGGGAAAGGAATGGAGGGTTATGGTCTGAGTGCAGGTAGATGGGACTAGGGGAGAATACGTGTTCAGCATGGACTAGAAGGGCCGGGATGGCCTGTTTCCGTGCTGTAATTGTTATATGGTTAATACTGCAAAAGTCATAGTTCTGATTGACTTCCTATCACCAAGGGGATAGAACGTTACCTGGGTGTCTGAGAATTTGTTGTGTTACAATAAGATCAGGCATGATTTTCTTGAAAGGCAGAGCGAGCTCAAATGACCAAGTGGCCTATTCATACTCCTGCTTCACATGTTTGTGTTCTTTGTTTTAATAACAATGCATTATTCTTCTATTTTCTTCTCATAACTAAAGCTTGTCAGCTTTAGCATTATCTTTGTCAATTTCTTCCATAGTTGTTTCATGTCCCTTTAATATTCCAGCAAATTATTTTGATAATCCAGTAAATTATTTGTTTTATTTATATGATAGTTTATAGAATCTAGGATCCTTTTAAGTCTTATTAAGGCAAAACAATCTTGTGCCACTTGTAAAGATTAATGTCTATCCTTTTTAAAGTTTCATCACGATGTGTATATCATTGCTCTCTGTTTCCAATATGTATCATCATGCCTCAGATTTCACCGCATTTAATTTTATTGTACATTTATTCTCAAATCAGTTTGTGTTCTTCGGTAATCACTTGTATTCTTCGTAGTTAGGGTGGTCACGGTGGCGCAGTGGTAGAGTTGCTGCCTTACAGCGAATGCAGTGCCGGAGACCCGGGTTCAATCCTAACCACGGGTGCTGTATGAAGTTTGTACGTTCTCCCCGTGTCCTGCGTGGTTTTTTTCCGAGATCTTCGGTTCCCTCCCACACTCCAAAGACATACAGGTTTGTAGGTTAATTGGCTTGGTAAATGTAAAAATTGTCCCTAGTGGGTGTAGGATAGTGTTAATGTGTGGGGATCGCTGGTCGGCGCAGACCCGGTGGGCGGAAGGGCCTGTTTCCGCGCTGTATCTCGAAACAAATAAAAGTTGTCGAAGCTTCCTAGTTTCCTTTAAAAAAACGTTTTAATGCTATGGTCTCTGTAGGAGTCTTTCTTGCCTAGGCTAGTTACTGTTAGCATATTTTATTATTTTGTATAGATATTTCAGAATTATTTTGTACGCTTGAGGGTGGGCTTTTGATACGTAGATGGGCGTGACATACATCGAATTAGGCTAGCGAAACCACAGGGAGTGGGCAGATCGACTGGAGCCGGCAGGAGAAAAGGAATACAGTTTTTTACCAGTTCAGATAGTAAGAACGGAAAGCTACAATTTGTATTACAATAAAGAGGATCTGTCCAGAGAAGAGGTAAAGTTCTTGGATATTATGAATCACTCAGTAAAGATGATAGATGGATACTATTGTCTAGACCTACCTTTCAAACAAGAAAGTATCAGTTTGCCGAATAACCGTTGCATTGCAGTGCATCTGGAGCCTGAAACGCAGGTTTGGCAAGATTAAGAAATTTCATGATGAATATACATCTTTCCTCACAGAAATGATTGATAATGGTTATGCCGAAATGGTACCAGTGGACCAGCTAAATCGACGTGAAGGAGCTCTCTAATACATCCTACACCATGGGGTGTATCACTCAAGGAAAGGGACCTTGAGGGTGATCTTTGACTGTGGTGCAGTCTTCAAAGGAACATCACTTAACTGCCTACTGCTGCAGGGTCCGGACCTTACCAACTCACTCATTGGAGTTCTCATCAGATTCAAACAAGAACCGGTTGCTTTGATGGCTGATATCAAAGCAATGTTTCATCAGGTCAGGGTATCAGAAAAGCATATTGACTATTTGCAATTCCTGTGGTGGCCTGAGGGTGATGCGCAGCAAGATACCGGATGAAGGTGCATCTTTTGGAGCAGTGTCATCACCAAGTTTTGCAAACTTTGCATTAAGGAAGACAGCTGAGGACAACAAAACTTATTTCCCAGCAGAGGTGACAAACACAGTAAAGAACAACTTCTATGTGGATGATTGTTTAAAATCCATGTCTTCGGAACAGGCAGCAATTCAAATGGCAGCACACCTGACTTCCCTCTGCCAAAAGGGAGGATTCATGCTGTCAAAGTGGATCAGCAACAGCTGTGCTGTATTGACATCCATTCCACAAGAACACAGAGCCAAGGAGACCAGAGAGTTAGATTTGGACAAAGACAAACATTCAAAGAAGAGCTATCAACATTAGAAGCTGGTAAACATGGTATCAAAAGAAGCAGTCATTAGTACAAGCTAGATCCGGTACTGGATGAAGGACTTCTGAGAGTAGGTGGTCGCCTGAATAGACTAGCGATGCCTGAAGAGGTTAAACATCCTATTATTCTCTTGAAGGACTTTCAATATCAACACTACTGTTATGACATATCCATGAACAGCTCGGACATGGAGGAAGAAATTAGATGCTGTTGCGACTTCGTAAAAGATCTAATTCCGCTATAAGGAAGGTCACAACAGACTGTGTTCTGTGTTGACGACAGCGGGGAACAGTTGGAGAACAAAATGGCAGACTTGCCTCTGGAGAGGATTTTACCTGACAAGCCTCCATTTACAGATGTAGGAGTAGACTACTTCAGTCCTTTTGAGATCAAGAGAGGACGAAGTCTAGGTAAAAGCTATGGTGTCATCTTCACTCGCATGGCAAGCAGGGCAGTACACCTTGAAGTTGCATCTACACTTGACACACACTCCTGCATTCATGCCTTACGAATATTCATCTGTCGATGAGGTCAAGTTTCATCTTTAAGATCAGACAATGGCACAAATTTTATCGGAGCGGAAAGGGAATTGAGAGAAGCACTCGGTGGCTTAAATCAGAATAAGGGATAAGGTGAAACTTTAATCCCCCAGCAGGATCCCATCACGGCGGTGTTTGGGAACGATTGATCCGCATGGTTCGAAATGTGCTGCTCTCTGTTCTTAAACAACAGGTTCTGGACGATGAAGGATTGCAAACTTTATTTTGTGAAGTTGAAGCAATTTTAAATGATCGACCCATTACCAAGAGTTCTGATGATCAAAGGGACCTGGAAGTACTTACACCAAACCATCTTCTTCTGTTGAAGACTAAGCCAATACTACCACCTGGACCCTTTGTGAAGGAAGATTTGTACATTAAACGCAGATGGAGACAGGTACAATATATGGCAGACCTTTTTTTGGAAACGGTGGACACAAGAATACTTGCCTCTAATCCAAGAACGACAACGATGGTCTAGGGTATGAAGTAGCTTTATTCCAGGTGACATCGTTTTGGTGGATGATTCAATTGCACCACGAGGTTCCTGGCTGGTGGGCAGAATATTGGCATTCATACCAGATTCGCATGGTTTTGTGCGTACAGTATGACTTCAGACTAAGAACAACATCTTGGTATGACCGATAACTAAGATATGTCTGCTCCAAGAAGCCAAAGAAGAAGTTTGAAGAATCACTAAAGAAGTTTGAATGCTAACACATAGTGCATATCTATTGTTTTGATAATATGTTAAGCTTTGTTACGTAGATGGGCGTGAGATACATCGGATTAGGCTAGTGAAACCACAGGGAGTGGTCAGATCGACTGGGGCCGGCAGGAGAGAAGGAATACAGTTTTTTACCAGTTCAGATAGTAAGAACGGAAATCTACAATTTGTATAAGAATAAAGAGGGTCTGGTATGGTTACTTTGTTTGTACATCTACTTCAATAAAAATCAATGAAACTGGAGGATTTGTTTTTACTATCGACTGCGTATGTTCTACTCCTCCACTACCTGTGTAGTAATGGCTATAAGAAAAGCTTTATTGGAAAGGTTTGAAATTGCCATTACAGCCTCTTTTCATTCATTCGTTAATTAAAATGTGAAGTGACCCTGGGCAAGTCCATCGCTTTGACCTAGGTACAGAGCAGAAACAGAGCATCTGGGTCACTAAGCAATGTAATCTCAGTCAAGATAGGATCTGGTACACTACTGTTGGCCTCATTACAGATTGGTATACAGTGACTTTGCTGGAAATGCTAACCTCTGCAGGTCAAGAACTTGGGAACATTTGGTATATAAAACCTGTTCCCACATTTAGCATTACAACTACACTTACCCATTGCTTTCGTTTCTTAACTGAAAACAACCCCTAAACAGCCCCTAAAGTTTTGAATGGTTCATCATTGTGGAGAACAGTGTTACAGTTTTCTACGAACTTCTCAATTGACAACATGATCAAAAAATATTGTGTTGTGAGAAAAGCCCACCCAGATTAACTATCAATTCCAAAAATTAAAAAAAAGGTACTGCTGGCATTTGTGAAAACTTGCTCAAGTGTGAAGTGGTATCACTGCAGGAAGAGAATGGCAAAACTGTGGTGGGAAATGACAAGATAGTCTAAAAGCATGAACAAAATACAGCGCATGTGGAAAGATCAAATTGCATTTTTGAACAGGGAAATTGAATTAATGTTTCATCAGAATTGAGAACCAATGTTATTGCAGGTAAAGTGTGGAGGGGTGGAAATAAAAAATGTATTGAGTGTTGTGATAGGATGGAAGACAGGAAAATCAAAGATAGCAATTTTCTTACAATATATAAGACAATAAATTAATGATGAAACCAAAGCAGATGAAAATTGGAGCAGTAGAATCATTATCTAAAAGTGTTGAACTCAGCGCTGGGTCCACAGGGCTGAATATGCCTTGTCAATAACTAAATTATGGTAGCTAGAGAGTTCACATTGCATTTTATTTTAGGAGTGCTGGAGGCCAAAGTCAGAGATGGGAGTGAGACAGATAATTCAAAGGAAAGGTGAATGGATGCTCCGGCTGTTGGTTGAACAGGGATGATCTATAAACCGATGAACCCTTCCATGTGTACTCTTCCTGATACGATGGATACTGCAGTGAATAGTGAAGAAAATGTGTTCAATTAAAATTAGTGCAAATAACTTGCCCTTTCACTTGGAAAGTGAGTTAGCACAGTAAGGGCGGAGGAGGTCAGAGAGCAGCTATCCAATTGCCTGGAAAATATTGGAAACAGACTGAGTGTTTCGAACTGAGTGTGGAACTTTATAAACGGCAAAACATAGTGACACTTGTATACTGCCTTAGACAATAGACAATAGGTGCAGGAGTAGGCCATTCGGCCCTTCGAGCCAGCACCGCCCTTCAACGTGATCATGGCTGATCATCCCCAATCAGTACCCCGTTCCTGCCTTCTCCCCATATCCCCTGACTCTGCTATCTTTAAGAGCCCTATCTCTCTTGAAAGTATCCAGAGAACTGGCCTCCACCGCCCTCTGAGGCAGAGAATTCCACAGACTCACAACTCTCTTGGTGAGGTCTGCTGTATGGTTTTATCGGGTTGCGTGCAAAACAAAGCATTTCACTGTACCTATGTACAGGTGATAATAAAGTATAATTGAATCATTGAAAATTGAACAAGTGATAGGAAAGGAAGCCTTTCTGATGGTGGAGGGGAAGGAAAGATATGTTTTGTGATAGAATCAAACCAGAACTGATGGAAATAGTGGATGGTCATTTACCGAACAAAAAAAGTGAAGGGTGAACCTTAATGGAATCAGTTACAGTTTTACGATTGGTGGTAAAAAATGAACAGAGCAGAAAATAGAATGGACCTGAGGACTACAATGGACTGGAATTCTTGGGTTTTTGGAAGAAGAAAAATAGTTTGGAAGTACTGACATGGAAGGAAAATATCATCAGAATGTGTGGAATGGAGAAATTGGGAGAATAGAATAGAATAGCAGGCAGGGAGAAAATAATCAAGGGAGCTGCAAGATATTGGTCACTAGCCCATCGTGTGATTTCATTTTGCTGGTTCTCCACAGGTTACGGCAAGATTCCGATCCTGATGCCTTTTTGTAGCTCGAACAGTTTACAAGTCGGATATATACTGCCACAAACCAAGAGAAGATGTTTCGACAGAGGTGGGTTATCCCATAGGAAGAGATAATCCGAAGAAAAATAGTTTGGGGCGGCACAGTGGCGCAGCGGAGGGTTGCTGCCATACAATGTCAGAGACACGGGTAGTCGATCCTGACGACGGGTGCTGTCTGTGTGGCTTTTGAATGTTCTCCCTGTGACCGCGTGGGTATTTTCCAGATCTTTAGTTTTCTCCCACACCCCAAAGACGTGCAGGTTTGTAGGTTAATTGGCTTCTGTTAATTGCCCCTAATGCGCAGGATGCAAAACTGGGATAACATAGAACTAGTGTACGGGTGATCGTTGGTCAGCGCGGACTCATGGGCCGAAGCTGTATCCATAAAACTAAAATTAAAAATAGTCAAGTCGAGTTTATTGTCATATGCATTTCTTTATTATGAATAAAGTTTATTTTACTTTATTTTTAAATTAAATTAAATCTCAAACATCAGCATCTTGATGAAGGACATACTTTGGTCTGCTCAAAATTGGTTGGTCTTCCACTGTGTGGAGATGGTTGTACATCTGTGAATGTTGTTGGCTGGTCCATTCTAAGATGTAGGAATATATGCAGAGCAATGCACTGAAGCTCAGTGCAGCCACCGCAAAGCCCATGTGGAAAAGCACCAGTCTTGGGACTTGCAGCCACTGTACAACTGTACATTGAAGGGCTGGGATCTGTGTGATAGTCTCTTAAACACCTCACAAGTACTTTGGTTAAGGAAGAAACGTGAGTGGCATTGACACATTGTAAGAGAATGTATTGAATTAATCGTGCAATGAATGTAGAGGAGGACATGTACTGATTGATTTACTGTGTGAATATATTATGAATAAAGTATATATTTGAAATATAAAATATATCTTGCATGGCAAGTGGTGAAAAGGAAGAAAATGCAGAAAATGCTTCCAAACGCTAATTAACTTCAAACAACAGCAAAATGAGCAAGGAAAAAGTGACAGGTCTCTCAGATACATGTCAGCATGTTCTCATTTGAGGATGAAGATTCAGCAGCAAGTTAATGGCATAGGCAGAGAAAGTGCCACAATGCGAGGGATGGAAAGGAGGAAGAAAAGAAGTCACAGCCAAGAATCCACAAGGCAAGTAATCAGTCCAATGCTCCAGGGAACAGCATGTTACCCAATGCACCCCATCTCCAGGAGACCAGGAGCAATGCTGTACTCAATGCAGCCCAGCACAAGGAACTACCAATGACCAGAAACAGTTGGGGGAGCCAAAGATAATGAACCACATGGTCCTTCCTCAACAGAACCTCCAGCTTCATCAAAGTGAACCCATATCTGGGGGAGATCAGATCTTATACCTCAGCCTGGAATGAGAGCTAAAGTTTCTGCAAGCCTTGGGCCTGGTGGCTTAGAGCAAGTAACTGACAATAGACAATAGACAATGGGTGCAGGAGCAGGCCATTTGGCCCTTCGAGCCAGCACCGCCATTCAATGTGATCATGGCTGATCATCGCCAATCAGTACCCCGTTCCTGCCTTCTCCCCATATCCCCTGACTCCGTTATTTTTAAGAGCCCTATCTAGCTCTCTCTTGAAAGCATCCAGAGAACCCGACTCCACAGACTCACCACTCTCTGTGAGAAAAAGTGTTTCCTCGTCTCCATTCTAAATGGCTTACTCCTTATTCGTAAACTGTCAGTATTGTGACTTTCAATCTTTATTGTACAAAATATGGGGCAAAAAATGGCATCAATCAACATGCACATAAACTTATAGTATCTCTTCAAGATGAAGGCTGATGTGCTGTTTGTGGTCGCATAAAGTATTTGGTTGGAAGGGCGGGGTGGGGGGGGGGGATGGGGTGGGGTTGAAACACTGCTCATCCATCGCAGGTATTATGCTGCACGGAGGTAGTTGAACAATCGTTGGTCAAAGAGGTGGCTGCTGGCTGAGTCTTTGTTGCTGATGTAATGCACAGAACACATACAGTAATTCTGGCCAATCAACAAGATTACTTCCAAAAAACATAGAGAGAGCTCTGTGATCCACATTCTTTAGGAAGAGTATGACTCAGTAACATCCACTCAGCTAGATTAATTGAGAATCCTGCTGTATGATGGAAAGGTCACAGAAAGCACAGCCTTCCCGAACTTCCAGTCCTTTATCTCAGAAGTTCGAGACAATAGCAAGCAGTAGAGTCTAGATAGCCACTGGCCCTGGAGGAACTAAAGCAACCAGTTACAGGCTGTGTGTAGGAAGGAACTGTAGATGCTGGTTATACACTGAAGATAGACACAAAATGCTGGAGTAACTCAGCGGGATAGGCAGCCTGTGAGTCATGGGAGAGGGTGTCTAGAGATATGAAAGGGTAAGGTGTGAAAATGACAGTTCAAAGCAGATAATAATAAGGAAATGTAGAATAGTACATTGTTAGTTGAGGGGAAGGTGACGAGACATCCAATCAGTAAAATTAATCAGAAGGACAGTGAAACTAGTCCGATCACTCGGGTGGGCGTGGGACAGAGAGAGAGGGAAAACAAGGGTTACTTGGAGTTAGAGAAATCAATATTCATACCACTGCCCAAGTGGAATATGAGGTGCTGTTTTGTAAGCAGGCTGAGTTGTACTTGTCTCTGTGGGACTGGATGGGACCAGACCGTCTGGATGTTTACAACACTATGCTTCTTGCTGTCATGAGGAATTGGCGATGCATGCCACAGTTCAATGTGGAATTACAAGGCCATCGAAGATCGTGTGAAGTTTGCACTCGGACAGGTGATCCACTCGGGCCATGCCTGTGCCGAACCCACAGGATGATTTCGGACATCTTGGAAAGGAGAAGGTCTTTGAGAAAATGGTCATTATTCTAGGCTGATTTATTACTGCGATGCTGAGAAAGCTTTCACTGTCAGAGGCATTGCCTTCTCGGTGAAATGTTAAGTTAAGACAATACCAATTCTGTAACGTGCATGCAAAAGATCCCAGCGCACTATTTGAAGAACAGAGGCATTCTTCTCAGTCACCTGGTTAATATTCATACCACAGTCAACATATCTAAAAGCGTTTAAGAAGGAACTGCAGATGCTGGAAAATCAAAGGCAGACAAAAATGCTGGAGAAACTCAGCGGGTGAGGCAGCATCTATGGAGCGAAGGAAATAGGCAACGTTTTGGGTCGAAAACCCTTCTTCAGTCTGATGTGAGGGTGGGGGCGGGAGGAAGAAAGGAAGAGGTGGCCGAACACCTCCGCTCGGTTCGCAATAACCAATTTGATCTCCCGGTGGCTCAGCACTTCAACTCCCCCATCCCATTCCGAATCCGACCTTTTTGTCCTGGGCCTCCTCCATGGCCAGAGTGAGGACCACCGTAAATTGGAGGAGCAGCACCTCATATTTTGCTTGGGCAGTTTATACCCCCAGCGGTATGAACATTGACTTCTCTAATTTCAGGTAGTCCTTACTTTCTCCTCCCCTTCTCAGCTCTCCCTCAGCCCTCTGGCTCCACCTCTTCCTTTCTTCTTCCCGCCCCCTCCACCCGCACATCAGTCTGAAGAAGGGTTTCGACCCGAAACGTTGCCTATTTCCTTCGCTCCATAGATGCTGCCTCACCCGCTGAGTTTCTCCAGCATTTTTGTCTGTATCTAAAAGTGTGTTTTGATGAAAGAAAATTGACCCGTAACATTTAATCTGTTTTTTTCTCTATAAATTTAAGTTTAGAGATACAGCGCGGAAACAGGCCCATCGGCTCACCAAGTCCGTGCAGACCAGCGATCATCGCGCACTAATTGTAGGAAAGAACTGCAGATGCTGGTTTAAATCGAAGGTAGACACAAAATGCTGGAGTAACTCAGCGGGACAGGCAGCCTCTCTGGGGAGGAGGAATGGGTGACGTTTCTGGTCTGAAGAAGGGTCTCGATCCGAAATGTCACCCATTCCCTCGCTCCAGAGATGCTGCCTGTCCCGCTTAGTTACTCCAGCATTTTGTGTCTATCCTCACACACTAACACTATCCTACACACTAGGGACAATTTACAATTTAACTTAGCCAATTAACCGATAAACCTGTACGTCTTTGACGCGTGGGAGGAAACCAGAGCTCCCGAAGAAAACCCACGCAGGTCACGGGGGGGGGGGGGACTCCTTACAGACAGCACCCGTGGTCAGGATAGAACCCGGGTCTCTGGCACTGTATGGCAGCAACTCTACCGCTGCACCACGGTGCCACACAGATGGTGACTATCCAGTTGAGTACTGCCAGTACTGTTTGTTTCTGTAAGGTGCTGGGTTGTAAGTAGTTGTAAGGATCTTAGAGATATACTGCAATTGTGAAAAGGGTTGTAACAATGGAAGATATTGCTTTTCTTTCTCATGAACCAGAGCTACATTGTGATTGTTAATTGGGACATAAAACATTTTGAGTAATGATTAACTGTAATTACTGGTTAATACCTCTAATCTCTAGAACACCTTTCAATATGAAAAATAGTTTAAAATATAATCACTAATAGGTAAATATTGGCAAGTGGGAATATTCCATTAATGGTAACAGTGCGTTAACTGGTAATATTACATTCCTAGAGTTTGATTTATTTCTTTTAGATTTGTTGTTGCTTGTAAAACAATTTGTATGTAGGTATTACAATACACGTATAAATACCTAGTATTCAAACCTGGTATTATTAATATGGCCGGAACAAAGCCAAAATATTAACAGATGCTGAAGTGGTTTGAACAGCTAAAGATCATCAGAAAGGATATGAATGGCTTAAAATATTCCATTATATTTCAAATGTCAATGAGTTTGAAAACAGGCCAGAAATATATTTTTTAATATTCACCGAGCCTCAAATTTCAATGAAGTAAACAATGTGCTGCTCTATTGAAATTGAAAACGTAACTGATACCAGATGCCTATGTGTGATGCATTTCTCTCACCTGAACACAATAATTTTAGAAAAGGATTAGCCATAAATAAAAGATACTTTCTTCACATACTTCATCAGGAGGTATGAAGAGGACTGTGTGCCAAAGAAGTCAATCCAGGTATTCCTCAACTGGAAACCATGGATGAACCGTGAGATCCACTCTCCAGTCAAGGCATCTTCCAGAGTGCTCAAGTCGGTGATCCCGATGTACAGGAAAACTAGGTACGACCTCTGCAAAACCATCAAGGGGGTCAGGAGACAATTCCAAATCAAGCTCGAGTCCAAGACTGACTAAGAAAGCACCTGTTGAATGTGGCAAGCCTTGCATGATATGATGGCCTTCAAAGTGAAGTGAGACAGAGTTGCTGGCAACAACAAATTCGTCTTCAATGCTTTGGAGTCATGGTGTCATACAGCACGGAAATAGGCCCTTTGGCCCAACTCATCCTTGCTGACCAAAATGCCCTGTCTATGCTAGTCCCACATCCGCATTTGGCCCATACCCCTCTAAACCTTTCCTATCATGTACCATTCTATACTCACTTTGAACAGAAGGTCAGTGGAATGACATCCTCGGATGCACCTGTACGCACTGTCACTAATGCAAATGTCAGATCGACCTTCCTGGGAATGAACTTGCGAAAAGTGACTGGCTGGGATGGGGTTCCGGCCATCTCTACTGAACCTGTACAGAACAGCTGGCAGAGTATTCGTGGACATCTTTAACCTCTCCCTAACCCTATCGGACATTCCCACCTGATTTACGAAGACCACCATCATCTCAGTGCCAATGAAAAACATGGCAATGTACCCTAATGATTACCAACTGGTGGCTCTAACATCCACCATTCCAAAGTCCTTTGAGAGATGGTTATGCACATCAACTCCAGCCTCCCAGACAGACTTGATCCACTGCAATTCGCCTACTGTCACAACAGATGCCATCTCCCTGGTCCAACACTCATCTCTGGAACATCTGGATAACCTGGGACTTGTCATCCCTTCTGAAACAGGATCCTTAACTTCCTGACCCACCCATCGCAATCTGTAAGGAAGGGAAATTAAAAAATTGTTTGTCACCAATTCTCATTACCAATGATAATTCTCATCACCAATATCCTGACACAGCATTCTCAGCCTCTACTACACTCATGACTGTAGGGCCAAATTCTGGACTAACCCCATTTACAAGTTTGCAAGATATCAAACAACGATGAAATGGAGCTCGGAAAGGACATAGAGAGCTTATTAGCATGGGGTGTCAAGATAACAGCCTCGCTCTCAATGTCAGCAAAATTAAGGGGTTTCTCATTGAATTCAGGAGGCAGCAAGAGTCCCTGCATCAATGGTGCTGAAGTGGAGATGTTCATGGTCTTCAGGCTCTGAGGTGTAAATAGCACCAAACCATATTGATCCTATGGCCGAGAAAGCACACCAATGCCTCTGTAGCGACAGATTTTTATATCGTTCAAGAGATTACTCCCTTTAGCCACTAAGTGGACTATGTGATTAAGGAGAATGTCGCAATACGCATGTGACCTTTCCGTCAGAGACCCTCAGAGCTTATTCACAGATAAATCTTCATAATAGTCTTTAATTAATAGATTCTTTATTGTTGATGTAAAACAATAAGGTACATCCAACCTTCTTCCGACTTGTGCACTATAATCTTCATCGAACTCCAGCATATCGCTTTAAAGGTTAGAACACTCCTCGTGTCTCCGTTACGCTTCGCATGGTCAAAGGCTATGCCTTCCTCATGCATGTCCCAAAACTAAACTAAAAACTAAACTTCTGAGCAAGAAACCTAGCTCCAAACACGCCCTAGAATACGTAATAAATCCCACCCACATAATAACAGACAATCTAAAATTTACAGACACATGCCATAATTAATGACACACAAAATAAGCCAAATGGCCACTACATACCGGCCCCTAATTGCTCCGAGTATATAACGAGGCAATTATTAATAAACATCAAAAAAAGTAGCCATGAAGGCTTAACGTATATCAAAAGCAAAAAGTCGGGAAATTGAACCCCGTGGCTCCCCGATGGGGAATTGAACCCTGGTCTCCCGCGCGACAGGCGGGGATACTAACCACTATACTAACGAGGAAAATAGCATGCACTATATATCCGCAATCAGAATTCTTCAGCGATTCTTCCATCTTCACTTTCGCCTTCTAGAAGCAAGCATAACTTGAATATTAATCTTATTAAAACACTGGTTTTAGTCTAAAGTCGTACCGTGCGCACCAAACCCTTAAAACCAGGCATATGATACCCAGTATATAGTCCAAAACATAACAGTCCAAAGCTTTGATAGCATGAAACGTCTTCCTCCATGTCCGATCAACTCATGGATGTGTTGTAACAACAATGTTAAAGTGTGAAAATCCTTCACAGGAATAACAGGATTTTTAGCAATAAAGTTTACCGTTAGGTTTGATTTAATTTCCGGATCATTAGCAGAGATTTCAAATCCCAGCTCAAGCTTTGGCCATTCTCTGTCTGGCTTACAGAAAAATTTTAGTTCATTGATCCATCTCTTATCGCCTAAGAAACGGTTCGCTGTCAGTTCTCTGGAAACTTCATCCGCAGGATTTTCTTTTGTGTTAACATATTTCAATTGTGCAACATTAGTAACTCCCAATGCTCTTTCCATTGGCAGATTGTCTCTGAGCAAATCCAACTGTCTGGTTTCTTTGGCTCTATCATCTGGTGGAATGCTTTCCAATACAACACGATTGTTGCTGATCCACTTGGAAAGCGTAAATCCTCCCTTATTGCAAAAGGAAGTCAGATGTTGTACTGGTTAAATAGCTTCTTGCTCAGTAGACATGGATTTTAAGCAATCATCCACATAGTTATTATTCTTCAAAGAGATTATTACTTCATGAAATTTAGTATTCTCGCCAAACTTGCGTTTCAAATTCTGGGTACGTTGTTCTGCCATACGACGATTATTCGGCAGATTAACACTTTCTTGTTTGAAAGGTAATTCCAAACAATAGTGTCCGTCAATCTTTACTGAGTAGTTCATAATATCCATGAACTTCAACTCTTCATTCCACATCTCTTCAGATTCTTTATTGGTACTTTCATTGAAGTCATGATGGTATTGCTTCATCAACGGCGATTCTAATTTATCAGTACATATTTGATTAACAGCAATGGTGGGATAGTTCTTCTGATTCCTGTTTTCGTTATTTCTTCTCAAGGAGCCATAGATAACCCATCCAAGTCGGGTTTCTGTAGCATACGGTCCATCACCTTGGCACCTAACAATCTGTATAGGTTCCAATGCTTTCAAAACATTCGTTCCGATAAGTAGATCAACACTAGAATTTATTTCAGATATCTTGACATCCTTCAGGTAAGGCCATTGTTTCAAGTCTTCATGTCTTGGTATATATATATATATATATATTTTTTATTTTATTTTTTTAATTTTTATTTATTAGAAGTACATTACATTACAACCACATACATTAATACTCGTCATTTGTATCTTCTTACAATTAATGTACTCCCTTTATTATTTTTTTTTTTTACACTAGAAAAGGAAAAGATTGAAAGAGAGAAGAAAGTGAAGGAAAAAGTGAAAGTGTAGAAAAGTGTAGAAAGTGTAACAACAAAAAAGGACGAAGACCCTATAAGAGCGAAATTAAAAACAAAAGAAAAAGAGTTAAGAAATAGGCCCTAGGAAAAAAAAGAGAAAAAGAGAGAGGAAAAAAAAAAGAAAAACAAATATTTTTTTGAGCATTACGTAAATAGGACATACCAACTCTTCAACTATCATCCCCCCTTACCCGACCTCAATTTTTTATTTTTTTTAAAGTACTTTTGCACCCTATGTTTGTAATAATTCTATAAATGCAGACCACGTCAGGTGGAAGTGATCTGGTTATGTCTTGGTATATTTTGACGACCAACAGGCATGGTTCCATGTGTAAACACCTCTGATATTGGTATAAAATTATCTTCATCCAGACTGGATATCTCAATACTCGTAATGTAATGACTCGTACTCTCTTTATCTTTATTCATGGTACACAATCGAATCTTAATCTCTTCTCCTGTGATGTTCAGTCTTCTCGTCAGATTTTCTGTGCAAAAGGTAATCGAACTTCCGTGATCCAAAAAAGCATATTTTGCAACACTGTATTCGTCTTACTATTCCTCACCTATACTGGTAAGATAGAAAAAATACAAGCTCCAACCCCGGCCCCAATATGAGCAGTTATTTGAGGCGAGGAGATAGCTTCACTAGTAGTTGGCTTCTTTTTCTGTTCCGTTTGCTCTGGTTCCTCCTCTTCTATTTGCTCTGATAGTTCATCATCTATTTGTTCCGGTTCTTCCTCTTCCTATTGCTCTGGTAGCTTTTCTTCAGTGTGAAGTGCTTCAAGATGATATTGCCTGCACTTATAACAATTATAGGACTCTTACAGTCTCTCACCATATGTCCTTTTTTCAAACATCCAAAACAGATTCCCTTCTCTTTCAACAAATCCATCTTATCTTCATATTCTTTTATCTTGAATCTTCAACACCATCTTATGGTGTGACCAACTTCATCACATAAAAAACAAAATACCATTTGCTTGCTAGTAGATACATTTCCTTTCATTCCATCTGTCGTTTCCACAGGTATAGTTGTGGTAGCAAAACTACTTCTCATAGTCCAAATACAAGGCGTAGCTATGGGCACACGCATGGGCCCCAGCTACGCCTGCCTCTTTGTCGGGTACGTAGAACAATCCTTGTTCAATACGTAACAGGGCCCCATCCCCGACCTCTACCTCCGTTACATCGACGACTGCTTTGGTACCACCTCCTGCACCCACACACAACTGACTGACTTCATCCGCTTCACCACCAACTTCCATCCGGCACTCAAATACACCTGGACCATTTCCGACACTTCCCTACCATTCCTTGACCTCACTATCTCCATCGCAGGTGATAGACTTCTTACCAACATCCACTACAAACCTACCGACTCCCATGGCTATCTGGACTACACTTCTTCCCACCCTGCTTCCTGTAAGGACTCCATCCCCCACTCCCAATTCCTCTGTCTACGCCGCATCTGCTCCCAGGATGAGGCGTTCCACACCAGGGCATCCGAAATGTCCTAATTCTTCAGGGAACGGGGTTCCCCTCCTCCACCATAGATGAGGCTCGCACCAGGGTCTCTGCCATACCCCGCAACACTGCTCTCTCTCCCCATCCCCCCACTCGCAACAAGGGCAGAGTCCCCCTAGTCCTCACCTTTCACCCCACCAGCCGTCACATACAACAAGTGATCCTCCGTCAGTTTCGCCACCTCCAACGTGACCCCACCACTCGCCACATCTTCCCATCTCCCTCCATGTCTGCCTTCCGCAAAGATCACTCCCTCCGTAACTCCCTTGTCAATTCTTCTCTTCCCTCCCATACCACCCCCTCCCCGGGCACTTTCCCTTGCAACCGCAAGAGATGCAACACTTGTCCCTTCACCTCCCCCCTCGACTCCATTCAAGGACCCAAGCAGTCGTTCCAGGTGCGACAGAGGTTCACCTGTATCTCCTCCAACCTCATCTATTGCATCCGCTGCTCTAGATGTCAGCTGATCTACATCGGTGAGACCAAGCGGAGGCTTGGCGATCGTTTTGCCGAACACCTACGTTTGGTCCGCAATAACCAACCTGATCTCCCGGTGGCTCAGCACTTCAACTCCCCCTCCCATTCCGTATCCGACCTCTCTGTCCTGGGTCTCCTCCATGGCCAGAGCGAGCAACACCGGAAATTGGAGGAAATGCACCTCATATTCCGCTTGGGTAGTCTGCATCCTGGGGGCATGAACATTGAATTCTCCCAATTTTGCTAGCTCTTGCTGTCTCCTCCCCTTCCTCAGCCCTCTGGCTGTCTCCTCCCCTCCCCCAGCCCTCGGGCTCCTTCTCCACCTTTTTCCTTTCTTCTCCCCACCCCCTATCAGTCTGAAGAAGGGTTTCGGCCCGAAACATTGCCTATTTCCTTCGCTCCATAGATGCTGCTGCACCCCGCTGAGTTTCTCCAGCATTTTTGTGTACCTTCTCATAGATTCTGATCTTTCATCAGTTTTGGTAAAGGTAGAACCTTTATTAGTTGCAATTGGTTTATGATCTTCAATAGTCCCATGGTGTGGCTCTAACATGGACCGTACTTCCCTTTCTAAGAATTTCACCAGTTCTGGTAGCCTGGCTACTTGCTTCCTCTCATCCATTATTTTGCCTGCTTTATATCTTCACCTTTCTCTCAGTTTTCTGGGCAACTTGCTAATGATGACTCGAGTATTACTTGCAAGATTCATTTCCTTCATGTGGCCGAGATTTTTCATGGAGCTGCAACAACCTCTCAGAAATATTGCATATTTACTCAATGCCTCCCCATCTTCTGGCTTGATTTATTTCCAAGCATGGGCCTTCTCCATGTATGCATTAGCAATTCTCTGTTCATTACCATAACGTTCTTTCAGTAACCTTCTCGCCCTTTTATAGCCTTGACTGTCAGGCTCATTTTGACAACTTTCTACAAGTATCTGAAAACTTCCACTTGTGTACTTCACCAGAAATCGTAAGCGCTCCTTTTCATCCGTAATTTTTGTTTCTAATACTTCTTCTAATGCCCTTACGAAAGCTTTAAACTGCAAAGGATCTCCATCATATGTAGGAATTTCTGATGGTGGTAGAGTGAGAGAGGTATTTTGTCGAGCTATGATCTGGTTGAATTCAGCTTGCCTATTTGCCAATGTCAATAATCCATCCTGAAAATCTTGGCTTGGCTCCAATGAACGATAGACAGGCCTCCCTGGCTCAAACTGGCTTGCTCGAGCCTGTGCACCAGGCCTCGGAAAAGCGTGGTCCGCTATTGGTTTGTCCCGAGCATCTACAGACGCTCCATTAGTAGTTTGTTTCGATCTAGCACTCATTTGCTGAGATGAAGTTTTACCCATCTTACTCTGTTCCAATGGGTTTACAAAGCCATGAAATCCAGTGGACCTCGATTGTGGAATTGATCCAACTGCTGATTCAATTGGAGCAGTGTTTCCTCTTGGTCCAGAGCTCATTGTCTTCGATGATCTAGAGCTGCATCTTGAACCCTCACATTCCAATATCTCCTTCTTTGATTTGGCCACCACCATCTTTGTGTCTAGTTCCAGTTGTTCCTTTCGTCGCCTCAGCTCCTCTCCTTGTCGTCTCATCTCTTCTTCTTGTCGTCTCATCTTTTATTTTTGTCGCATCTTCTCTTTTTCATCTGCTCTTCTTCTTGCTCAGTCTCATGTTTCTTCTTCAAGTCATCCGCTTCTATTGATAGAGCGGCTAGATCAGCTTCAACTCCCAATCGAGCAGAAACCCTTGATACCGAACTGGCTGTAGAACCAGATTTATGTCCTGATCTTCATGTAGATACTTTCGAGATACTATCTCGTGGTGTAATTTCATCTTCCATTCCAGCACCTTGTTGCATCGCACCTCCAGCTGTTGAGCACGTAAGTTGTGGTATAATTTCAGATAACCACTCCTCTGCCCAATCCTTGTAACCATTGAATACATCCACCCTTGGCTCCCACCACTGGGTGTGTCTTTCACGTTCTTCTTGAGAAAGCTCTGCTTTTCTCTGAGCTCTTTGTAGAAGCCGCATATCTGTCCTAACCTACTTTCCACGTTGTTTACGTTGTCATCCAATACCATTAGCTTCTTCAAACCATCAAATAGCCTCCATATCTTCTTCCGCAACTTGTTTCTCTCCTTCTCAGTTTCTTTCAGGTAGGCAGCTTGTGTATTATCTGTTTCTTCTCGATACAGGAATTCTCTGTAGCTTTCAATTGACTTGGTAACTTGTTCCCATATCGAGTTTTCCTCCTTCTTAGTTTCTTTCAGGTAGGCAGCTTGTCCGTGACAGAGCTTGACTTCGCCACCTTGTGGTTCCTCTGGCGTGGCTTCTTCTTCATCTTCTCGATACATGATTTTAAACAGGTCTTGGCAGATTGGCAAGTCTTTAAATTGAACGAACAAAGTCTTCTCTGAATTCTGCTCCAACTTTGTGTAAACATTGAGTGGCTATTTTGAAAACTATTTTCTCAGAACAATAACAAACTGGATATCCAGACCACATCCCATCTTGAACACCCATGGGCATATTGGTGATGTTAGTTCACAAGGAATGTGTATCTTATCTTTACTTCAAAACAAACCAAGGTCAGACTGGCTGGATATCTCCAGATTGTTGAAAAACACTTTCTGGCTATCTTTCAAGCTAGTGGCTAGCGTTCTGGCTCTTCTTACAGAAGCCATTTAAAATTAAAGCTTTGCAGCTTCAAAATTCAAAGAAATAATAGTCGATATGGCCGAGATCTATTGTCTTCAGTTCCTCGGCTGGAACCGGTCTTCTGGCCAAAACCTCTTTCAAGATCTTAGCCAAATCTTCTGTCCCACTCTCTAAGACTGGGTTTCACCCCCTGTCAGAGGTATCCTTTGACTTAATGTAGCGGCAGATTTTTATATCGTTCAAGAGATTACTCCCTCTAGCCACTAAGTGGAATACATGATTAAGGAGAATGTCGTAATATGCATTTGAGCTTTCCGTCAGAGACCTTCAGAGCATCTTCGCAGATAAATCTTCATAACACAGTCTTTTGATTAATAGATTATTTATTGTTGATGTAAAACAATAAGGTACATCCAACCTTCTTCCGACTTGTGCACTGTAATCTTCATCGAACTCCAGCATATCGCTTTAAAGGTTAGAAAACTCCTCGTGTCTCCGTTACGCTTCGCATGGTCAAAGGGTATGCCTTCCTCATGCAAGTCCCAAAACTAAACTAAAAACTAAACTTCTGCGCAGGAAACCTAGCTCCAAACACGCCCTAGAATACGTAATAAATCCCACCCACATAATAATGGGCAATCTAAAATTTAAAGACACATGCCATAATTAATGACACACAAAATAAGCCAAATGGCCACTGCAGCCTCCATTGCCACAGAACCCAAGGAGATTCAGCATGTCTGCAATGGCACTTATCAATTTCCACAGATGCATCCTTTCTTAGTTTACTTTAGTTTAGTGTGGAAACATGACCTTTGGCCCACCGGGCCCATGCCGACTAACGATCCTATCCTACACCTTTGGGACAATTTACAGAGGCCAATTAACCTACAAACCTGCATGTCTTTGGGATGTGGGAGGAAACCGGAGCACCTGGAGAAAGCCCACATGGTCACTGGGAGGATGTACAAACTCTGTACAGACAGCACCCGTAGTCAGGATCGAACCTAGGTCTCTGTCGCAGTAAGGCAGCAACTTTACCGCTGTGCTGCTGGATGCATCTCAGCTTGGTATGGCAACTGCTCAGCCCAGGACCACAACAATTTGCAGAGAGTTGTGAACACAGCCTAGTCCATTAGGCAAAGCAGCCTCCAGCCCCCACCCCAACTACACCAGGTATACATCACGCTGCCCCGGGAAAGCAGCCACATAGCAAACACCACTCACACCCGGGTTATTTTCTCTTCTCCATCAGACAGAAGGTACAAAAGATTGAAAGCACGTACCACCAGATTACAGAACATCTTTTTCCCTGCAGTTATCAAACTCTTGAATGGAACTCTCATATGCCAAGGATGAAATTCTCAATCTTCCAATCTACCTTGTTGCAGCACTTGCACTTTTAAAATATAAGTTCTCATTATTTGTTTGTAAACTCTATACTATGGCTGAATAGCGCTTGAAGATTTTTTCCCACACCATAACAAAGTGTGATTTCCATAGTTTATGAACTTTTCAAAAATGCCATATTTGTAGAACAATAGCTTTTTATAATTTTAACCAGATGTTCAGGTACTATTTTGAGAAATAAAAGATTCTAAATGTGGTCCTAATTATTTTTTTTAACTGCAGAAAGATTTGGTATTTATTCTCAACTTGTGAATTTCAATATTAACAGGGAGCATCAGAGTTTACAAAGAAATGAGAAGATTTTTAGACCAGTAAAAGTGCGGAAAAGTATATATTTTTTCTGCCCAGTTTCGCTGGGGATGAAAATGTTGCAAATCCATTCACATCTTCAATATTCTCCTGATGATCAGAATAAACTGACGAAATGCAAACTGAATATTAAAATACTGCAAGCCTTTTGAGTGTCGTGGAGTACTAAAATATATACAGTCACCTTTTAAGTTAGAAATCCTATTTTGAGTGTAAATTGAGATATTTGTATCTAGTTCTGGGGTTTACCACAAAGCCCTTTTGGTGAGGGGGATGGGAGGTCGTTCTCCCTTCAAGTTAGATTTGATACTACCCTTCAAGTGCATGTAATGGCGTTTACTTACGCAACCAGAAAGAGACAATAAAAAAAGCCTGCAATATTGACTTTGCCGTTCAATGTGCTGCAAGTCGATGCAGTTCAAAGGTAAAAGTAAGATGGGCGTAAAAGCGACGAGCACCGGAGTTTCGCCATCTAACCGTACAATGAAAAGTAACAGTAACTGAATAAGAACAGAAACACTGTCGATCCAAGGTTAGGTGGGGGATGGGAGATGGAATCATATTCATTTCCATGTCCCATGAATAATTCCACAAACATTTAAAATTAAATCAAAATGTTTTAGCATTTTAACAAAGAGGGCTGCGGCACGTTACTTTTAAGGTAATTAACACGTCATTTAACAGACTGAACGTGGATTCGAAATCTATATTCGTGTTGTATCTCTCCACGCCCTCTCAACATTAATAGGCTCTAGATTTACAGATCCAGTTACTGCCAAAAATGCAGACAATTTTCATAATGGCAGTTACGTCAAAACCACTGGTTCGACTGAAGGAATCATCCCTGTTGCGAATTCTAACAGCATTTTTTTTCACTTGTGCAAGACTACGTGGGTTTCCGAATTGAGCTGTTGCACCGTAGTTGGGTTGCTAACACGCCAGCACTTTCATCAAACCGGAAAGATGTTGGGAGAGAGCAAGATTTATTTGTGCTGAAAAGTGAAATGTTGTGCTTTCTCCCTCATCGGAAATGCTCAGTCTTCAATTAGCAGTTCGGGGAGGAGGGGGGAGGGAGGGAGGGAGGGAGGGGGGATGCAAGTTTCTTTTCGCCAGGGAAATCATTCTTTTTCCCTATGTGTAGGAAGGAACAGCAGATGCCGATTTACACCGAAGGTAGACACAACATTTCATGAGTAACTCAACGGGTCAGGCAGCATCTCTGGAGAGAAGGAATGGGTGACGTTTCGGGTCGAGATCCTTCTTACGACTGTTTTTTTTTAATGGTTTGGCTCGTGTCCATCGAATAAAACAGAGAGCTGGGGAAAAAAGCAATTGCTTCCCCACATAATTTCTCTTTCTCGCAACTCCGTACTTTACTTAACGCCAAGTCCCGCCTTCGCTCCTAGCTGATTGGCGCAGTGACCCCACACAACACCATTTCAGGAGGAGTGGGTGACATTTCGGGTCTCCTCAGACTTCTGGAGAAGGGTCTCTTGGCCCGAAATGTCACCCATTCCCTTCTCTCCAGAGATGCCGCTGAGTTACCCCAGCCTTATGTGTCTATCCTCGGCGTAATCCAGCATCTGCAGTTTCTTCCTACACTGTCCATTCCAGAACGCTGCCTGGATGCGGCGCAACTTGCGATTGGCCGCCAGCGCTGCCCTTGCTCAGCCCCCCCCCACCCACACATTCACTCTCTGTCATTCTAATTATTTTTTTTGTTCTCTAACTGCAACCTACCTCTTCGTTAAACTGCAACTAATGAATCAAACTTGAACAACCGTCTGGGAGGAGACTAAAAAACAAAATAAAATCACAAAGCCCTGAGAAGAAATGAAATAAAACCCTGCCTGCAAAAACTAAGCGTTGAAACACTGCAACTTAAAGTCTTTATTTTCCTTTTTTGTGTGTGATAAAAATGGGTGCGTAACAATGCAATTAGAAAGACAAGCGCTTGCGCACACCAGCCATTCAATCAGTCGAAAGAGCAGCCCCCCGCCTTCAGAGGACGCTGGCGGAGTCTGATTGAGCAGCCGACCTGCCGATCAAGCGTAGGACGAGATTAAAATACTCAAGTGTTAATTAAGTTGTCTTTATGCAAATTCTCCAGTTCTGCACTATAAATTTAAACGAGTAAAAATAGATTACGTAATAAATCCGGTTTGAAAAAACACCTCAGTTCGTTTCTCCCATTTTGCAACTCTTAAAAAGGCAAGTCCATTCATTCCCTCCCTCCTCTCCAGTCCGCTGGAGAGCAAAAAAATCTCCACCATTGTACAACAGAAATTCTGTAGGTCAATCTAGAAGAGTGAGTGAATGAATGAATGAAAAAGTGCAGCTGACAAACAGCACCTCTCCGAACTAGTCACGTCGCCTGCACGCTGAACCTGCTGCTTAAAACTTTGACATATCTGAAATCAAAGTACAATTACCCCATGAAGGATTTACAGCATTAAATATTTTTTGCCACAAACTATATAATATATATATAGTTTGTGGCAAAAAGTCTTTATATATTTATATATATATTTGTTTAATTTAATTTTAAATAAAAGTTTCAGAGAAAGTATATATATATATTTCTCTGAAACTTTTATTTAAAATTTGGTTATTGCCCTTTTTGTTTGTTTTTTCGAAGCTTTATTCACCAGGGGACATAAAACTAATCCATTGCAACAGCGTTGTGTGTAAATAGTTGGTTAATAATAATTAATTTTTTCTTAAAAATTGGCAACAGCTGTTATATATATATATATAATATAGCAGAGCAGCTGGCAATTATATATATATATATATGCTGCTATATATATATATATATATATATATATATATATATAAAAGCATTAAAATAATTGCCAGCAGCTGTATATATATATATATATATATATATATATATAGCAGCATATATATATATATATAATTGCCAGCTGCTCTGCTATATTATGTATATATATGTATGCTATATGTATATATATGTATGCTATATAGTATATACAGCTGCTGGCAATTATATATAGAGAGGGAGAGAGCTGCTGGCAAATATTTTTTTAATTAAATATTTTTAAAAGTGCAACAACCACATTTTAAGTCAAAGTTTCAAAGAAAGCGCACAAGAAAGGAAGAGAAAAAGACTGGGGAAAATGGAGAGAGAGAGGGAGCGAGGAGAGATAGGAGTTGAGAGAGAGAAAGAAGGAGAGAGAGAGAGAGAAAGGAGGAGGAGGAGGAGAGAGAGAGGGGGAATAAGAGACAGAAAGAAGAGGTGGAGAGCTGTGTGACAGAAGCAGGGTGTAAAGTTAGTTATAATATTGTGTGCAGCTGGTGTAGGTTGCAGCCAACGCGCGTGCGCAGTGAGCGCCGTCCCCTGGCAGGGGTTCCATTGCTGCATCCGGGCATTGGCATCGGCGGCCGCGGCACCGCCTGGTGCTGGCGGCAGAGTGGGATCCAGGCGCGCGCTGAATGTAGTCCCCGGCGGATCGCGCCGCTAACGGACAGCCGGGGCGGGCGGGCGGCCGGCCGGCGGGAGGGAGGGAAGGAAGGAAGGAAGCCGAGCGGGCGGCTCGGTGCCGGAGCAAAGGGAGGGGGGGAGGAGAGAGAGAGTGCGAGCGAGTCGCGCTGAGTCCGAGCCGAGCCTTCAGCCTGCCGGGCTCCTCATCTCCATCTCTCTCCCTCACACATTCCCCCCATCCCATCCCCTCCCTCCCTCCCTCCCTCTTTCTCCGACAGAGTTTTGTTAAAAAAATGGCGTAAAGTGAGTGATGAGTCCTGTGTCCCCACTAGCAAAGAGAGGCGAGAACTTGCTCTGCAGACTGTCTACACTTGTCCTCTCGATTGTTTATCACCGGCCTCCACCGTTTAATCTTCTGGTATAACATCGTCTGATTTGAGTTTTGTAGTCATTGCAGGCGCGCTCCTTGCCCTCTTCACGCCGACACACACACACAAACAACTAACTTCATTTCGTTTGGATTCAAAAGTGTTTGCAAAAGTGCTTTTGAAGTGCAGCCATGGAGATGCAAAGCCTTCAAGAGGCACTGAAAGTAGAAATCCAGTGTCACCAGGTAAAACAAAACCCGTTTCTTTTTAAATAGCCTTTATATGTGTGTGTGTGTGTGTGAGAGAGAGGGAGAGTGTCAAACCAAAAAGCTGTACATTTCTGTAGATCTGAGGGTCAAGGCAATGGCAACAACTACTTCCAGATCTTGTTTGCATGCAAAATGTTTAACTTTGGGGCGAGTTTTTTTTTTGTGTTCTGCTGGCAGCCGAGTTGAGAGCAACAAGGATCTGGAGTAATATTGCGCTTGGGTTGTGTGTGTGTGTGTGTGTGTTGAGATTAGTACGAGACTTGAATATTTATGAGATGCTCGAACTGACTCAGTGTTTGCGTCCCTCTTTGTTCCTCCCAATCATGACAACTTGTATTGCTCTTTGACCTTATCCATATATTTTTAAAAAACAAACCATAAACCTTCTCATTTTCCCCCCTCCCATTAGAAACTAGTTGCACAGATGAAGCAAGATCCACAGGTAAAATATCAAAATCCTTTAATTCTCATACGATGTGTTCGTGAAGCCGACCAGAAACTTTATCAGTGTAGATCTCATTTGGTAGTCAGCATAACTGTGCTGTGTTTGTAATACTAAGTAACTAAGACGATTTTTAGTGTACTAAAACAGACCAATATATTCTTCTGGCTTGTTTACAAAAATAACATGCCAACGTTAAAAATGAATTGCATTTTTCCAGAACGGAGAACTTAAGAAACAGCTGCACGAAAGACAATCCCGAATAACATCTCTTAGTGAGAAACAAGTAAGAAATCGGTTTAGTTCTTGTCCGCTTGTTAGAGTGTGTGTTTAGAGATTTAACGTTTGCAATGACTTTCACTCAAAGTACTAGTGGGGGAAGGGAGGATAGATGGGGCGGGAGGGGGGGGGGTGTTGTTAACAATGAATGTGCGATCTTTTACGGTAAAACGATCGAATGGCGAAAGCTACGTGTGTAAAGAATAACGGCGAAAGTTAAAATGTTGTTTTGTATGCTGAGCCGAGTTTGGTTCTAGATGAAGTTTAAGTTGTGGCGTGTGTTTAAGTTGGCAAATTCTGAGGCGTCCATTTTGGATAGGTCGACATATTTTCCAAGTCTGGAAAGAGAAGGGAAATCTGGCAACTCTATTGAACATTGCTTACTCCTACCGATTTCCAACGCCGAGTTATTTAACACATTCTTGTTGCAACGTTAAAATAATCATATTTTGAATTGTTGTGCTCTTACTTGGTGTCGCCTTGTTCTCATTGACGTGCAAACGATGAATTCGGGGCCAACCTCACTTTCCCTTCCCCCCCCCCCCATAATCCGTGATTTAACGAGAGATACATTGCTCGGGAGTGATTTATTTTGGGAGGGATTTAAAAATACCGTAGTGCGTGAATATTGGTATTCGCGAAGGCCGACTTTGTGTACTTGGAGTAGTTGATGGAGCTTGGCTTCTAGCGGAGAACCTTGATTATTACAATAGAGAAAATTTCAGCACCACGAACAGATGCCATTGAATGCACAGCTTGCTCTGGTTCAGTTCAGCACTAAACTTCTCGGCTGCTTTCAGTATATTTGCAAAACAATTTTTTTTTAAATCTCCGGGATTGTGTAAAAAACGTAAACTTAATGAGAATTAAGTACTTTAGAAGCTTTTAAATCAAGACATTGAGTTTTTCCGAAACTCCATTGATTTTGTATCTTTTGGAATGCAGCAAGTAGCACCAAGTTAACGCTGCATCTTTAATGTCATTAGAAATCAACGCGTACTATGTACGGATCATAGGCAATAGTACCTGTCAGTTTAATAATTGCTGATATCAAGTACGACTTTTCTGTGGGGGTGGGAGGGGGGTGGTGAGTCGGTAGAAATGAAGCCCTGTAGATCATACTTATTTATTTATTTTGACGGTACATTCAATTTCTTAGTGGAAGCTTCCATTTTGTAAGTAAGGGGTGTTGTGTGTTTTCCTAACATGGAGAAAACTATGCAAAGAAGGCTTCGCAGTGTGTAGTGGGAGGGGGAAGGGAGAGATTCATTTCTGCTGAACATTACCATTTTGATCACTTTGGTATTTTGTGGAAATGGGGGGCCAGGGAGGAGGGGGTGTAGACCACTGGTTATAATCACTATGTGTGTCAAATCAGCTGTTTGAATTTGCCAAAAAATGTCTTCCCCCCCCCCCCCCCCCAATGGTGAAGGAAGGTATTTTTGTTTTTGATCACTCAGCAATTTTCATCCTGTGGTTACAATAAGGTATCAAAAGCTCTGTTGTTTCTCTTATATTCGCAAATCCTCAAACTTTCATCGTGGAAAGTGTTGAATTATTTGACCAAGTACTTGGAGGTAATAACTTTGTCGCAATAAAATAATAGGATTATTATACACTTGTGTGCTTAAAACTACTTTTGATAAAAGTGCTAATCATCTTCCAGTACTTGTGTCTGGAGGATATTCTTCACACTAAAGTTCCAGTAAAGAATTATATCATGATTCCTTCAACTTCTGATTCAACACTGAATATAATTCTGACCTTTTTGGCCCCTCGTGCTTGGATGCATTAAATACATATTTTCATGCATTCCTCTGCCAGAGGTTTTGCTGAATTTTTTATTTTGTAAATTTAATGGAAATTAATTTAACACTTAATATCTGTTTCAGATTTTGCTTTAATTGGCTACTTGAAATAAATTGCTGTTATCATATGGTTAGCCAAATTCTAGAGAATGATCTTTCAAAAGGTATTGTGACTTTCACTTTCCCTTGAATACATTGGAGTTAAAAACTGTGATCTGAATATGAACGATAAATTTAATTTAAAATTCATGATGAGTGTGTTGAAATTTTGATTCGCATTTTAGATTTTAGTTTTTTTTTTAAAGGCCCACAACATTTCTTACTCTCTGCATAAACAATTAGCCTAAATAATAAATCAGTGATGTGTAAAATTGAACGGATTTTAAGTTAAGGGACTACAAAATGAAGCAGTTAACAAACAGCAGAGAATAGTTGACTAAGTCATCACAGTTATGATTCATAATTTCTCACTTTTTTTGGTGCAATTTAAACAATGGTCTGTTTGTTACTCATACCAAAACAAGACATTGTGGGTGGCGCTGAAGTATTTCTTGATAAAATCTGCATGTTTATACATTTCTGCCTTGTCCATAAATCAGTGTAGTCACCGATTTGATACTTGGCAAACTAATGGATTTAAAATAATTCATGATGTCAATTTAATGACCAGGTGTTGATGAGGAAACTCTTGGTTTGCATATAATGGTTTAATATGATTTAATGAACTAATGCTTCATGGTATAAGTTGACTGTTTTAGTAGAACATTTATTCTTTGTGGCCTGTTAAATGCGAGTGTTTGTTCAACTAAAACACGTGTTACAATGGATTTTTAGGTCATATATTTAAGGACATAGTCCTTATTCTTGTATAAATATTAGATTTTATCTTCAATTAAATACTGTTCATGTTTACTAATTTCTGAAAGCCTGCTGCAACCGTTCTTGCAGAACATATTAGCTTTATTCTGTTGGCTCACGTACTCCTGGCCAGCAGTAGAATGAGTGTTTCATTTTTATCTTGTGTGAAACATTAAAAAAAAACCACAATAATATATATTTTTTAATACCACTTAAAGTACTTTAAAAAAAAAAAAGGTATGCTTAAACAACGTGAGTGTTTAATGCGTTGGTAATAATTGGCTTTAGCTGACTCAAATATTTTCAAACTAAAATAGTGTCGTTTTTTCTGATATCTCTTGACATATTTATAAAAGGTATCTTGGCAAAAGTTGGGTAACAGCTTTTCCTTGTCTATTTCCACTTGGGCCCAATTCTTAATTATGTAACTGTGGCCAACCGACTGGTATGACTGTCCTTCGTTCATGTGGATCTTATGTAGGAATTGTCAAGAGCATACACAATGGTCAAGTCTGAAACTTTTCTAATTGATGTCCATGTGTTCATTTTCCAGCAGGGGTCACTGGAAGGCAACTGAAATTGCAACAGCAGCTTTTATTTGCTCAGATGTGTGGCCAATTTTAACATGGTTAATACTCTTTTGTTACAGCTAGCCAATTTTCCATAGATCAGTATCAACATGCTACATTATTTTACTACTGAATGTAGAATTAGGAATCACCATAGTAGAACTTGAGTGATTTTGGCATTTTATGTAGTTTTAAACTCGTCTCTTGCTTAATCACTGCTGCTTCCACTTGATTTTTATTCCAAAGTTAAAAGATACCGGAAAATCTTTTCAAGTGATGTATTCAGAACTTTCTTCACCAACTTTTGTGTCGGCCACTAGCTTTGTAAGTAATAATTTCCAGCATGTTATATAAACCTGCTGAAGCTACATATTTCTGAGTCTAACCCTTGACAGCGGCAATATGGAGAAACATAGTGCAAAGTGTTTCTTAGTGTCGGTGATAAAAACCATTATGCTAAATGCACTGCATATTTGGTAATTACAATTTAATTAGAAAATTATGGAAGTACATGTGACTACTGAGCACTATCAATCGACTTTCCTTGATTTTCTCTTAATTAAAAGCTAATATGATTTAGCTATTGTGTATGACGAGTTTATTTTCTGCCTGTTTGAGGAGAAACTAAGTTGTAAATGAAAATTTAAGTCCAACAAACTTAAATCTTTTTCATTTCTAACAAGTCCTGAAATGAAGAATTTAATTTGTGTATTAAAGGATAAAAATACACATTCACAATTAAATAATTTAAAGAAAACGTGTACCTGTTATGAGATAATTCAACTGTGGTTACGTGAATTTATTGCTATTTGGTCAAGAATATCAAAAATGAAGTCTAAAAAACTAAATGTTTCAGGAGGGTAATTTGAAAAGAATGTTGTGATAAAGCCATGCAAATGTTTCTCCTTTCCTTCCACGCCTCCCACCTCTAACAAATGCATGAGTGATTACAATAGCCTGATGGCAGTTAATTATTTTTTTGCTTGGGTTTGCCGGTGCATACTGTGGTTTCATAGTTTCTTATTTTACTGAAATCTCTAGTTGATTTGAAGACCATGTTTCATTATTCTCATTAAATATAAAAATATTTTTTGAAATGTGAATAAAACTTTCATTGGCATGGCAGTGACCAACCAAAGCTACTTCAACTGTACCTCCCGAATACACTACGTCCACCTCCAAGAAAGGTAAGGGCTGCAATTGTATGGGAGTATTACCATTTGCAGGTTCCCCTTGAAGTCGCCAGCATCCAGAGTTTGGAAGCAGATTGTCATTTTTTCATCATTTGGTCTAAACCCTGTAACATCCTACCCCTGAAGCTGATAATACCTTCAATGGGGGGGAAAAAATGTGATTTGAGAGAAGGGAGTTTGAGAAGAAATTGTGATGGAGGACTGCAAGTAGAAGTGGGAGAATCTTAGGCAGTGTGATGGATTTGGAGATTTATGGCTGATAAAATGGACGAAAGGTTCTGTTTAGAACACAATTACAGCGGGATACTGTTTGGTTGTAGTCTCTGGGGTTTTCTCCAGTTGCGTGCATGGTTACATAGGATAAGCAGATTGAGGAAGTAAACATGGCTGAAAGTAGTGTGAAAAAGTTTGCCTTTAATTTCTGTGACTCTTGCTCATTAAATTGTTTCTGAAGGAGCTGTGCCATTGGGATGGTCGAAATGAAGGATAGATTAAACGAGGTGGTAGCACTGATAAAGTAAGGCAAAAAACTGGAGTGAGAAATTATGTTTGGTGTAGAAAATTAAATATTTGGGTGTAGATTAGAAATAATCATCCTAAGAAATCACTAGTGCCGTAGTGCCGTTGAGTGAAGAAGATATTTACCAAAGTCCAGTAGTCATGGGTTCTTAATTAGCAAAAGTAGTTCTGACAAATGCATTCAAGATAGTTTCTCACAACAATAAACAGTGAACTCAACCAGCGGACCAATTATTTAGTTTTGGTAGTGTGGGAAAATGAGATTATTCAGCATTGCCATTGTTAAGCTTGACTACAATACGATAATTTCCTGTTTTGAGCATAACAAACCAAGTCTGAAACTGGGTTTTGCTCTTAAAGTAGTTATGTAGTCTGAGAGACATGACAATCTACCTGCAGCTGAACATAAAAAGGAATGATAGGAGACTTAACAGGGTAAATATGTGAAGATACCTCCTTCGTGATGTGTGGTGGGGGGGGGGGCGGGTTGCGAGGGGTTAAAGCGGTAAGGATAATATAGAAGCAATAACTTAATCCAAGGATGATAGTTTGTCTATAAAACATTGAGAAGCAGCTTTTATTTTATAAGGTGAGAATGTTTGAAATTTGGTGTCCCAGAGAACACCGAATGCTGAATCATTGTGTGCTCAAGGCCAAGAGAGATTTCTTTGATCATGGGTTATGGGTATTGGATGTGAAATTGAGTTGAGACCGAGGAGATCAAACATGACCTTAATCACGATCTCTGGTACTTTAAGTTATAATGTCACAATTAAAAAATATATATATTTTCTGTTCTAACTTTTCAATATTTGCTTTGCATATGTCCTTCTAAACTTGCTTCTCTCTGTTCTATCCCAGCCCATTTTGTAGAAACATCATTGAAGTCATCCTTTGTCTAGTTCTAATGTTGTTACTTCATACTAATCGGATTCCCATTGAACCTGTTTTTTTAACCATAATCCTTCTTATAATGTCGAGTGCAAAAGCAATCTTTCATCTCCAATCTTTTTAAGTTTTACATTCAATATTTTGACTTTATTTTCGCCTTTAAAAAACTTTCTTTCATTAGATTTATGGCCATGCCTACTCGCTGTCCTGCTTTTCATGCCAACGTGAACACTCATGCCCCTTCCAGCTTCATTCCAAAAGATCTTGTGCGATCTCTTGATTTCAGCTCCAAACTAATTAATAGTTGCAGTCAGTGGCGGATCTACATCTTTGGAGCCCTGAAGCTTGAACTGTTATGGGGGGGCCCTTCGCAACCAGCAACGAGGTCTGGGTAACCACTGTTATCTTCAATGAGGTTGTTCCACGACAGATCACCACAAATTTTAATTTCTGTCATAAATGTTAATAGTGTTTTAAATTATTTTATATTAAATATATTTAGAATGAAACATCCTTAATTTGAACGTTTTTTCATTTACGGCTAGCCTACACGATACTTTAATGACCGTTTAATTGTTATTTTAACTATTTTGTATTGAATGACACAATTATTAATATTCATATTTTTTAAAATCCCCTTCTCATACAGTAGACCCAAAATTTTTAAGCAATGTGGACTAAGCATGATATTCACCTCCAGAAAAAAAGTAGGAAGTATTGGCCGTGGGTCCTGGAGGCCGGTTAGGCTAGGCTAGGCTAGGCTAGGCCAGGCCAGGCCCCCGGCGGGGGTTCACGACTAAACTCCACCTCGCACCTAATCCACGCCTCTCTCTCTCTCTCTCTCTCCCGCTCCTGTTATTTATAGCCCCCCTGGCAGTTGCCGGCGCCTCACGTGAACGGAACGGCTCCAACCAGGGGGTCGGGGCCGAGCGCGGCGCAGGCGCATTGCCCGAGAGAGCCGGTGGGAGGGGAGGGGCACACGTGCGTTGACGTCGAGCCCGAGCCCCGCCCGCAGCAGCCGCAGCCCCTCCCCGTGGTAACGCGGGAGAGGCGGCGATTAGTTGAGGTGGAGATTATGTGAGGTGGGAGGTTTAGTCAAGGCACGGTTTAGTGAGTTGAGGTTTAAGTGTGAGGTGAAGTTTAGTTGAGGCGAGGAGTTTAGTCGAGGTGAAAAATCAGATTAATTTCTAGGAAAACAAAAAAAAATCGGAATTCCGATTTAAATCGGAAGACTATCTGGACTAAAGTCGCTTCTGGGGCCCCTCTGGGATTAGGGGCCCTGAAGCCTAAGCTTCATTAGTTTCATAGTAGATCAGCCTCTGGTTGCAGCAGTAGACCATGTGGATGAGCTTGCTGCATCATTCAGTAATATTTATGTCTGGTCCTAACCTCTGATTCCCATAATGTTTAAAATAACTCGCCAATTTATTAATTTTATCTTGTCATATTCTTCCAATTGCCAATCAGTGTGGGCTCGTCTTATTTAATCTCTCTTTATTGGACAACTTAGTCACTGAATCAATCTAATGAGAACTTATGCTGTATTGGTTCCAACATATACTAGCATCTCAACATCAATTAAAAATATATATATTTTCTTCAATTGATTTCTAAGCCCTGGATTTTCTTATGCATTGCATTCTGATGTCAAATTGTCCATCTGTTTAACCTGTTGCAGTTTTTTAATTTTGTTCCTGCAAGTGATATATCAGCACTGCATTTCATTGTCATTTCATTGCATACAGTTCAGTAAAAATCTTACTATACACAAGCTCAATCATACTTGAGTAGAATAGTAGAAGGAAGTCGCCATGTTTCCAATGCCACTTGTATACTTCCAAGTTTCAAAGTTCTTAAATGTAGAGTCTTATCTTGGGCTTGCTGGCTTGTTGTCCTGATGGGGGCATTGGGTCAGAATTGCAGGAGCGGCCTGGCCAGATGATGTTGTCATGTCCTGCTCCGCCAATCCATGTTGCTGAGTACTATCGGGATGCTCGGCCTCTTGGAGCAGCGCACAATCCAATTGCTCCCAAGCTGCTACTGGGCTTCCAACGTCCCATTTCACCAACATATCGACCTGGACACATCCCACGAACCGTTCCATTGCTCGACTCCCACCGCCACGCCTCTGTCTCCATGCAGCTTTTCACTGCCGACCACCGAACACTCGGAGCCCATCCGAAGGGGTTGCAGGCGAGCCCCCAGCCCACTCACTGGCACCTTTCTGCCTCACCTGCCGCCATCTTGAGGATACCTCTTGCTCTGTTCTACTTTTTGAGAATTACATTTTGGCCATGCTACCCTTTTTCTTGAGTTGGTGTGTTGACTAGACATTTTTGTGGCTATGTGTATGCCAATAGAAGTAATTTGAGCATAATATCTAGGCTCTTAATGGCATAGTGGAATATGCTATTTTATCCATATCTCTACTCTCAGCTAGAACTTTAAACCTAACAAGATACAGAAACAAAATGAGATGGGTATAGATGTTGAGGAAACTTTTAATTTAAATCATGCAAGTAGATAAAAAAGTGAGAAACACATTTTAAATGCTTTGAGTAAATATCGTGTTGAAATTATTGACCCATCTATGTTCTATCCAAATTAATTAAATTGTTCAGTTTTTAATGTCATCTTTTTTGCTTGTAACAGGATGTAGCTGGTTCAGTTATTGATTCTTTTTTATAATATAGTGTGGGACAACAGACCATCCAGGGAAAAAACAATAAGCAAAATAATGCAGAAGCTGCAAGTTTTATTGGGAAAAAAAATGAAGGAAGCAGTTATTTTGCAAGGCCAAGTATATCTGCAGGTGAAAAAAGATGAGTGCTGCATAATGCAAGTGTCTGATAAAACTAGTTGTCTATTCCTTTATGTACATGCATGTTCAATTCCAGGCTGATCATTTAATAAGAGATTGTCTTTAGTTAATAGGTTTGTAGACTTTTGTCCATTTAAGATGGTATTTGGCCTTTTCAGTATTTTGACAATATATTAAGGACATCATAAGACTATAAGATCCTACTTTACAACCTCAGTACTTTCCTGATGTATAGGGGTGAATCTTATTTACTTGAACCCATTTCCCAGCTTTGCTTCCTGCAGTTTCCTCATGTCCATTGTTACTGATCCTTAAGCAGAGGGCCTGACTTGCTAGTGTGAAACATTCTGGCCAGGGCAAAATGTCACTGGCATGACATTACGAGGATGTTGCCAGGACTCGTGGGCCTGAGCTATAGGGAACGGTTGAGCAGGCTATGACTTTATTCCTTGAAGTTCAGGAGGATGAGGGGTGATCTTATAGAGGTGCACAAAGTTGTGAAAGGAATAGATCAGCTAAGCTCAGAGTCTCTTGCCCAGAGTAGGGGAATTGAGAACCAGAGGACATAGGTTTGAGATGTGGGGGTAAAGATTAGATAGGAACCTGAGGTGTAACTTTTTCACACGAGTGGTGTGTGCATGGAACGAGCTGTCAGAGAAGGTAGTTGAGGCAGGTACCATCGTGACGTTTAAGAAATATTTAGACAGGTACATGGATAGGACAGGTTTAGAGCGATATGGACCTAATGCAGACAGGTGGGACTCGTATAGATGGGACATGTTGGCCAGTTTGGACAAGTTGGGCCAAAGGGCCTGTTTCCACGCTGTATGCTCAGAGTGATTTAAGCAATCTTGGGGCTACACTGCAACACTACATCTGCATTGATTGAGTAATTTCCCCAAAATAAACAAAGCTTTTACAGTTGGTAAATCCCTGTTCTGGGGTGCACAAGAGATTAAAGTGGGGAATTTTTAATAGTGTTTACAAATGCATCAAATTCAGATTTTAAAAAATGTATTACCGGGGTATGTTAATATTGTTAAATTATTGTTATAACATGATCCAAAAACACTTCATTAAAAATACAAAACAAAAATGAAGAGAAAAAAGAAACGCTGATCCCTTTGCTTTATAGTTATAACTCCATAAAAATAATTGATGTGAATTGGATCTTGGCAATTCCAGCAGAATTCATTCTGGAGAATCTCCTCAGGAACAGGGCTCTGCTGCTGGGCACTTTGTCCAGTGACCAAAGTGTAGTGATAGATGTGGCGCCATCTGTTGTTCAATATTTCTAAAGCACAGAAGTCTCCGGTTGACTGCCACTTGAAGGGGCAAAACATCAACAGTTCCATTCTGAACTGTCAGCATTTACTAGTGAGATCTGACTTCATGTGCTTAATTTAAAGAAAAATTAAGTTAATCTCCTAGCTGTTAAGCCAAAGCTCTGTTCTTTCATCTCTAAATACAGTCAATTTGTTCATTTAAAAAATGCTGTGATGGCTGCTTTAATTAAAAAAACGAAGACAAAACAATGTATGCTTCATGGTCCACTGTGTAAATGTGTCTTTCATGACCGATCTTCTAACTGGGTGACAATATTTTTAAAGTTTTGCTTTCTGTATTTGAATAGAAATGGTCCTTGTGTCAAATTGTGTACATTCTCAATGGTTTTGTCAATCCAATAATGAACAAGTGAAATTCTACCTAACTATGTAAACGGTGAGGTGACCAATATCTGGTATTACTATTTTATGGCTTGTGTTTGTGTGTTTGTTTAAACTTCAAACAAAAGTCTTGATTTCTGCTTTCAAAGTATAAACCCAACCATTTTCCATTTAGATTCTTTCCAAAAACATCACCTGCTCTGACCTGCAATATATTTTGCAGTTTACTAAAACTTTACTTATTTGAGGGCCATATATTTTAGATTGTGTTTCAGATAGCCAAATTCAAGTATTATATTTACTATAGATCAAATTGGTTCTAACATTTCTATCTTCGATTGAATCTTTCTACGTTCAGAATAACATGTTATTTCCTATTTATCTAATTTTCTCCCTGCTCCTTTAGCTTGTAAAACACCTTTTCGATCATGTCTATGTGCATTATATTTACTTTGATCTTTTTATACAGTGGATCATTCCTTTACATTTAGCAACGAATTACCGTGTGGAAGATCTTGTCTTTCTAAAGTTTCACTACATCTCGAATTTTCCGTCTTTATATTGCAGGAGAAGCTCTTTCATTTAATACACTGTAGCTGAAGACTTGTGGATTTATATTCCAGATTCTACACTCATTCTCATTCTATCCTTGGACTCTATTTTACCAGGTTCCTCATTACAAATTCTGCAATTGATTATTCTAATATTTGTTTGTTCCAAAATGTCAGATCTTTAAAAAAAAACAACAGTTGTTTGACTTTGCTAGTTTTATATTTTCTTGTCCATTTTGCAAACTGCAAACCGCTCGTGGAAAAACTACTGAAATGTTAAAGTTTTTTATTGTATTGCCAAAAATGCTTTTTTAATTGATTCTTAATTCAGGGTATTTATCATTTGACTTTTCCATCTTCACCTTTTTTTGAAATATTCAGGATACTTTATTTATTTTCACAGGATTAAGTGTTCCCCATGAGAATAATGATAAGCAACAGCTTTGAAACACTCCAATCCTTTGAACACAAGTTATTACCAGAGTGCTGATCAGTAAGAAGTTGCAGGATTTAGATACAGTGGGGCACAACTTGGAGAGGATGCTAAACGTGACAGTGTTCCCTTCTGCCCTCTATCCTTGTCTTTGGTAATAATTGGTTGAGAGGTGCTGTCACAATAGCCTAGGCAAGTAATTACAGGACATTTTATAAATAGTATTCTCTCTGATTTCATTTTTCATTTTGGAGGTAAAAATAACTTTAAAACTGCTGCGATTAACCAAAACAAAGTTCTAAGGATGTTGCAAGTCTGTTAGAAGACATCAGTGATTTTCATTGATTGGAAACCCCATAGTGCAAGGACTTAGATGAAGTGGAATTTCTTAAGTTTTCTTAAATAATATATGGAGGAGGGCCTATTATAGAGGATGCAATACTAGACATTTTTTGAGGAACAAGGCAGGTTTGGTGATTGAAGCATTGGTGGAGACATATTTGGGACCAATGACCATCATTCTATTAGTTTTTAAATAGTTATGAGAAAAGATGAGACTGTGCCACAAGTTAATGTTCTAAATTGGGACAAATCCAATGATGAAACTTATTAGACAGGAACTTGCAACAGATGACTGGGAAAGGCTGTTTATCGGTAAAGAGATGTCTAGCAATTGGGAGACTTTTAAAGGTAAAATGTAGCTACTTGATCAACCAAAATTGTTTGAGATATTTTGTATTGGCAAACTGTTCCTGTTCACCTTTAGTTTATCTTGTTCAATGGCAGGCATTTTTTGTTAGCATTCTAATCAATTTCACTTATGGGTTAAACAGTTTTCTTAATGGTTAAACTCAAGCCATGCTGACATATTATCAAATTAATACTTTTTGGAATGACTTTTGAAGTGTTCCTTATCGTATTTTGGATGAACTAGTTGGATTAATTTTTGGTTTATTTTTGATTAATTTATAATAATGCAAATATTGATAATGTGATAGGCTCACTAACTTTTATGATGTGAAAATATTTTATACTTTAATTGAAAGATAACGGTAATGCCAAATCATCCATTTATCAAACCAAGTGGAGCAATTTGTTTATACACAAGCTAGTGAAAATATAGAATTCATTCTGTTTTTTCACCTTTATAATAGGCTATTGACGCTGAAATTTTTAAGAAGGAGATTGACTTTTTATGAGACAGGGTCATGGAAATAGGTTAAAGGTACATAATTAAAGTTGAGGTACTGATCAGCCAACATTTTTTTGTATTATGATTTAGGTTAGAAGGCTGATAGGCTCATGCGCCCATGTTTCTATAAATAAATTAGCTAATTAAAGTCTAAGGTGATAGTTCAGTTCAGGGGAGTGCAGTTTTTTCCTATGTGCGCTGTTTGGTTTGAACGGAGAAATAATTAATCTGTAAACCATAGGAGTTAAGATCACTAGATTTTCTTTTTCAACAAAATCTGCTTCTCTACTTAGAGCGTTCACTTTGTGAAAAAATTAATTTAAACAAAAATAGCCCAACTAAATTAAAAATAATCCAGCAATTTAACAAAAAGTGTAAGGATATTGTTAATCCAAGGTACAAAAATGTATCCATTTTTTAAAATCAGTAAAACAGAATATCTGGCTAATTAAATTTGATTGCTGTAATGCTTATTGCATAATAAGACGAGGCCTACTGCTGGCATTACAAGTCAACGTCTTTGAGCAAAGAAAGACATTTACAGGAATAAGGAGATGCCAGTTTGTTCCTCCTATCAATTTTGAAGATGTATGATTCCACTTGTGGAATGTAGACAGTGAAGCCCATCAAATAATTGCAAGTGAAGCTATTGGTTTGTAATATTGTTACTGTAAAATGCCAGTAGATGGCATTGTATGTACACATTTTAGACAGAGTACATCGGCTATGGCTGCTTCCAAATGTTTTTTCTGATAAAGAACCAGTGGATTGATTTTACTTTAAGGAAAATAAACTTGCATAGATAACGTTGTGCCTTGGAGATGTTATGTAGAGAAATTAAATTAGAACTTAACTTAGAAGGCATGAGATGGCATCTGTCCGCGTTTTGAGGCAGCATCCAGTATTGGAATTCAATTGTGGTGGAATGGGAAGAAGCCTCTTGGTTGCTTTTGACCTTTACCATTTTTAAAGTTCCAATGCTGAGTATGTTTGTGTACTTGCTGTGTTTACTGCATACAGATGTCAAAACATGCAAATATTTTCAAACTTAACACACGTGGCAGCTAAATTTTTGTACAACTGAGATGTGTATGATATGAGATGAACAGTATGATAGTGGTGCTTATTATTGTCATATATCGGTCCACAAATTTTTTTATATTCAATTTACCCATCCATAATGGAAGTTTTACTCCTACAAAATAATACATGAAAATCTTGCAAACTGTATAGATTAATGAACATTACCACAAACTATTTTGTGTTGACAATGTTTTTCTGTTTGCAATGTTGGTTTAGTTTAGAGATACAGCGCGGCAACCCTTCCGCCCACCGGGTCCGCGCCGACCAGCGATCCCCGTTTATTAACACTATCCTACACTCACTTAGGGACAATTTTTATATTTACCAAGCCAATTAACCTAAATACCTGTATGTCTTTGGAGTGTGGGAGGAAACCGAGGATCTCGGAGAAAACCCACGCAGGTCACGTTAATGTTAATGTTTCTGTGAATTTTAGCATAGCCTTTATTTAGGTTGGATTTTTACCAACATTGATAACTTTACATTTGTTTCTGTGAACTGATTTGGTAGTCACCCTCCTTTGATTCTTGCAAGCATACCTCCTGATAGAAAACGTGTGGATCTGTCCCTTTAAGGAAGTGGGATTAATGTAATTGTCTCTTTGCTGTGCAGTGTGTAGATGTTCTTGTACATGATGACTAATCTGTCAGTATCTTGAATATTAATCTGCTGAATTGTCCTACAATTGGAACTTTTACCTTGTCCTACTCTTTATAAAAAATAAAAATAAATAAAAAGTACTTAACCTTGACAGGCAACCAAAGGCTTATCAGGTTGAATGCAAGATATTTTGTAGATACCCTTGATGGTTAGCTGGTGAAGATGTCAAAAAACCGAGCCATATGAACTATGAGGTTATCTTTATGCACTTTAATTTGCATAAAAAACACTGGCATTTGATTGGTGAAGAAAAATATCATACGTTATTTAATAAGATAAATTTGGTTTGGATGTTGAATAGGATATAATTTAAAAATAAGAATGTTTTGTAAAGTTTAATTACGTTTATTGGATGGCTTCAAATGTAAGCTGCAAAACAGTAAATGACCAAATAATCAAAGACACTTTGGATTACACATTGCTGTAAGGCATCTCACTGCCTTGGGGTATCTTCCCTAAAGCATAGAGGTAATCTTGGAGCTACTTTCAGTTTATTTTCCTGTGGAGGATTAATTGTAACTTCTCACCTTGGAGTAAACCTCTGCCCTTGTACTTTAAAAAAAAAATCGCTGCATATCAGCTCTGGGTGCAATATTTTCCAAGACTTGATGTGAATTTTATTGTGTGTCTGTAATCTTTTGGTACAGGCAGTGTTAACATCATACCCTGGTGTTTTTTATAATTAATTTTGGAAAACATAGACCATCATACAGCCAGTATATTTCAATTTCTTTCATCGAATTAAACCTTGTGATTCTCTTAACTTGAAAGAGGGCAAAATTGCTTGCATTTACTTTCATATGACTCGCTTGTATGTTCATTTGAATGCATATTTCTTATCTCCTTAATGACCTCATTGCGGAGATGCAAGGAGCTACAGATGCTAGAAGCTTGAGTAAAACACAAAGTGCTAGAGTAACTGAGACACAGCACCAGCAGACAGGCGATCAGGTTTTGGATCAGGACCCTTTGGACTCTTGAGGCCCTTGTATTTATTTTGGAATATATATTTAGGCATAGTCAGCATGAACTACCATGAGTTTAACTAATCTAGATTTTTTTAAAGTCGTCGTAACAAGCACAGTAGGTAAGTTGGAAATTGATATTTCTAACGAGCCAATCTTCTATAATGTACAGAAAATAGTAGAAATAAATTGGTGTATTCAGATTCCCAGTCTGGGATATCACATGAATCTCTACTGGACTATTCTTTACAATTTATATTGTATACGGATACAAACACCTAATGTAATGTATCCAAGTTTGCTGATGTATCCAAGCTTGCTGATGATGTTATAAGGCTAAGCATAAAGGGGAAAGTGTTGTGGGGTAATAGTCAGCAAAGGTTGAACAACTCAGCTGTTGCAATGGTGAAAATGTGAGATTCACTTTTGATACGAAGAAAAATGTGATTATTGTTGGTTTGAATAGAGTGGACACTTAAAATTAAATGACAGTGATTTATGTAGTTGTTTTAATTGAATAAGGATGCTGGATTTTTAACCCTGGAGGTGATTATTGGATCTGGGTGACCTGGCTCTAAATGTGTCTTTGTTTTGGAGCATTAAGTTAATTATATTGTCTTAATTAATAGTGGGTCAAATGTATGCATTACGATTAACAAATTCTGTTATCTGTTGCTAATATTTGCCTATCACAAATCCAGTAGCTATTTTTAATGTGACTTTAGTAAAACTCATGCAGGATAACTTAAATATTTGTTTCCCTAAATATCCGCTGAATGTAAATAATTGAAGAAGATAACTGAAACTTGCTTTGTTCTCTTTCAGAAGCTTGCAGTCAGAAGTTGCCCTGTTGGGAGCACCAAACCGATTTCACTCGTCAAGGCACCAAACCAGAGCATAGCAATTTCAGTGGTGCCATCTAAGAATCCCATCACCATGGTTACTGCACACATCAATGGACAGAATACGCCTGGTACAGATCCTCCACAGATGGCCCCAATCAATCTGCAAACAACAAGTAAACTGGCAGGGAGCAATTTGAATTCCACTGGAAGGAGGGTTCCAGAGACATCAAACTCGCAGGTAGATACTCATTAGCAGTGAACATTTAATAACACTAAACAAAGAATACGTCCACAAGATACATGTGTGCAAGACATCTAGGACGGTTGTGGAGTAATTATATAAAGAACCAGATCTCATTCATTGAGAAAATATAAGAGTTTGTGACACAGGTTTAGTAAATTCTCTGTTTAAAATCTAATTCTCTCCTGCTCCGTGTGTTCTGTCTTAAAGGTTTTCCATTTTTTTGTTTTAGAAGGGCTATATGGATTTTAATGAACACTTTTTTACTTAAGTAAGCTGGCATAGGTAGGAAACTCGGGTAGTGTCTGGTGCGGCATTCCATTTAATCCTCTCTCGTCTTGAAGTATTGGGGAAAAAATATATTTTTTAAACAGCTGTTCCACCCCATTTTCAAGTCTTGTTTGCTGGATTTGCATTGAGGAAATGACTCTGAGCAAATTTTCAGAGTTGCTTCAGAGATGAATTAATTGCAGGGAGTAGTTATATAGACTGGTGAATAGTTATGGCTTATATACAGGCAAATGGGATTAACTTAGATTGTCATAATAATCAGCGCAGACATGGTGGGGCAAGAAGCCTGATCTGTGTTCTCCGCTCGAGCAAATGATGTGGTAATAGTGTATCTTGTTACGATGAGAACTTCTTGCTGCAACAAAGTCACAGGTTTTAGCATACAAGATACAGCAACTTGTTGATTCATAAAATTAAAAGACTGAGAGGGACGGATAGCCAAGTGTATTGTTTGTTTTTGCCTATCGCACTTAAAAGTTAGTAACTGATTGTCCAAGAAATTACAATTGCAGCTTGTATTAATATGGAACTGTTTAATAATAGATCGAATTTATTATGATATGCTCAGGTACAGTAAGTAAAATGAAAATCTTGGATGCAGAGGCATCACAGCCACAGACTTGGGCAATACACACATTATATACAAATTATACGTGCGGTAGGAGTGCAACAGTGAAAGGAAAGACTTGTACAGGCTGCCTTCTACCTTTAAAAGATGATTTTGATGATGGGAAGCTGTGTCCATGATGGACTGGGCCGAGTCCACCACCATCTGCGGCCAATTCGATCATGGCTGATTTATTTTTTCCCCTCAACCCTATTCTCCTGCCTTCTCCCTGTAACCATTTACACCCTTGCTAATCAAGAAGACTCAAGACATACAGGTTTGTAGGTTAATTGGCTTGGTATATTTGTAAATTGTCCCTAGTGTGTGTAGGATAGTGTAAGTGTGCAGGGATCACCGGTCGGCTAGGACTCAGTGGGCCGAAGGGCCTGTTTCCCGGCTGCTTCTCTAAACTAAACTAAAAAAATAACTTATCAATCTCTGCATTAAAAATAGTTGTTGGCATTTGGTGACATAATTCCATGAAAATGATTGCATCAGAACTTCTGCTCTAGTCCTTGTCTCCTTCAGAAAGGTGGGCTAAATGACATCTGGTGCTGCTGGTTCTTCTGAATTTCCATCATAGGTTGTTGGAACATCAGACTTCCTTGCTATTAATGAGCAGTCCAGAATAAGATTGCAGTCAGGAGCCCAGGTATGTAGAGCTAATTGCAACTTTGGTTTTGGTAGGAATGTTACAAAATTTTGAGATTTTAAAAATCAAGCCTGTAGTTTATCCCATCAGATAAAGCATAAAATTAACTTTAATTTGATACTAATTCACTTTCATATCTTCAGTATTAAAAAAAGTTATGGTCATTTTCCTACTTGGAAATTAGCATCTTGTTCCCTATTGCTTATCCATTAACTTAACACAAAAGCTGTGATCGAGGACAGTCAATTGACATAAGCCCATAACTTTCTTAAATAAGAGAACTGAATGAAATTTTCGGTTATTACAGATTGAAGCATTCTGAAACAAATATGATACATCTTACTTGGATGACCTGAAATTAAAGCGTATAATTAGTGAGTTACCTAATTGTAGATAATTACAAAATTGACCATAGTGACGGAAATAGTAATAAATACCGAGACTGCCTTGAAAATTAAAAAATGTGATCTCAAGATCAGAACTTTAATATTATTGTAACGTTAATACAAATAGTAAATACACAACAAAAAATTCATATTCATCAGTGTCATCAAATCAATTAAATTCATCTAAATTCAATTACTAGATCTAAACATGTATCCCATTCTTAAAAGGCTAAAAATATTTTTTTTAATTGCCATTTTTAAAAAATAGATAATAACACAAAATATAGATGAGTTAAATGTTGTTATGACATGATTGTGCAAAAAAATAATGAATTCGGTTATCTTGAGAGTGGATTGTGATAGACGGGAATGTGGCAGCTGCCATGATAAGCCCTGCAATATTGGCAGGCAAGACATGGCCGATATCGGGGCCTAAATAACATATTTTGAATCATCAGATTAAAATGAAACACCACCAAAAAGCAAGGTAAGATGTAAACTAAACGATATAACTTTTGTTTTGTCCTGATGTGGAAGTCCTTGATGTTGATTTTGATCCATGATGTTGAAGGCGTTAGAAGTCGCGTTTAACTTCTATCCAGCCATGCAATCGTCCAGCAACTTTTTTTTAAAACGGGAACGGAAGCGCAGAACAAATTTTCTTTATCAACTTGTAAGTCCGAGCAAATACCTCTCCGACAATCAATACAAACCTGAATTTTAATCCTGCCCCCATCCCCCATAGCCTCTGGAATCCTCACCCCCCAAGCTTCCGGAATCGCACGCAAGATTCTGGCGCGCCGCTGATGGTAGGTTTTGTAACAACGCTAACATATGCATACATGGAATTGCAGAAGTACATCTTGCAGTAATATCTTGAATATCGGGAGTTTTACATGAATTTTGCAGGAACATTCTGAACTTCTGTAACTATGTATGGCACCCACAGACCCTGCAGGAATTCAAGACATGATGAAACTGGGTTTCTGTAATGTATTTAAAGCTACAGCTATGCTTGGAGTAAAACTGTAGTGGCAGAACAACAAAGAGTTATGGAAAAGCTACTGAGACCAGCTCACCCCAGCAGTTCAACATGAATAACTGCCCTGCAACCACAGAAGATTCCCCAGGTACCTTCTCCTGCAACCACGGAAGATACAAAACCACCTCGTCCCCAGGTATCTTCCCCTATAACCACAGAAGATGTAACATCTGTCGCTGTACCGCCTCCCTCGACTCTGTCCAGGCACCCCGACAGTCCTTTCAAGTTTGGCAGAGGTTCACTTGCACCTCCTCCAACCTCATCTACTGTATGCCTTGTTCAAGATGTGGAGACCAAACGCAGACTGGGCGATCATTTCGCTCACCCTCCCTGAACCAACCTGATCTCCCGGTTGCTGGACACTTTCATTCTCCTTCCCATTCCTTCACAGACCTTCTGTCTCCTCCATTGTCAGAGTGAGGCTAAACGCAAATTGGAGGAACAGCATCTCATATTTTGTGTGGGCAGCTTACAGCCCAGTGGTCTGAATATTGATTTCTCTTACTTCAGGTAGCTATGGCATTCCTTCTCTCTATCCCTCCCCCACCCAAGTCGCACTAGCTTCTCATTTTCACCCTACAAACAGCTTACAATGGCCTGCTTTGTTTATCATAGTTAAGGGCCTGTCCCACTTTCACGACCTAATTCACAACCTTTTTTTACGCGTGGACATTTTTCATCATGTTGAAAAAACGCCCCGACCTACTTGATGCCATGAGTACCTACGACTAGCGTCACGACCTTCTACGACCTACCTACGACCTCATGACGACCATGCTGCAAGTATGAGTCCAGGGCAAACTCGGCAGAGGTCATGAAAGTGGGACAGGCCCTTTACTTTTTTGCATATCTTTCATTTATTGTTCTTTATCTCTCCACATCACCATCGATATCTCTCGTTTCCCTTATTCCTAACCAGTCTGGGGAAGGGTCTTGACCCAACACGTCACCCATTCCTATTCTCCAGAGATGATGCCTGTCCCGCTGAGTTACTCCAGCTTTTTGTGTCTATCTTATGAATAACATCTCTCACAGGACTAGCTTTAAAGAACGTTGACAGCAGAGCTTAAAGGAAATTTATTTTCAGAATGCAATTATTTGCGGTACCCAGAACATGTCAATCAATCAGTTTTATTCATCACATACACATATAAGTGCAGTGAAATGAATTTGCCAGCAGCGGTACAATCAAAAAAGAACACACAATACACAATAAAATTAACCACAAACATCCACCACAACCACAGCATTCTTCACTGTGGTGGAAGGCATTGTTCCCCCGTGGTCGGGGCCATAAACCTCCGTAGTCGCTGCTACGGACGGCCCGATATACAGGCCCTCGGGATGGTTGAAACTCCGACGTCGGGACGGTCGAACACACTCCGCAGCTTGTAGGTCCCGAATCGGCGCTTTCCTCCGCGGCTTCAGGATGTTGTAGGCCGCAGGCCGGCAGTCGGAGCTCTTCTCTGGCTGTCAGGACAGCTGCACCTGGGATGGACTGTCTGTATTTGACTCAATTGCTTGCAATTATGCCTACATATTAAAAAAAAAAAAAAAAGCTTTATGATCCCCCTAAGCATTCTCAAAAATGACCACACAACTTCTTTACTTGAAAAAAAAATCATAACTGACCTTCCCGTTCTTTACCCCAGCTTTTTACTTGTTCAAGAAATGTTTTTCTCACAGTTTAGTTTGAAATTCAATATTGGACGTAACAAATAAGGTCACAACCTATGACAGATTTGAAGAACATGATAATTCTTCCTGGTTGATAAATTCCTTCCTGAAAAACCAGAACTGAATTTTATGTAAAATTGCCTGTGTGATTCTTAAAGATATTTCAATTGTGTAAAAGTTTATCTCAGTGAAATTATGCACTGCCACAAATCTGCTCTGTCCTGATTACATTCTTTATATTTCTGTTGTATGAGCTTTTGTGCATCACTGGCTTGAGCCCTGACCACAATTAACAAGAAATTTCAAAAGCTGTTCTTGCATGAATTGGTTTAACCAAGAAGGAATGTAGTTACTTGATCCCAGCTGCCAGACTCTTCGTTCTACAATCACGGATGCAAATCTTACATGAACGGTTTACTCAATCCACAAACGAACGAATTGACCTATCATAATATTGCAATTTATATTTCGTACGTAGAAGGACTATCACAATGTATGTAATTTCTGATCCAGCAAACTACACACTTATGAAACCATGTGGTGAAATGATTGATTTAGATTTTACGTCATATACGTCCCATCCGCAAGCATTAGCCCAGTTATTTTGAAGGGAATCCCTTTCTTTTACTGGAACCTTTCCATTAGTGGGACGGTTGCACCCAATCAATGTGTTTCTGATATTTCTGTTGGTGGAAGAAGGGTTCTGGCTGTCAGGACAGCTGCACCTGGGATGGACTGGTTGGTGGAGGAGTTAGTTTCATGACATCCAGGCTTGTGTGTGTTCTGATAGCACTTTCGAAATTACCAAGAATGGAAAGCGCTTCAGGCGCTTTGTGAATTTCATTGTTGCTGGATCTAAATCCTGGAACTCCTAAATGGAATTGCGGAGTAGTTTCATAGAGAGATTACAGCAGTTCAAGATGGCGGCTCAGCATCAAACACCATGGAACGGACATGTCTAACTGGTTGAGACCCTTCTGTAAATTTCCACGTTTTGATGTGGAGGAGGGAATATTTGGTCAAGATCTTAATTTTCCCTTCACACTTGTAATTTTCTAATATTATATCAATATGCCCAGGTTCCACACAGCTTATCTGATCAGTGCACAAAGATATTTTCCTTATGTAAGGGAAAGGTAGAGATCTTCTACTGGCACTCTTGAAGTGTCTCTGAGCTGTGTGCTGACTAATTTTACAATGAAATTATTGTTGTGCTTGGACATGGTCAATTTGCAGTTTTTCTGTAGAGTGTTACGTGATTTCTGGGTTGCCTGTAAATTTACGTTGAGTGAAATTAATGTAATATAACTCTTTATTACTCGATAAGATTCTTATTCCCACCACATGAAGTTATTAATGGTTGAATTGTCGTTGTTTTTTATTGCCATTTAATATTCTATGAACCAGATTTCTATATTTGGAAGGCAACCTGCAAATACTGACATTAAGGAGAAGTTGTATTCTTATTCTTATTTCTCCTTTGACAGACACTGGGAACTATTACTGCAGTGCCCATTAAGGTCCCCCAGGTCAGCTCATTGCAGAGGTTGGCAGGCCAAGGACCAGCAGTGCTACCTCAGGTAAAGATTGTAACCGGTTTGAACACTGAACGATAATTAGCTTTGGCCTCTACCTTCTTGTCAGACTATTCTTAGGAACGGAGGTGTGTGTCAAGATGACATGCTTCCACTTTATTTTAGAACATTCTTAAGTAGCTGCTGCGGCAAATATGGGATAATTTCTATCGATGTACTGTAGAAAGCATTGTATCATGGTGGATCACAGCTTGGTTTGGCAACTGCTCTGCCCAAGACGGCAAGAAATTGCAGTTAAGGATACAGCCCATTCCATCTTCTCTGCTGTCCCACAGGGCAGAAGATACCAAAGCTTGGAAGCACATTCCACCAGATTTAAAAAAAACTTTCCCCCCCCCCCCCACTGTTATCAGACTACTGAACAGACCTCTTGAAAGCAAAGGGTGTAATCCATATCTTCCGATCTATCTCAGTGTGACCCTTGCACTTTAAAAAAAATCTGCACTTTCTATGTAGCTGTAATATTATATTCTGCAATTTTTTTTCTCTTTTGCATTACCTGTTGTACCTATTAATGGCTTGATGATATTCATGGTATGATTTGACTGGATAGTACACAAAGTTTCTTCAAGGAGACTTTGTGAACAGCATTGAATTGCCTCTCTTTTTTTTGTTCGAGTGAATTAATCATCTGTAGTTTCCTTCATTTAGTAGATACTGGTAGCATTGGTGGTGAGAGCAGCTATTGAGGGGGGGGGTTGTTCTGGGACGCCAGAACTAAGTGTTGAGTCTTCCCGAGGTGTCATGGGCCTAACTCGATGAAACACCAGTGAAAGGATGTGCCCACTTGATAATCCCAATTATATTCTTGCATCCACACTATCAGTTTTTTCTTATGTGCTTGTTAACGTAGGTAGCTGATTATTGCATATGGAGTTAGTTATTGTCCTTAGCATAAGTTTGCATAATCAGTTTAGATAGTGCTTTGGGCTTGGTTTTCTTGATTGAGCGCTTCTCCTGGTGTTATAGCATGTACTTTGTGTTTTAATTGTAATTTACAGCTCAATGTAAACTGCAGATTAGTGTGTGTGTGTGAGGATTGAGTAGAGGTGAACGTGAAATGTGGACCATGTTCAGCATCATCTGTTTCAATAGTTTTTCAAATAAATATTAAGCAGGCTTGATGTCAGTGTTTCACATTGAATTATAGGCATCTGAGCTGGCAACCGTGAACACACTGTTCCAATCTTTTATTCCTGTGAAAAATGTTGTTCTTTATCTTACTACTTGGACTTCAAATTTTCTCCTTATTTAGTTAAATCTGATAGTCAATGGAGCAAGGATCATTTTGATTCCTGTGTGCATTGGTTGGTTGTCCTGGACAGAGCCTTTGATTGTTCATCTGATGTCTGTGTAGTTGCTTGCACATGTCACAGGGTGGCACCCAAGTCAACATTTACCTGCACAAATCCAGTGGCAAACAAGCCTTTTATTTCTTATCCAGTTACTTGCACTAAATTGTTAATTTTAGTTTATCTAATTTAGTAAATTTGGGCCAACAACGTTGTGATGTTTCCATGTAGTAGCTATGGGAATTCTGTAATGTTGCTGATATTTCCACATAAGTTATGATTATGGATCAGGTATCAGAAACATGATGGCTTATTGCTTTCTCTCCCCAAAATAATACCAAACCCTAAGGCTTCCAGTAAATAGAACATCCCTAAAATCATGTTAATTTGGAATATCACTAAATTTGTCACATGTTTTTACCAATTATAGAATTCTGGCCCTTCCACATGCTGGTTAATCCAAAATCATCTTCAATCAAGAATTCCTTTCCATTCTTAATGATATTAGTATGTATCGACTGTGTTTAAGTCCGATTTTGCACTACCATCTTGTTTAAAGTCTTTGCCCTTTATGAATAGCTTGAAGCAACATGCAAAAATGATCTTTGCCAGTATCAATGGACTCTTGATTAGAACAGGGAAAGAGAGCTGAGCTCATTTTAGGCAAATACTGTATCTTTTGACAGTTCAGAGATGCTGCATCAATTAATTCCCCTTATCTTTCCTGCTGGTTATATTCTCAAGACCACAAACATTTTCAAACATTTTTCTTTCATAAAATCATGTTGGGTAATCATTGTATTTTAAAAACCTTATCATTCTTAATGATGAATTTCACTATTTTCCCAGCGACCCATGTCGGGTTAACGTGACAATCGTTCCTTATATTCTCTCTCCGTTCATCCTTAAATAAGCAGTATAACATTTCTTAACTTCCAATCGGCTGCGTCTGCTCCAGAATTAAGGGAATTTTGTTAGATCATCACTATCTTTTTTTGTTATTTTAGAATCTTGGGATGCATGGTTTATCAGATTATGCAGGGGATTTATCAGATTTGAGCTTCAATTTCTGTAGTACTTTTTATTGAGTTACATTAATTGCTTCAAGTATCTCACTGTTATTTATATTTTGAACCCGATGCTTTCTGATCATTTATTGCATCATATTCACAGCAAATATTTTTTCTTTTAAAATTAATCCGTAACTTCTGAATTCCTCCCATTTCCTCTAAGGAGGTTATACTGTTGCTGCTCGTTCCTACATTGCTGTAGGAGTTCTTACATTTTTTGTCTTGCTAATTTACTTTGAATTCAATCTCTTCCTCATTATCAATTTTTGCCCATTCATATTTGGTTCAAAACATCTCCTAATCCTTTGGTATGATACTGTTCTCTGTGGCATTATCAGCTCTATTTTATCTAATAGTATGCATAACCCTTCCAGTTAGTCACAGATGGATTACCATTCTTGTGAAGTTTTTGTTTTCCATAATGGAAAGTTGTGAATTATGAAATATTTCTTGAAATATTTACATTGATTATCCATCGGCAGATCTTAGTAATCTAATTTTCTTTGAACTTCAGACGATATACTTAGCACACCTTTGTAATTGACTTTATTTAAGTTCAAGATTTTTTTGATTGAATTCTGTTCTCAAGCCCTGTTTCCCTAGAAAATCCTGTAAAATGAGATTACTAATTAACTCTGAACAAGACAAGGAAATCCCATTATGATTAGAACTCCATAGCTGATCGAGGTAATGTACGGGTCTCTGTAACGCCATTGCATTATCCATATTTTTGTCCTTCACAGGCTCCTTTAGGGGTTAATATGGTCCATTGTACCTTTTTGCAACACTTTTTCTTAAATCCCAGTTCAGTACCAGTCTTCTTGCTTCATTCCATTCTTTGTAAGGCTGAAATTGGTTCCATATTTCCAGCTACTGTAGAAATCCCTTATGATTATTTTTTTTGGCATCTTCTACTTTCTCAAGCACATGCTGTCGTTGGTGCATAATTAATCAGCCTCCACACTTAATTTGACAACGCCAGGCTCCATATCAAGCATAATTTTTCTCATTTTTCTGAACAGCATTGGAATGTAATAATCAATTTCAATTTGGGGTAATGATGGCTTGTCCTTACTAAGCTGATTCAGAGTGACTTTATTTGCTCCATCATACTGCTTGATGTTGATGATCAGTAATCAAAAAAACATCATACTTGCTTTCCCTGTAATCTGGCAAAGAACTAATGCATACCTATGATCATTGGACAAATTATCCACTAGAATAGAGAAAACTCATCATGAAAGCCTAAACACATCCAGTGGCCGCAGGTAGAATTATGTGATATATAATGGGTATCAATACCTTGATTCCATCAGAGGTCATTTATTGAGCCAGTTAGACTCTGGAGTTCTCAATTCGGTCAATATACCATAACATTACCAATGACTTTTAATGGCTTTTGATATGAGACAAATTAAATAATCTAGAATTCCAACGTGATCTTCACATATTGACATCTTCCTAGAAAGTGTTTGTTTTGCATTCAACTATGATATCTTCAACTTTAAAATTGCCTGTCAGCATTCTTGTGGAAGTACATTTACACTCACAAGCCATTGAAATAAAATATTTTGCTAACGCACAATATGAACAGCATGGGTGTGATGGGCCAAAATACCCATATCTGTGCCATGCAACTTAATGTCACTGAGTTCCTTGAATGCAGATTAATTTCTTGTCTGCCCTACCTTAAAAATATCACTGATTGGAAGCATTGTTCATACTATTGAGTGCTCATATGGTGTTGATGGTAGTAAAGTGTATGATGGTACTAAAATCCCTTATAAATGTTACGATTAATTTTTTTAAATATCGTCCTTGCTTCTTCAGGTTAGGCCAAAGACCCTAATTCCAGACAGCCTCTCGGTCACTCTGTGCCGTGACCAGACTTCCAGTCAGCCTCAGTCTCTTCAAAAAAGCACCATCATCAGCATCAAGAACCCAAGTCCTGCTCTTCCTACTGCCAACAACACTGTCAATCATGTGCAAACATTGACTGGCCAAACTCAAAGTTTTATAGAGTCGCCTTTGGTTACCACGCCAATCAGTAGTGCTGGCGTGGCTTTTGCAATCATCTCTGCCTCTCCCAACATTGGTAGTTCCATGAGCAGCAGTACGGTCTCACTGACCAGTGACGCCATCAGTGTCCAACCTCTTCTGCTCAGCACAGATAAGGTAAGGGAGGTTTGCGTAAAATGAAGTGAATATAAAACATTAGAATTGTATTTTAACCCGGAAGTAGATTAAACCAGTTCTTGTATTACCAATTATTACATTTCTGTTTGTATTTAGTCAGTCATGTTGTGTTGTTTTAAAATGCTAATCAGAACTATTTTAAATCGTGTTATATTTCCAACCATAGAAGCATGATTTTTGTTTTGGTGATAAAGCTGGAGAATTCACTGTTAGAAGTTCTCCATAACTATAATTAGCACCACTTTAAATGTAATAGAAGTTCCTAAGGTATTTCACTGAAGTATTGTTAAAGAAAGTTACATTGACCCCTCTGAACTTCAAGAAAGAAAAGCTTGTTCAAATATAGTTTTTAATAAGAATTACAAATGATGGTGGATGGAACAAGAGATCTTGGGTGGGAAATTTAGAGCTTTACAAGTAGGCTGTTGGTGTGGCATTGAAAATTAGCAATGTTCAGAGACAAGATTTGGAAGAGTAGAGATTTTGATGGGTTAGAGATGGGGTAAAGTCTGAGATGGTTTGATAGATAGGGTAGATAATCACAGTCTGTTCCATAGGATAGAAGTGCCTAAGACTAGAGTAGTGGAGCCCAAGACTAGAGTAGTAGAGCCCAAGACTAGAGTAGTAGAGCCTAAGACTAGAGAGAGTAGTAGAGCCTAAGACTAGACAATGATTTTTAAGGTGAGTGGGGACACGTTTAGAAGAGGTGATGGAGGTAGGTACAAAGGCAGCATTTAAAATTCGTTTAGACAGGTATAGAGATAGGAAAAGTAGAAAGTGATATGGGCCAAATGCAGGGAAATGGGATAGGCATCTTGGTCGGCATGGACACTGGGCTAAAAGGCCTGTTTCCATGCAGTAGGCTCTAACTCTGACCTCCTCTCATTACCCCCGCTATCAGAATGCAATTTTCATGAGGGAATTTGTTTTGCTCATTTTGTCAATTTTACAGGTATTAATCATTCAACCACAAAGTCAGGCGCACACGGAACACTTGACAGAAAAAAGAAAACCTTCCATAGAACAACCACAGGGCCATCTTTCTGCAAAATCAAAGAGAGAAGAAAATCCTGAGGTAAAGCAAGCTGCTAATAATGTAACAACAAACGTGGAGATTGGAAATCTAAAAAGAAATGAAAACCAAGAAGGTATTTAAGAGGGTAGCCGCATTCAAAGGTAGACCTGTCATCCAATCCAAATGGCGCAGATCCCAGGTTTCTGAGCAAAGTAAGCATGGGAATTACAGATGCTATAACCATATTCTCATAATTAAAATGTTTTAAGGAGACAGAAGAGTTTGAAATGTCACACTCAGAGAAAGACTTAGTAACTGCAGGAAAATTAAAAATTAAATCGGCCATGATCTCATTGAATGGCAGAGAAGGCTCAAGTGGCCAAGCACCCTCCTCCTGCTCCTATTTCTTGTGTTCTTACATTATTGTTGCGTGAAACCATTGACTCTTTGCGAGACTGATTTCATGGAGACTCCCTACAATATGATACCCTTATATTTGCAGAAACTTGCCTTTATGGTGTCCCTTGGCCTGGTTACCACTGAGCATTTGGAAGGTAAGTCAAATATGAAATTCGTGAAGTAGTGTTTTGTCTAAGGAAAGATTAGTAGCTAATAGATGACTGAGAGCAGTAGGAACAATTTAAACAAAACAAAAAAGTGTATATATGATCTTTAAAAGGCCTAAATTTTGCCATTTATTAAACGGGACCATTTCAGATCTTTTAACCAGTACGAAGTTAAATGTTCAAATGTTGGTCAGTTTGATCTATATACTTTTTTGGTTTGGAATTTCACCCTTTTCAGTTCATGGTTTAATTTCATGTAATACGATATAGGAAAGCAATTCATCATAATGGTGCTGCTTTATTGGTTGGTAGTTAAGTCAACAATACAAATTTAAGTTTTTCTGCACTGCGATTAATATTTGCCAAAAATTCGCATATCCTCCGTGTTCAATAAAATCAATAGAATGAAGTGAAAGTCAGGTCCACAGTACATATCTATCATGAGGAAACCCCAGAACATTTTGTGATCTGGAAAACTGCATTTGCAGGAGGTGCCACCAAGTTCAGAGTTTTTAAACTTGAGGTGCAACTAGTGAGTAAATGGAGACCACAAGGCAGAATTGTCAGAGAGACCAGGAATCCCCTGTGAATGAAGCACCCTTAAAGTGGTAATCATTATTGAATTCCATACAAGCGATAAGAACTATGTGGAATGGAATCTGCAGCAAATCCATGGGACCATGTGAGACATGACCATATAAATTGTATGAAAAGATATAAAGGTGCAGTTATATGAGGGAATTAATTGCTTATGCAGCCACAGAGATGACTCGAAATGAAGTTGTTCCTCCCTCACTGGTATCACTGTACAGTATATCGCACATCTGAGTCAGAAGGTTGAAGGGGAGCCGTCGGAAATTGTGTATCTATTTTATAAGCCATGGTGTAGCTTGGTACATGTTGACTTTGTCTACTGAGCTTCAGGAAAAATATTCAAATAAATGACCTCAAAGGTGGAAATAACTAGATTGCTTCCACTTCCCAGCGGAAAAACAACAATGTATTTTCATGACCAGCCAAGTGGTACAGGGGGATTCACTTCAGCTCATGAGACATTGGGACAGTCTGCACTGGAGGAGGGGGGTGAGGGGGGAAGAGTCTAACTCATAACAAACGAGTGAGAAACTGGCTATTGAATATTTGAATTTTGGAAAGATATGGTACCACATTTGTTAGAAGAGAAAAAGGTTAATGGGGTGGATATACTGCTTCAATGAAGCCACTCATCTTCATAAGATAGATAAATGGCACGTTGGGAGTATTAACATGGGGGGGGGGGTATAATCTACATGCTACTATCTTTAGGTACATCCAAGATCATCATGGGCTTGACGTATATACTTTCACCCATTTTTGAAAAGTTTATTACATAGTAAGATAGAATATACGGAATATTTGAATTTATAACGGAGGACGTGGATACCAGAACATTTTAATCTTTTCCGTTTTCCGACTAGCCATTGGTGCAAAGAATTGCACTATTCTCGCCGCTACTTTGGAGAGATGATAAGATTGAGGAGGATTTATAGAAGCCTGCATTGTTCTCCTTTAATTATATTTGTAATAGGGATATTTACAATTTTGACACGTTTTGTAAGATTCAGTGGGAAGTAATTGCTTTGTTAGAAGTGGAATGATAATCAGATGTACTAAATTTTAATTGAATTGATAAAAGAGCAAGAAGGACTGCTATTTCACTGAGAAATTAAGATCTTAACCTGCGACTTCACTGATTGCAGTTCTTAAGGAACTTTCAAAAGGCAACGAAGCATGCACTTTTGGGAAAAAATGTAATATGTAAGGTTATTTAGAAAAGGTTTGGTAGGATGTGTGATCAGTTGGACAGCTCTCTCTGAGTCAGCAATTGTATGACAGCTCATGGTGACATCTGATGGTGATGGGTCATCATCCAAGCTGTCAGGTTCTATAGTTTTCTAAACCAACAGATTACAAATCACAATGGCCTAAATCCAGAACTAGTTGAAGGACACCTTAATTGGACAATAACTGGACAATAAATCCCCCATGATTGGACACTTCTAGTGTAAAGTCATTATCTGCATCTCTAAATTATTTCTTCTCTGAATTTTGAGAAAAACTTTGAGACAGATCCATTAACTTTTCATTTGTCTCTTAGGAGATATGTTGAGCCTGTATTCAACTTGAAAATTATCTGCAAACTGCATACTCTTCTCAATTTATGATTTAAGCCCAAACTCTTATTGTTGAAGTGCTTTTCTCACAATCTTTATAGCTGTGTAGGGATGCATCAAATTTAATTGGAGTTGTTTGTTATTTTCTTGCATTATTCCCAATTTACAGCTATGATTTAAAAAAAAGAAAAGTTTTTCTCCATGTTAGTTCAGCTGTCTAACAGAATGGATTGTGAGCTTTGGAAATTAATGCAAATCTTCTGCTTGTGTCTTTTTATTGTTGCCTTACTGTATATTATAGGTACATCGAATTGAATACTGATGGTGACATTGAAATTTTGTACGTTGCTGTAGCTAACCTAAATAAGGGCTGCCATAAAGGAGTAAATGTGGCATTTAGAACATTTAGTTTTAGTAATAATGGAAATGCTTATGGTTACAGAAATCCAAAGCAGACGCCAGGAAAGAAAGAGAAGAAGCACAGCCAATCCAACATATAGTGGGTTGTTTGAACCCGAGGTAAACGATTTAGTCTGTATAGCCTGGCATGATATTTCTCTGTGTTTAAGAAGAAACTGCAGATGCTGGAAAATCGAAGGCAGACAAAAATGCTGGAGAAACTCAGCGGGTGCAGCAGCATCTATGGAGCGAAGGAAATAGGCAACGTTTCGGGCCGAAAACCCTTCAGACTGAAGAAGGGTTTCGGCCTGAAACGTTGGCTATTTCCTTCTGTCCATAGATGCTGCCGCACCCGCTGAGTTTCTTCAGCATTTTTGTCTACCTATGATATTTCTCTGAATCATTTAGAATCATATAGTGTGGATACATGCCCTTCGGCCCAACTTGCCCACACCAACCAACATGTTCCATCTACATTAGACCCACCTGCTTGCGTTTGGGCCATATCCCTCTAAATCTGTCCTATCGATGTACCAGTCCAGATGATTCCTAAACATTGCGATACTACCTTCCTCAACTACCCCCTCCGGCAGCTCGTTCCATACACCCTCTCTGCTCTTTGTGTGAATGTTGTTGGCCAAACATGGGTTCAGTATCCACTTTATCAAGATGTACTTGCTGGTAATCCTTCTTTGAGGTCCTAACACTTGCTTTGAAAAATACGTGTGTTATACACAGATTATAAAACTTGAAAGCTATCCTGTGATTGCTTTACTTAGGTGGTTTAACCTGCTAATGAAAAAATTCCATTCAAGGAATTTGAGAGCCAGCACGTGTGATGAATCAATCAATAAGGAAAGTATTGCAAGAACAAACAGCCACTGAATTTGAATGGTTACATAAAATACACTAAATCCAATGAATTTAGTTCAAAATAGTTGGGTATTTAGAATGGCATCCGAATTGCAACTATTTTTCCTGAAAACTTTGTAGAACTACTGCTTAGTGCTTAATAATTATGGATGGTCTTCTTGTGTATGGCGTGCATAGCCTAAAGTTGTAGGACAACTTGTTCTATTTGATCTTATTTGATTGTGCACCACACCGGGTTGATTGCATTCGTCGAAACAGGGCGGACCACGTGAAGGTTGCAATCTTCCACCCCATTATGGATGGTGAACCTATTGATTAGAGCATTGTGCATTGAGTTTGATTGTGATTGACCTATTTTGATAGAAGTAAACTAGTGTAGAGGATAGGAAAGCTGAACAATCAGTCGGCAGTGCCTATGGAGCAAGAAGCAGAATTATCTCCATTACCTCAGTTGTACTTCCAGACAGCTGATGAGCATTTTCAGCATTCTTGGTGGATAATGAAACTGCTTTTTGGACACTTGTTTTTTTTTTATTCCCCAGGAAAAACACTTCCAGTGAATGCAAAGAGTTTCTGCTGAAAAATCGTCTTTCAATATTTTAGCTGTTACAGTGCCCTCCCTAATGTTTGGGACAAAGACCCATCATTTATGTATTTACCTCTGCACTCCACAATTTGAGATTTGTAATAGAAAAAAATCACATGTGGTTAAATTGCACATTGTCAGATTTTAATAAAAGCCATTTTTATACATTTTGGTTTCACCATGTAGAAATTACAACTGTGTTTATACATAGTCCCCCCATTTCAGGGCACCATAATGTTTGGGACACATGGCTTCACAGGTGTTTGTAATTGCTCAGGTGGTGTTTAATTGCCTCCTTAATGCAGGTATAAGAGAGCTCTCAGCACCTAGTCTTTCCTCCAGTCTTTCCATTACCTTTGGAAGCTGTTATTGCTGTTTATCAACATGAGGACCAAAGTTGTGCCAATGAAAGTCAAAGAAGCCATTATGAGACTGAGAAACAAGACTAAAACTGTTAGAGACATCAGCCAAACCTTAGGCTTACCAAAATCAACTGTTTGGGACATAATTAAGAAGAAAGAGCACTGGTGAGCTTACTAATCGCAAAGGGACTAGCAGGCCAAGGAAGACCTTCAAGGCTGATGACAGAAGAATTCTCTGTATAATAAAGAAAAATCCCCCAAACACCTGTCCTCGACCGCCGGCCCGCGGCCTACTTCTAACCGCGGGCGCGGCGGGGACTTACCATCCGGAGCGGGATCCCTGGAGAAGAGCTCCGACCGCCGGCCCTGCGGTCTGCGGTGCTTCTAACTGCGGCGCGGCAGGGACTTTAGATCTTCAACCGCCGGCCTGCGGCCTACACCATCTTGAAGCCGCGGTCTCTGGTAGGGAAGCACCGATTCAGGACTTACCTTGTCTGCACATCTGGCCGCCCGCAGCGGCGACTGGAGGGTTGTGGTCCCGACCACGGGGGGAAATGGAGGAGGACTGACTAAACTTTGTGCCTTCCACCACAGTGATGAATGCTGTGGTGGATGTTTGTGTTAAATTTTTATTGTGTATTGTGTGTGTGTGTTTTTTTTTAAATTGTACCGCTGCTGGCAAATTCATTTCACTGCACTTTATTGTGCACGTGACGAATAAATCTGACTTGACTTGACTAGTCCGACAGTTCAGAGTCGGTGTGGATTTGTCAATGACCACTGTCCGCAGAAGACTTCATGAACGGAATTACAAAGGCTACATTGCAAGATACAAACCACTGGTTAGCCATAAAAATAGGATGGCCAGGTCACAGTTTGCCAAAAGTACTTAAAAGAGCAACCACAGTTCTGGAAAAAGATCTTGTGGACAGATGAGACGAAGATTAACTTGTATCAGAGTGATAGCAAGGGCAAAGTATGGAGGAGAGAAGGAACAGCCCAAGATTAAAAGCATACCACCTCATCTGTGAAACATGGTGGTGGGGGTGTTATGGCCTGGGCGTGTATGGCTGCTGAAGGTACTGCCTCACTTATCATCATTGATGATACAACTGCTGATGATATCAGCATAATGATTTCTGAAGTGTATAGACACATCCTATCTGCTCAAGTTCAAACAAATGCCTCAAAACTCATTGTCTGGCCGTTCATTCTACAGCAAGACAATGATCCCAAACATACTGCTAAAGCAACAAAGAAGTTTTTCACAGCTAAAAAATGATCAATTCTTGAATGGCCAAGTCAATCACCCGATCTGAACCCAATTGAGCATGCCTTTTATATGCTGAAGAGTAAACTGAAGGGGACCCGCCCACAAAACAAGCATAAGCTAAAGATGGCTGCAATACAGGCCTGGCAGAGCATCACCAGAGAAGACACCCAGCAACCGGTGATGTTCATGAATCGCAGACTTCAAGCAGTCATTGCATGCAAAGGATATGCAACAAAATACTAAACATGACTACTTTCATTTACATGACATTGCTGTGTCCCAAACATTATGGTGCCCTGAAATGGTGGAACTATGCATAAACACTGCTGTAATTTCTTCATGGTGAAACCAAAATGTATAAAAATGGCCTTTATTTAAATCTGACAATGTGCACTTTAACCACATGTGATTTTTTTTCCTTCTATTACAAATCTCAAATTGTGGAGTACAGAGGCAAATAAATAAATGATGGGTCTTTGTCCCAAACATTATGGAGGGCACTGTATTTTGAACCCTCGTCTACCCTGTTTACTTCAAATGGAAGTCTTTATCTCTGCATATTCTGCAGATCGAAAATTAATGTCACCATTTTGCACTCTAATAGCACATCAGTCTACTTCAAATATATTTCCAACTTTCCTTTAAAGAATCTTTCCAGTTACTCACTGCAGCAAACTATTACGAAATGCATTGATCACCTCCTGACCTCAACACCGTGCGATATAAAATGTAATTATTAACAAGTTTGGATGGCAATACAGGTTAGCCAAAAGCCTTTCACCTGATGGATCCAAATTAAAGGAAGATGAAACATAGCAAAAGGGAATACAAACAGAGGGCAAGGACATTTAAATTCAAGGGACTAAGGTGTGCGACTTTTGTTTGAGGAAGACTTAGTTTATCTAAATTAATTAACTGAAATGCAGATTTAATTTTTGGTAAGAAGCATGCTTTAATAAAACTTAGATGCTTTCTCAAAAAAATCTGCCCCTCTGACTAAATCATTAGATTACTTTATTTCTTTCAAGCTGTGGATAACTAGTACATCAAAATGGGAAAAGCAAAGCCTCATCTGACCTCTTTGGATGCTGTAAAACACCACGTAATGGTGGATGGTTGTTTGTCAGGTTGGAGGCCAGTGACTAGTGGGGTGCCACAGGGATCTGTGTTGGGTCCACTGTTGTTTGTCATGTACATCAATGATCTGGATGATGGTGTGGTAAATTGGATTAGTAAGTATGCAGATGATACTAAGATAGGTGGGGCTGTGGATAATGAAGTAGATTTTCAAAGTCTACAGAGAGATTTATGCTGGTTGGAAGAGTGGGCTGAAAGATGGCAGAAGGAGTTTAATGCTGATAAGTGTGAGGTGCTACATCTTGGCAGGACAAATCAAAATAGGACGTACATGGTAAATGGTAGGGAATTGAAGAATGCAGGTGAACAGAGGGATCTTGGAATAACTGTGCACAGTTCCCTGAAAGTGGAATCTCATGTAGATAGGGTGGTAAAGAAAGCTTTTGGTGTGCTGGCTTTTATAAATCAGAGCATTGAGTATAGAAGTTGGGATGTAATGTTAAAATTGTACAAGGCATTGGTGAGGCCAATTCTGGAGTATGGTGTACAATTTTGGTCGCCTAATTATAGGAAGGATGTCAACAAAATAGAGCGAGTACAGAGGAGATTTACTAGAATGTTGCCTGGGTTTCAGCAACTAAGTTACAGAGAAAGGTTGAACAAGTTAGGGCTTTATTCTTTGGAGCGCAGAAGGTTAAGGGGGGACTTGATAGAGGTCTTTAAAATGATGAGAGGGATAGACAGAGTTGACATGGATAAGCTTTTCTCACTGAGAGTAGGGAAGATTCAAACAAGGGGACATGACTTGAGAATTAAGGGACAGAAGTTTAGGGGTAACATGAGGGGGAACTTCTTTACTCAGAGAGTGGTGGCTGTGTGGAATGAGCTTCCAGTGAAGGTGGTGGAGGCAGGTTCGTTTTTATCATTTAAAAATAAATTGGATAGTTATATGGACGGGAAAGGAATGGAGGGTTATGGTCTGAGCGCAGGTATATGGGACTAGGGGAGAATACGTGTTCGGCACGGACTAGAAGGGTCGAGATGGCCTGTTTCCGTGCTGTAATTGTTATATGGTTATGTGGTCTTTGTCACTTTGTCACAATCTTCGTGTTCATTGAGACTGTTCGCTAACAGAATGTACAGCTGGTCCAGTTATGCCACCTGGATTAAACATTTTTTTGGCCTATTAAGTCCTCCACATTAAAAAAAAAAGTCTCCAGAAGTTACCTCCGGAACGTTTTACACCTCATCTGACCTCTTTGGATGCTGTAAAATACCTTGCACTGAAAACATACAACCAGATTGGCCTTAAATGCTCAAATCATTTTGCACAGTGTCAAATGGCACATGATGTAGAAGCAAAAGTGTCTTACTTCAGCTGGTAGCAAAATCTTGCTCTTTGTCTCACACTAGACTGTGTCACACATAATACAGGTTGACATTGCAGTTCATTACTGTGAGATTGGACTTGTAAAATGAGTCATTTAACAAAGATACCATTTGATCAGGTTAGTGGACATTTTAGGTATCCCAAGGCACTGTTCAGCGGAGTAAGTAACTTGTCCAGATAACTGACAAAAATTGTTCCCACGTGGACCATTCCAAAGCTGATCTAGTGAAAAAAAGTCGTGTTCTCACACTGAAAGATATAATCTTTTTGACTTAAAGGTACTTTAACATATTGTCCACAACATACCATGCAAATGCTAATATTTTATTTATCACAAAAGCTGGTGTTATTGTTTTTGGTGTTTATTTAAAAAATACTATTTTAATGGACTTTTGGTTAATATTTTCCCTAGCGTAAACGAATTGCAACAAGCTACCTAAATGGTTCTTTGTATATTTCAACAAGAGGTATGTGTTTCTAAGTTTATCCAATCTTTTCACTGTACAAATGTATGTATATATGTAATGAACAATAGAGTGGGAAAAGTGGGAATATAAGGTGTCAGGGATTGAATGTGTTTTTTAGTTAAGCATCTAATAAATGTTGCTACTCACACAAACGTGTTACCATATTTAATACTGCAGTTAGTATTACAGTTAGTACATAGTTGTAAGGTCCCGGATTCAATCCTGACATCAAGTGCAGTCTGTGCAGTTTGTATGTTCACTCTTTAACCACGTTGATGTTCCTTGGATGCTCTGGGTTCTTCGCACATCCCATAGGCATGTACTGTTGTTAATTGACAACTGCTAATTGCCTTTATTTTAGGTTAATGGGTACAGGAACCAAATATTGAATTAATTAGCATTTGTGGGAGAATAAATTGCAAGGGTACAGGGAAATAAAATGAAGTGGATTGGGGCAATGGGATGATTGCCCTGGGAGCCAGCATGAACTCAGTGAGCTGAATGCCACCTCCTATGTATTGTACATGTAATAGCAGTGTATTAGTGTTGAGAGGAAATTCATTATATTTTAACCACTACAATTGTGATACTAACTTTGTTGACCATCGTAAATTAGTCAGACAAAACTTGCATTGATAGTGTGGCAAGGTATTGTGCCTTTACAGATTGAGAACCTGTAGCTATATATTGTTTGTGATAAGTAGGTCTTAAAATGTTTGTTGTTCTCCCTCAGCTAACACTAGGTTAAATTAGGTCTGGATTTTGATGACATTTCTTTTTAAGACCTCGGAAATAGTAGCAGTGGGAGGCTATTCGGTCCTACTCTCCAGCTCCACCTCGCAAAAATAAGTAGTTTGTTCTATGTCTTTAGTGTACTTTCCAGCCTGCAGCTTGTACCTGTTGTGTCCAGAATGAAGTCAGTATCAATCTTGAATGTTGATAATAATTGACCATCCATGGCCCTCTGACATAGAGATCTAGAGTGCTTTCTACTCTCCTTGGTTCTGAATGTCTAGAACTCCTCAAGCCTCCACTCTAATACAGCTGGCAGATAATGGCCAGACTCCATAATCACAGTTCCCGAGCACATCCTGAACCACCAGCAGAGTCGCAACGGAGTGGTATACAAACCGTATGGAACAGCCCTTGAAGTCTCAGGACATGAACTCATTACTGTATGAGTGAAGACTAAATGTACTGAGTCGGTACACGTATTTATTGAACATCACTTGGAGAACATTCTGTGCCCTTCTAAATGGGGAAGTTCAGTGTCCATTACTGAGAATGGCTTTGTAGCAGCAATATTAACTGAGCTAGCTGAATCACGAAGGATCGATCTAACAGACTTGGTCCGCAGCAAGTAGTGAGTAAACCTACACAAGGTGTAAACAGACTTAATCTCATCCTCTCAATCTACATGTGTGAAATCCATCTCTCAATGATAGCATTCACATCTGGGTTAGGCAATTCTAGTTTTCAAAAATGATAAACCTTTTAGTATTTCCTGTCTGTCTCTTTATTACATCGAATGTTTCATACTCTTCCATTTTAACTAATGTATTTATAGCAATACCATTCCTTGATGAACAGCATGTATTACGGTCCTTAAAAAAAAAACGCTGCACATTTTGGAAATCGGAAATCAGAACACAATGCTGGAAATTGTCAGCAAATAGGACACCACCTATGAAGAGAGAAACTTAGAATTTCATCTTTCATCAGATGAAAAGTGTTTTCTTAAATGAAGGGTAAAGAGTGCAAATAAACAAGCATCAAAGTACAAAGAATTGTATTCATTCTAATGTAGAATATGCAGCACAAAGAAAACTCATTCAATAGTTACCCCATGCCAATCTTTATTCTCTGCCAGCATCGTTGTTACACTTTGCATACAACCCTGTTTCTTGTGTTTGCCTCACTTTCCTTTTAAAACACCTATCTGTTCACATTACAACACCTGTCTGCCACTTCAGTCATCTCTTTAAAATAAATTCAGTTGACTACCACTGAAGGATGGTTTCCTTAAAGGATGTTTGCACATTACAGTAGTTGGACTTTAAGGTGGTGGGCAGCTTCTGTGGCTAGTTTCTAGTGCCGGTTCACAGAACTTACCAGACTTCTCTAATGCAGTTCAAAATTTGTTATATTTGAATTAGCCATTAAATCTAACATGCATTAACAAAATAGTTCCCCTTGATTTCCCTTCCTTTCCAAGATATTTTTGCTGAGGCGAAGGCCCTGTTTCAATTGCAGTATTTCTCCTCCCTGTTCATTGGCATAAAGCATCCCATATAATTTATGCATGGTAGGTGAGCAACAGGAAACTGATTTGTTTCTATATTGGCTGGTAATCCTGACACTTAGCAAGGAAAGATGCATTGGAAAATGCTGCTGCCACAAAATAACTTCTCTTTTAATCAGCTGAAAAAAAGCACAGGTGTTGGACATCAATTTAATGATGATTTTAAAGCTTCAGGCGGAAATGAAAGCTGACATGACACTTCACCATAAATATACACAGATTTGGAAACGTATGAGGCACAGCCAGAGGTTTCAAGTTTTCTCCATCTTTTATCTACTTTTGAGTCTCAGGCTGTTCAAAATCGGAGTAACCGTTCTTAGTACCTCCAGACAGCCTCTTCCTGGTTAGATTGTTTGCGTATGAGGACAAACAAAGAAATTAAAGACAAAATAAATATAAAAGTTCCTTGACTTTGTTCCTGTTCCCTCCTGTAAACCCATCTGATTCTCATAATATCCTTAAATCTAATAATCTCTGTCTTGAATATGTTCAGGGATAGCCTCCTTGGGTAGAGCATGCCAAAGAGTCTCTGCCAACTGCGTGTTAAGGTTCCTTGCCATTTCCATGCTCAATGGCCAACCACAAACTTTTGGTTATGTAGGGGAAACTAGCATCTGCCCAATCAAAGCTTGAAGAAAATGTGTACGCTTCAATAAGGTTTCCTCTCGTTCTTCTGATCTTGAACATGTGGGTCAAACACCCCATCCTTGCGATGAATATGGTGAACCTTTGTTGCACTCCCTCTACAGAAGCATATCAATCCTTCTGGGAGAACAGACCTGTATTTCAGGTGTAGTCTTTGGTAGTAAAACTTATCTCCCTAATTGCTTAGGCACCTCCTTTAATCCAGACAAAGTTACAATAGTGCACTTAAAATCTCCCCCCCCCCCCCCCCCCCCCCCGCCCGAAGTCCCCCCGAAAATGTGATGCCTAGGCCGCGTGAGGCACTTAAGCAGGTCTTCTGCGGCCGATTGACAGGTTGAATTTTACCCTTATTGCCGGGGCTCTGGAACCCCTGCCCAGCTGGAGCCGGCAGATCTGTTGTGGGCTGATATCTCTCCTCTTCTGCTGCCAAGGCTGGCTGTTCTGGTAACGTTGAACACCTCTCAGGCTATGACCTCTGTTGGTCCGGCAAAACGGATAATCCAGATGACCGAGGATGTCGGAAAATCGGTGGTGGACCAGTATTTGTATGGAGTGACTGCAGCAAAGATTCACTGGAAGATATTTCTCCTTATTTCAGTCACTTTAATGGCTTCCCCATTATTTTGAAAATGTGACCCCTAGTTCTGGACTCCTAAATCAAGGAAAGCAGCATCCCCATATGTGTCTCATCATTATGAACATCTTGGCTTCATGGAATGGGGTGGGTGGTGGTGTCATAAGAGGAGAGATTGAATAGGCTAGCTCTTTATCCTCGTCAGGAATTAGGAGAGGTAACCTCAATGACATGTACAGAATTCTTAGGTAGAAATGGGAACAACGTTTTCTCTGGTTTAAGAGTTCTGAATAAGGGTCGTATTCTCAAAATAAAGGGTAGATCATTTGCATCTGAAGTGAGAAGAAATGTCCTCAATCGGGTGGGTGAATCTTTGGGATTCTCTATCCCAGAGGGTTAGTGCAGCACAGTCATTAATTGGATTCATAACTGAAATTAATAATTTTGTTAGATCTTGATGAATCAAAAGTTATGACAAGAAGTGGTGCTGAGGTAGAAGATCAGTCATGATCTTGTTGACTTTCAGAGAAGACTCAAAAGGAGCCCAATGGCCAAGTCATGCTCCAATTTCTTATGTTCTCCTATTACTTCGTCTAATCACTAAATCGATGCTACTGATCTGGTTTATAATCTATAAACCAGCTCTTGCTAATGTGTTTTTACCTCTTTTATTGACACGCAAGCCAATGAGGAACTTTGTTGGAAGGTATGTCTCCTCCATTCTGTGTTTTTTTTTTAATTTATGTGAATCTCTTGAGGTTCAAAGCCAAGAGATTTTTATTATGCCCAATTTGAGAAGTTCAGTAAAGGCTCTGTCAATTTATCTGAGGAATGACTGATTTATGGAAAAGAAACTTGCTTGTAATATGCTACATATATTAGAGATGCAATCCCTTTTGGGCACAACATTCCAGTGAGATTAGTTACACCAGTGGGACGGTAAGTTCTTAAATGTAATTTTTTCTGAAGAACATGTTTTCAAGTCCTGTGGCCTGTGTATTGGTACTAATTTTTACAGACAACTCATGCTCACAAAGATCGTGAGGAAATTGGGTGTGATTGAAAATGGCGATAATGCAAACACATCCACATGATATTGGGATAAATAAACAATCAGATTGCAGAAAGGAAAATACTTGAATCATGCATTGTCTTTCATGGCTCCAGGTTGCACTAAAGAATTTTACAGCCAGAAATACGATTTTATCCCTGTCATAATGCACGAAACCCAGTGGCTAATTTGCCTGTGGCAAACTTGCACATTCTGATCTCCTAATCTGTTTTTGCTCATAGAGGAATATATAAATGGTCTAACCTGGATTGAGGATAACTACCTTCTCTTCCAATACAGTGCATTCAGAAAGTATTCAGACCCCTTCTTTTTTTCCACATTTTGTTACGTTACAGCCATATTCTAAAATGGATTAAATTCATTTTTAATCAATCTACAATCCCCATAATAAAGTGAAAACAGGTGTTTAGAAATTTTTGCAAAGTAATTAAAAAGAAATAACTGATATATCACATTTACATATGTGTTCAGACCCTTTACTCAATAATTTGTTGAGGCACCTTTGGCAGCGATTACTGTCTCAAGTTTTCTTGGGTATGGTGCTACATGCTTGGCACACCTGTACTTGGGTAATTTCTCCCATTCTTCTCTGCCGATCTTCTCAAGCTCTTGTCAGGTTGGATGGGGAGCGTCGATGCACAGCTGTTTTCAGGTCCCTCCAGAGATGTTCGATCGGGTTCAAGTCCGGGCTCTGGCTGGGCCACTCAAGAACATTCACAGACTTGTCACAAAGCCACTCCTGCGTTGTCTTGGCTGTGTGCTTAGGGTCGTTGTCCTGTTGGAAGGTGAACCTCCGCCCCAGTCTGAGGTCCAGAACGTTCTGGAGCAGGTTTCATCAAGGATGTCTCTGTACTTTGCTCCGTTCATCTTTCCCTCGATCCTGACTAGTCTCCCAGCTCCTGCCACTGTAAAACATCCCCACAACATGATGCTGCCAGCACCATGATTCACCGTAGGTATGGTATTCAGGTTACAGGCCTGCTACAGACTCACTGCCTCCACCCGCCTCTAACACCCACAAACTCACACTGCAGTGAGGCGTGTGTTGAGGTCAGTGAATCTAAGTAAGGCTGCTGGAACTGATGGAGTACCGAGTAAAGTACTCCAGGCATGTGCTGACCAACTCGCTGGGGTCTTCACAAAGATTTTTAACATCTCCCTGGCACAAGCTATCATACCACCCTGCTTAAAGTCAGCCACTATCATTCCTATTCCCAAAAAGCCAGTCCCTGAGGACTTGAATGACTATAGACCGATTGCACTTACACCAGTGATTATGAAATGCTTCGAGAAACTAGTCCTGCATCACGTCAGAACCAGCCTACCTCCCTCCTTCGACCCACATCAGTTTGCCTACAGAGATAACAGATCCGTTGAGGACGCCATCGCCACTTGGAACACCGGGAAAGCTACGTGAGGATGCTATTCATTGATTATCGCTCAGCATTCAATACTATCATTCCGGACACTTTAATCAGCAAACTGCTTGACCTAGGCTTCTCGTCCCCCATCTGCACATGGATCAAAAGCTTTCTCACAAACCGCCCACATCTCCTCCTCCATCACACTAAGCACTGGCGCACCTCAAGGCTGTGTGCTGAGTCCACTCCTCTACTCCTTATACACCTATGACTACACCTGCCCACCCTTCCAACACGATTATTAAATTTGCTGACGACACAACTGATGTCGGGCTCATCTCGGGGGGACGAGATACAGCGACTGTCAGAGTGGTGTTCGGTAAATAACCTGACACTGAACACCACAAAGACAAAGGAGCTAATACTGGACTTCAGGGGGAAATGGGACGCGGACCCGGCCCCAGCTCTGCATAAATGGGGCATGTGTGGAAAGGGTACAGACTTTCAAATTACTAGAAGTCCTCATATCCGAGGAACTCTCCTGGTCGGCCAACACCACTGCAACTGTCAAGAGAGCACAACAGAGACTCCACTTCCTGAGAGTGCTTAGGAGGCACAACACCAAGAAGAAGCTGCTGGTGGCCTTCTACCGGGCGACCATTGAGTCTACTGACATATTGCATGTCAGTGTGGTATGAAGGCTGCTCTGCTGCAGATAAGAAAGCGCTCCATAGAGTGGTAAAAACAGCAGAGAGAATCACCGGCTGCCCACTGCCCTCTCTGGAGGATATTGCCACCTCACGCTACCTCAGCAGAGCCACTAAAATCATCAAAGACTCCACACACCCCGGTCACCACCTTTTTGAACGGTTGCCCTCTGGCAGGCGTTACAGGTCAGCCAAAACACGCACCTCCAGTTTCTTCCTCAAAGCAATCTTCTCACTCAATATGAAAAAAATACTAAGTATTATTCATGCTGCACTCTTCCATGCTGCTACCCACCTTGCACTTTACTATCACCATGTGCAATACTGATTTCTTACTTATCTTGATACCTAGTTTTTAACAATGTTTTTAAATTGTGTCCTGTGTTTTTATGTTTGTATATTATGCACCAATGGGGTGGTAATAACAATTTTGTTGTATGTATTGCTTACAACAACAAATAAAGGCATTTCATTTCATTATTGGCCAGGTGATGAGCAGTGCCTGGTTCCCTTCAGACCTGACGCTTGGCATTCAGGCCAAAGAGTTCAATCATAGTTTCATCAGACCAGAGAATCTTGTTTATCATGCCTTTTGGCAAACTCCAAGCAGGCTGTCATGTGCCTTTTACTGAGTGGCTTCCGTCTGACCACTCTACCATAAAGGCCTGATTGGTGGAATGCTGTAGATATAGTTGTCCTTCTGGAAGGTTCTCCCATCTCCACAGAGGAACTCGGGAGCTCTGTCAGAGTGACCATCGGGTTCTTGGTCACCTCCCTGACCAAGGCCCTTCTCCCCCGATTGCTCAGTTTGGCCGGGCGACCAGCTCTATGAAGAGTCCTGGTGGTTCCAAAGTTCTTCCATTTAAGAATGAAGTAGGCCACTGTGCTCTTCGGGACCAACAATGCTGCAGAAATTGTTTTATACCCTTCCCCAGCTCTGTGTCTCGACACAATCCTGTCTCGGAGGTCTATGGACAATTCCTTTGTCTTCATGGCTTGGTTTTTGCTCTGACATGCACCGTCAACTGTGGGACCTTATATAGACAGGTGTGTGCCTTTCCAAATCATGTACAATCAATTTAATTTACCACTGGTGGACTTCAATCAAGTTGTAGAAACATCTCAAGGATAATCAATGGAAACAGGAATAACCTAAGCTCAACTTTGAGTGTCACAGCAAAGGGTCTGAATACTTATGTAAATGTGATATTTCAGTTATTTCTTTTTAATTACTTTGCAAACATTTCTAAACGCCTGTTTTCACTTCTTCATTCTGGGGTATTGTGTGTAGATTGATGATAAAAAAAAATGAATTTAATCCATTTTAAAATAAGACTAACGTAACAATGTGGAAAAGGTGAAGGGGTCTGAATACTTTCTGAATGGCCATTGGACCTTTTACTGACATCTATGAAAGCATACAGGGTTACAGTTCACAATCTTATCTGAAAGATGGGATCCTGTCAGAACAACTCTTATAATACTGCAGTGAAGTATTGGCCTAGAATTTTGTGCTGTAGTCTTGTAAATGGCCACAGAAGAATTATTATTCCTATCAGCTGTCTGGTAATGATTATGAATGGAAGTTATTGAATTCTGTTGAGGCTGGAAGGTTTTAAATGTCTAATTGGAAGATGATCTGTAGTTACTTCAGATTCCATTGAGCTACAACAGGAAAACAGCAAGAGGAAGGAAAGATAGAATGGATCTGGGTGAATAGAATAGAGAGTTTGAAGAGAGTTGGGTGGAGCTAAAGGTAACACAAGTTGCAGGCCTTCTCATTTTAAAAATAATCGAGGAAAGGTTGAGGATTAGCCATGTGAAGGCAAGACACATGATGACTTGAAGCAAATGTGACGAGTTTCCAATGTGGTGCGAGTGCAGGACAGGCACCTGTACTATTAATTCATCAGCAAAATGAAAAGGTGACCAAGGTTTAGTCTAGAACAGAAATTGTGCTTTCTCATCACCTTTTCACTGAATTTTAATTTCCTTCACACTTCCTCTCCAGGGTTTCTGAGCACTGGTGAATGGAGTGATCTGTTTGCCAAATACATTTGTTGCTTAGAGCAGTAGATCTTTTGAATCAAAGGGAATCGGGATATTTTGATCAGGAAGGAAATATGAGAAAGAAGATCACCTGTGATCTTGCCGATGGTGGCGCAGGCATTAAAAGCCATTGGTACATTCCACTTGTTCTTCATGTACTTGTGTAATCCGCACACCTCCACCTGGCTCAACTATTAATCTCTCTTTTTTTTTTACAAAAAGAGCACAATTTTTTCCCCCAGGTCAACTTAGCCTCCATTTTTCCTATCTCTGTACTGGTAGTTCTGCTGTAACGTAATAGTTAGTTATACCGAGCGGAAACAAGCCAACTTGCCTATGACGACCAGCTACACTAGTCCCACCTGCCTGCGTTTGGTCCATATCTCTCTAAACCTTTCCTATCCTGTCTAGTTGTCTTGTAAATGTTGCATTTCTAAGAATCCTCATGATAGAAAATCATATTATAAATACAATTGAGTTTCAGACTCACCAGTTTCCAAAGTAACTTTTATGTGGCACTCTACTTCCCAATGAAAATCGCATCTATAACGAACTTGGCCAGCATAATACAAATAGTGTTTCCTAATTTGTTAATTACATTATATCCAATTTGTTTAAAACATTTTATAGCAGAAATACCTGTATTTGCTTAAAAGCTATTATTTATTTAACATTGTCCACTTCTGATGAAATATTTTTTGAATTGAAATTCTGTTTTTCTCTAGAAATGCTACTTTGTTCATGTATTTACGACATTTTCTGTTTCTATCTCAAATGTTCACCATTTTATATTACATTTTCTGTTTCAATCTGCGATAGGAATATTCGAGTGAGACTGAGGGGAGCTGGGAAAATTGCTCAAACAGACTTCCCGCTATGATTGCAATACCTCTCTTCTGTTCCTATTGGAAAATAGTTGTGTACATTGGATGAGAGGACTTTGGCTGCAGTGTTACACATTTAAGAGTCTTGGAAAGCATTGACATTTTGCCTATTTGGAGTCTTGATGCTTTTGAATTAGTCTTCAAAAAGTAGCTGCAGCTACGATTTAGACATCTGCAGTAGCCGACAGACCAGGTCATTTTCGTGATAGAGTAGTCACTCCTGCTTAGTAATTAAACCAAAATTTAAAAAAACTATGGAAGTTTGGTTTTTCATGTCAACTTTTTCATTTTATTTTGACCAGTTCACTCTCCTAACTGGGAGTGAAACATATTGTGTTCCTAAAGTATATAGCATTACTGAAGCAGTAATGATGATAGCAAAAGCCCAGAATATGACAATTGTTAAATGTAACTGCTCGAAAGAAACATTTAAGAAAAACAAATGGTTCTGAAATAAAAAATGCAGACCTGTGTTAACTTCCTTCAATTGGGATGCAAGATAATCCAAAGAAGTAAACCAGTTCTGACCATAATACTGCAGGCCTCCTCTGAGAGACAAATGGTGTCAAAAGATATTAGATGAATCTAATATCTGTTCTAAAAGTGAGGATAATAAGGTGGATAATAGTAAGGTAATGTAGTGTCACATCTGGACATTTGTGCAGCATCTATAATTTGAGTTCAAATTAGTGAGCACTTTTAAATGATCGAATTAAACTAGCAAAGTTCAAGTTTAGTCTGATAAATGTAAGTTTGAGAGAAGAGTTTTAATTTGTTGGCAAAAGAGATTATAAATGTAATGTATTTTAAAGATGTTTAAGGAATCTCATAGGTCAATGACTAAAATTCACACTTATGTTCCTAAATTATACGAACAGAACTAGGCCATTTGATCCATCGTCTAATCCACATTTCTATCTTTCCCCCTCAACCCCATTCTCCTGCCTTCTCCCCATAACCACTGACACCCGTACTAATGAAGAATCTATTAATCTCAGCCTTAAAGTTATCCATGGACATGATCTCCACAGCCTTCTGTGACAATGAGTTGGGATGATGCAGCAATTTGTTTTATTTGTAAGAAAGTGCATTTAGTTACACTGTAAAATGATGTGCTTTGTAAACTAACCAAGAATAGGAATGATAAATTAGTGCAAAATACTAGTTACGACTTCTGTCATACTACTGCATACAGTTTCAGACATATTCTTTACAAAAGAGGCTTTTAAGTTAAAGAGCACATATGGAATAGAATTGGTGATAAATGCTTTGAGACATGGGAAAGGGATCCAGAATCATTTTAGAGGGATAAAAAAAAAAGTTACTTTGGGTTACACTTGATTAGACTGCTTATGGTGACAATAAGTCATTGTTTCAAATCCTCACAAAAGTTATGGGGAAATTAATTTGAGCAGTGTAGTAAATGAAGCAAAGACCATTGCTTTTCAAAGAAAAAAAATAGAAGAGCATGTGAAATTGGAAAAAGGTACAATTCTGGAGGGAGGGCAGGGCCGCCAAATTAGTTTGGGGTTGTTTTAACAGAGCTGGCATTGGCAGGAGATGAATAGCCTCCCTTTTTTCCACAGTTCTACAGTCTTGTTCTACAATAGCCACCTTATTATAAAGCGAAAGGCAGACACAAAATGCTGGAGTAACTCAGCGGGACAGGCAGCATCTCAGGAGCGAAGGAATGGGTGACGTTTCGGGTCGAGACCCTTCTTCAGTGACATTTCCAAAAAAGATTTGACAAGAGCAAAACCGGGCAGGTGTGCAGTACATCACTGATCCCATTCCAATGTTCCTCAGCTGGGCACCTTGGAAAAGAATGAGGAAAAATTATTCTTTAAAAAATCCTCTGCATGTGGATGTCTCTGGCCAGCACATTTTGATCCAAACTTGATCATGGAGAAGGAGGAAATGACTAACTGGCAATTAAACTGCTGCACTCCATCCGCTGAAGATGCTCCACAGCACTGCTGGGTAGGAAACATCAGGGCTTAGATCAATGGTGACGAAGTGCCATCAACGCATTGCATGTGGCTTGGAGGGGAACTTGCAGTTGGTGACATTCTGTTGCCCTTGTTTGCCACATCCTGAGAGGTGGTAATGGTCGCAGGTCTGTGTTCGGTGGGAAAAGAAAAAGGAAAAGATTATTAAATTAGTTGTAGTTTTTGTTTATACTGTGCACTGAAGTTCAAATGCCGTGCTGTTACAACAATCTCAATGCAATCAATTGGCCTAATTAATTTACCTTTGTTTTGTGTTACAGGATGACATTCATGAAGACTACTGCACAGTGTGCAAACGTAGTGGTCAACTACTTTTGTGTGATACTTGTTCTCGTGTTTATCATTTGGAATGTTTGGAACCTCCGCTTAAGACTATTCCCAAGGGGGTGTGGGTATGCCCCAGATGCCAAGAAAAGGTACAGGTAGCTCCCTTTCTCACCAAATGAATATGTTACATTTAGGAGACAGAATAAAACCATTGCTGCTAAGCTGATGAAAATAATTATCTCAGTTATACAAACCGCGGTGCTCAAGGAATTGTGCCAGCCGATATTAGCTGGAATGTCAAGTTCGTTTAGTTTAGAGATACAGCGTGGAAACAGGCCCTTCGGCCCACCATGTCCATGCTGACCAACGATCCCCGCACACTAGGAACAATTTACCATTATACCAAGCCAATTAACCTACAAACCTCTGTCTTTGGAGTGTGGGAGGAAACTCGTGCAGCTGGAGAAAACCCATGCAGGTCACGGGGAGAACGTACAAACTCCGTAAAGACGGCACCCGTAGTACTGCCTTACCCGGTCTCTGACACGGTAAGGTAGAAACTTTACCGCTATGCCACCGTGCCTCCAAGTTAGTCTTAGACGTTTTAGTAAGGACTGATGAAATTGACTGTGGTTTCTGCTTCCAATTGTATTTACCTATGTAAATACACCTGCATTTTATTTGGAAGTGAAATCAGGCTCAACTTTGATCTGCTTTGTCGAATAGGCTGCTAATGGATAGTCTCTCAAAGAAGAAGGCCACCTATTCCCAACATTTCTATTGCCAAGATTTAGGAATATCATCTCAAAATTATGTCATCTTTATTATCCTATCCAGCAGTGTCCTTGCTGAAAATCCAGCAATGTCTTAAATTTGAAATTCTTCAGTCGTTGACTTTATGATATAATCAGTCCATCCTTTGAATGAGAAGCTGATAGGGCCTTTAAAAATCATTTTTGGATATCTGAGTGTTGCTGGCCAATGTCTTGAACTGCTGCCATACCTCTGGGGAAAGTATTCCACATTGCCATTGGGGAAAGGATTCCAGAATATTGACACACATTAAATAAACTGATTTATTTCTAACTCGAGATGTTGTGTCTTTATGAAGAACATTCCAGAAGTGATGTTCCCATGCACCTGGAGCCTTTTATCCCGCATGGTAGTTGAGTTTGGTGCTATTTATTAGAACCATCTAGACCAGGCATCTCCAAACTATGGCCCGCGGGCCACACCCGGCCCGCCATGAGATTTTATCCGGCCTGCAGCAAGCTCTTAACACGTTCCGTGTGGCGGGCTATTTAGCGGGTTCTGTGGTAGCGCGGGAACTTGCATGTCAGTTTGCCGTAGGCTATCAAGTTGAGGGTTTGTGTGCAGCTTCTGACAGGTTACTGTCAATGGCCCCGGGGGGACAGTGAAGATTGGCGACAGCGGCTGCGGTGGCCCCAGTGAGTGTGTTGGAGGGTGTGAGTGTGTATGGCCCGCAAAAATGTGCCAAATATGTAATGTGGCCCTCATGCTAACAAGTTTGGAGGCCCCTGATCTAGACAAGTAACTGCAGAGAATTTTATAGCTAGTATACCGTACAATCACTGCACTCGCAGAAGAAGAAATGCTGGAGATGGAAGCAGAGGGTGACGCAGCGGTAGAGTTGCTGCCTTACAGCACCAGAGATCCAGGTCCAATCCTGACCTTGGGTGCTGTCCGTATGGAGTTTGTACGTTCTCCCTGTGACCATGTGGGTTTTCTCCGGGTGTTCCGGTTTCTTCCCACACATCAAGGCATGCAGGTTTATAGGTTAATTGGCTTCAGTAAAAATAATTGTAAATTGTCCCTAGTGTGTAGGATAGTGCAAGTGTACGAGGTGATCGCTTGTCGGCGTGGACAAGGTGGGCCAAAGGGCTTGTTCCCGTGCTGCATCTCGAGTCTAAATGAATGTTTATGGCGGTGAATTGGAATACCAATCAAGTGGGCTGCATTGGATTAGATGGTGTGAAGCCTTTTCAAAGTTGTTGGGTGTATGCGCATCCAGGCAAGTGAAGAAGAAAACCATGGGGATTAAGCAAATACATCTTTGAAATCTGATGTTGGTTTCTACTGACAAACATTTCCCACATAGCTTCTACAAGGATAATCTTACAAATCACGGTCCTATTTAATTATTTTACTGATTCTCAAAGATACCACATGTCCTGAATACCATGTTCCCCTCGAGATTTTAATAATGTGCTATGAGAGTAATTTACTTTCATTTAAATATGGGTACAATTATTACAGTTTAGGACCAATTTATACATTTCTTATTTCAATCAGAAATTCCAATCCCATTATTTAAGAGAGATTAGCGAGTTTTTTTCCTTGTTTTTATTGTCTACACAGGTATTAAAGAAAGAAGATAATGTATCGTGGCCTGGGACTTTGGCTATTGTCCATTCCTATCTTGCACATAAAGCAGGTATGAAAATATAGTGTATGTTGAACACTAGAAGTGGCTGACTACGTGAGCAGAGCAGGACAACTGCAGGGTCTGACTGACTTCTACGCCATACTTCCAGGGAACATGTAGATTTCAGTTTGGAGCTGAATCTTGGAACTCCAAACATTGATTTTGACCTCTTATGTTATCCCATTTTCATTTAAAATCTTCTAATCAAACATTGAAAGTTTATTTTAATATACCAATCCTCAACCGTAGCTTTAGAACAGGATGAACTATCGTTGGGTGTAGTACTTTTAGCATCCCAAACTACAAGTCATTGCACTGGAGTCTTTATCAATCCAAAACTGACACTCGTCATGAGATGATATTAGGCCACATGATCAAATGGCCAGAGGTAGATTTTAAGGGGCATTTTAGGAAAGGAGAGATAATTAGAAGCTGAAGGCACAAAATGCTTGATGCTCAAAAGGTCGTAATTACAGGAACACAAATAGCTCTGGGCTAAAAAGTTGGAGGATGTGGACGAGATTAGAGAGATTTTAAAGAAAGGATGAGAATATTTGTGTCTCAGCATTACTTAATCAGGTTGCATTGTGGGTTGGCGAGGGGAAGGGTGACATGGTCTGAGTTATGACATGCTCAGAAGTTTTTGATGGCCTTGATTTTACAAAGGGCAATTAAAGATTGCTGGACTGGAGATATTTGGCTTGGTAAATTGTGAAGTTGATGGAGACCCAGTAAGCTTTTCAATGGTAGATTAGCTGAGGCGGAATCAAAGTTGGACAGTAATATAGAGGGAGTAGGTGATCTTCATAATAGTTAGGTGGTCTGAATTTCACCGTGGGAACAATTTGACATCAAGGTTGAAAATAGAGTGTGGAAACAGGCCCTTCGGCCCAACTTGCCCACACCGGCCAACAATGTCCCAGCCACACTAGTCCCACTTGCCTGCGCTTGATCCATATCTCTCCAAACCTGTCCTATCCATGTACCTGTCGTTAACTGTTTCTTAAACGATGGGATAGTCCCAGCCTCAACTACCTCCTCTGGCAGCTTGTTCCATACACTCACCACCCTTTGTGTGAATGTTGCAGTTTGATAACATAGGGACATTGGAAAGGTCTGAGAGATTGTGCTAACCTAATGTTTATGAGGAAACTAATGCTGTTAACCCTCTGGCAGAAAGTTGAAAATCTATAATAATGAGTTTTCCAATGCTTTAGATAGGGCAGTCCTGATAGCATATGAAAACTTGTGGGAAATTCTATCATATCCAAAAATCCAGCTGTGTTACAAATGAGGACATAACAGTAACCAGAGGAAGCACATGTGTGACACGGAGGGCAAAGAGAAATAAATGAAGAGTAAAGCAGCACAACCTTGCAGAAGCGTTTTGATAGAATGGACTAGTTGTTATCTTCGACTGTTTCCTTTGATTATCAAATTTATTAGTAGAAAAGCTGATCAATTTAGGCTGTGTCTAGCTTCATTATCTCAGAGTGTCGTCTTATATTGGTGAGGGGAATGGTGCTATTTCAGTTTGGTTCTCCGTTGGATTAATAATGCCCACTGTCTCATGATGCTGACTGCCAGAAAAGATAGATCTGTTAAATAGAAGGAAACCCAGCTTGAATGTCTGTGACGTATGGAATCTGAATTTGAGTGGAAGCTTCCTAGAGTCGTTTTTGAGCTTGCAGGTATAAAGGAATTTAATTAAAGGATATTGGGATGAGGATAGGTGATTGTGAGTGGGATATTTGTTATACTGATTGTATTCGGAAGGGTGATTATAGGGTGATGGGTTGTATATATGACTAAGAGATACTGTATAGTATATGATTCTTTTCTTCTTTTTTTCTCTCTTTTTTTGTATGGCTTTGTAAATATTTGATTAGTGTATAAATGTAAATAATTTGGTGTACATATAGCTGCTGGTGTACATATGGTGTACATATAGCTGCTAAATTTGTATAAGATAATTATAAGCAGTTGAATAAGGGGTGGGAATTAATAAGCTTTGGCTTCTTCCTGCACCTTTTCGGACACGTACGATTTCATTTATTTATAGATATTGTTTATGACACTTTATAAATATTCTTGTTTTGTTTTTTTGTATGCTGTTTCACACTTGCTTTTTATTCTTTTATTCTGTTCGAAATAAAGAATTAAATAAATAAATATAGTGAACTGAAATCGGGTCAGTGTTGGCTTAATTAACCTGTGCCATTTTAACACAAGTTGGCTTCTTCCCACACGAGTCTGACTAAATCCTGCAAGCTAGGACCTCCGTAATGTAAAAAGTATTCACTTTTACTCAAACATTATTGGAATTACATGGAATAACAAGGTCACGCTTATTTATGAGTTTTGTTATTTGCAGCTTTTTTATATAAACAAGGGAATCCCTGATTTTTGATGTAATTTGGAATCTCTGAATTCTGATTAAAGATTCACCTGATGAAATCCAAATCATGACGAACAAAACCACTTTCAGACTGTCATCTGATTGTTCTATAAATATCTGTATGCTTTACAAAAAAAGCTGCAGCAAAACAAATAATGGCTGGAATTGCACGTGCCTGCTGTAAAATGGTTAGGTTTAGGAACTGGTGGTATTTTGATTTATTGTTATTTCCACAGTGAAAGAAGAGGAGAAAAGAAAACTGTTAAAGCGAGGTACTGAGTTAAAGAGTGAACATGAGCAGCTGGAGGAAAAGGACAGATTGCTCAGTAATGCTGTAACGGTGAGGTTGCATAACCTATCATCTTTTGTGTAACGTTGTGGTCAAATAATTAACAAGTCCATTATAGAACTTATTCCCATTCCATTTCCATTTGTGTGCACAAACCACTTACCAGGTACAACATAACAAAATAAGTATTTGTATAATGGGGTGCCAGCTGAATTGTCTTTTTGCTGTAACTTCTAATCCTACCCTTTGATTTTAAATGCAGTAGCCTAGCAGAGTAGGAACGTCATGCTATAGTTGTCCAAATCCGTAATAGTTGGAAGTTCAAACTGACTTACTGGATCCTGCATGTGTTTTTTTTTTTCATAACATTTATCAGCAAAGTTTTTATTACTCATGGATGGCAAAGTTTGAAAAAATACCACAACAGTGCGGAATTGGGTCTACTTGTTTGTATCAGCTGAATGTTCACTTAAGCACACATCCCACATAGTTCCAGACGAGATGATGAATAAAAAAACTCAAAGTATATCCCAACATATTTTCTTTAACAAATTATTTGATTGTGTTCTTTAATGTTCCATTCCAATTGCAAAGGTTTTGACTATCAGTGCCTACGTGTTCCTTTGGGATGAGCATCTGTGATAAGCAGGTTAGGTATGGAGCAAACGAAAAGAGCTGCTTATGTAGCAATGTTACAACATTTTGAGATTTAAAAAATAAAGTCTGCAATTTATCCCATCAGATAAAGCATAAAAAGAAGTTTAATTTGACACTTAATTCACTTTCATATCTTCAGTATTAAAAAAGTTATGGCCATTATCATACTCAGAAATTAGCATCTAGTTCCCTATTGCTTTTCCATTGACTTAACACAAAAGCTGTGATCGAGGACAGTTAAAAGCCCATAACTTTCTTAAAAATTATGGTAACTGAAAGAAATTTTCAGGTATTATAGATTGAAGCATTCTGAAACAAATATGAAACAATCTTACTTCGAAGACATGAAAGTAAAGCATATAATTAGTTAGTTACCTAATTGTAGCTAATTACAAAATTCAATTACTAGATCTAAACATCTATCAATTTCTTAAGAATAGATTAACATTTTTAAATAGCCTAAGTGTCCAAATAACATTCACACAATAATTCACAATATAACATAATTTTTTAATCTAATTTTCATGAATTTACAGGCCAAATGGAAGGAATTGAATGTTTAATACCTGTAAATTAATGGGGATTTAATTCATCTTGCGAGTGAGAATTTCTGGAACGCGATCTTTTGGAACGTTCATTTGCGGTGAATTTAACCCCGTATTGGCATGAAAAATACTGCCGTTAATTCGGGGAATAAAATCACCGTGTCGCATGACAAAATGTGAATTAAAGGCTTCTTAAGAAGCACTTTTATACATTTAAAGAAAGCACTTTCGTTTACCTGTCCATTGTGTGAAATCCGTCCCCGTTATTGGCGTTGACGCTTCAGGAGCTGATTTTAAAATGACTGTAGCGCTGACATTGACGATTTAATTTAAAAAAAAAAATCACAAAACGCGGGTAGGAACGATTTTGTCAGCGAAGTTTTGTACTCCAACAAAATATTTCCAGGACAAGGGAGAAGAAACCGCGTTTTAACCCCGCCCCCCCCTTAAAGGCGCCAAAATCGCGCACACGGCCAGTGGCAGAATTACAGCGCGACTGAAGGTAAGTTTTGTAACATACCTAGCTTATGCTACTGAAATCATTCCAAATACAATATACATTTTTTGCACAATCCCTAATGTTTCATAAAGTTGAAGAAATATTTTTCAAGTACAGAAATAAAAATACAAAATGCAGTTTGGGCAGCATCTGCGAAGAGTGTAATGCAGCTAACATTTCAGGTTGACCGTCCAACAGTTTTTTGTGTTTTGTTTCAGACCCCCGTTTGCAGTATTTTGTAGACCTATTTTTTAAAACATCTATAATAGAGGGTATTAGTAGAGTATTGATTTCAATATGATAACACCAGCTGAAGGCATGTTTAAATAGTATTTGTGCAGAATAAAGAATTTTGAGAGGCAATATGCTCACGTTCAATAGTGTGTAATATCCATTAAATCATTACGGCATACAATCCTGTCTTTTATCTTTGCCTACTCGCCCAATATTTTGCGATACTTTTGTGTACACAAAATGTAAATTCCTATTACTATAATTTCAACTTTCAGCTTTTACCATTAAAGTTTGATCATGTAAAATGATTTTTTTAAATCACTTTAATAAAACATTTCAAATACATTGTATTTTGTGCCATTACCAAAGGTTTAGCCATCCCAAGGAAATTTTAATTGTTGTATTGTACTGGGGGCATGTGGGTAAAATGTGTAAAACCAATGAAGTTTGCAGTTTGAATACTGGGTGTAGTTCTTTGTTGTAAGAAGAATATAAAGGGCCTTGCGTGATTTTGTTCGGCAACTTTGTCCGTTATAGTCGCAGCAGGTCGCTGAAAATGTTCAAATTGTTGAAAATTCAGTGGCGACTAGAAAAAGGTACGACTCTTTGGGCCATTACTCACGACATGTCTCGGGGTGACGCCTGTTTGGTCGTGAGTAATCGCCCAAAGAGTCGTACCTTTTTCTGGTCGCCGCTGGATTTTCAACATTTTGAAAAGTTTCGGCGACCTGCTGCGATTATGACGGGTGCCGGCAAGTCACCGAAAATATTGCGTAAGTGGGACAGGCCCTTAAAGCTATATAGGTAAGTTGTAAACATTTATTCGATAATCTACATGAGAGAGGTTATACTTAGGGAAATAAATAGTTTTGAATGCTGTAAATTAAGTATTGAAAATTTGATTCTGCCCTTTGACAAGTTAAGAAGAACAAGAGCCTAAACTCAGGATCCTCATTTGGGAAATCAAAATGCGTTCTTATAATTCATTGGTATAGGGTAAATAAAATCATTTTATTTACAATGAATTACAGGAAATACTCTACCAGGAGTTACTAATGAGACAAAGATCATGAAATGATTTAAAAGACAATTTGGATGTGGTTTCAAAACATTAAATTACATTTTGGGCGAGGATTGTACTTTGAATTTGCATAGATATGATGGATGGAACAACCTTGCTGTGTAATTAGATGAATATCTCTCAGTGTGGAATACAAACTCAAACAGTGACTTGTTCACGTTCTACATTAATGTCTCAGATATGCCAGCTGAAGAACATTTGTCTAACTTTTATTTATTTAACAGAAATGTCTAGAATTGAAAACGAATCTCATAGCTAAACAGAAAGGAACTCGGGCCTCGCTGGAACGTGTGAAAACTCTGATTAGACTGATGCAGAGTGAACAAGTGATCCAGGTTACAATGATGACAACCACAGCCACCTCTCGAGCATCCCCAATGGTTTCCCTCCCATGGATCAAGCCTTCAGCTGCTGCAGGGAATCCTTCAGCCCCCTTAAAGCAGCAGTCACAAGGGAAGAACTAAAGGAACTGGCTCACCCAGATTTAATTATTGTTGTTTGGAAATATTTACACATTTTTATGTGCAGAAACTGAGGGGTGTGATAACTGATCAATGCAGTACGCTATGCAGACAATGTTGGAGCAAAAGTGCACCATGCAGTTAGTTTGTACTGTGATTGCAGTCCTTTCAGCCACCACTTTGAAAGCTAAAGAGATTTTAATTTTTTTATGTTGGCCTTAACTTAGATTCTGGAACCAGAAAATGGCCGATTTAAAAAAGAAAATCATTTTTCACTTCTCCATAGCAGGTGTTTTGAACACAAGTTTGCTTCAAGGGAGAGGGAAGGGAAAAAAAAAAACCCATAAGCATTGGAATGCACTGCAGTAGACTGACAATTACCACAACAGAGCTGTAACATAGAGCATTTTCCAGTGAAATGGGGATCTGTTTTTAGGACTGTACATTACTGTAACTAAGTTCAAACATGCAAATACTCGGTTAAGACGATGTCTGACATATTTATTCAGGTGACGCGCAAAAATAACGGTTTTATTGTGTATGTATGGGTCTTCAGAGCATTCAAACAAAGTTTAATTTTTTCAGTATTAATATAGGTAAGAAACATATAAAATAAAGTATGAGGTTAGTATTTAAAGTGGGATAATAAGTACAGTATTTTCCTGCTGATGCCTATGAAACATGTTTTATCAAGTATTTAAAGGGTACAACTGCAAAATTTATTTTGCAACTTATCTTACTGTTGACAATTTTGTGCAGACCAATCTTTAAAAAGTATAGTGGGTATTTTAGGAATGCTGTGTTTTCCTCCTTTGCTTTTTTTGAAGTACTGTACTTGTTTGCCAGATTTATATTTTAAAAAAATGCCAAAAATGTGTTTCCTCCTCCAGTACTGTATTTATATCACAGAAAAGTGACAATTTAAAAGAAACCCTGGGATAGTGATAGAGTTGAGGGATGTTGGGGAAGGAGGGGGAATATCTGCTTCTTGGTACGTGTAACTGCCTCAGACTCGTTACAAATCATTGGCACTGAAAATGTTGATGCCGGAGTCAAAGATCACAAATGATGAAAAGGTTTACTTTTTGTAAATCTCTTGTCCTATTTAGTGAGTAATACTCCAATAGCATTGACTGATGTGGACAGCTACTTGATTTACTAGCTAGTCTTCCTGATATTTAAAGCAAAAGGGTCTGCACCATGGGAGTTGGGCATGGGAAGCTTTAGGCCTGCTCTGGCAGTGCATGTTCCCTTCAACCATTTTCACAATTCCGGGAAAAACTGTGCAGTACAATGCAAATCTATTTTATTACAGTCAACACTTCAATGAACAAGATTTTATATTCTTTTACTGGTGAACAAAAAAAAAAGAAAACCACAAAATGCCACTGGTTTAATGCCAATGTGCATTTTGATGTGGCTTGCAATGTAAATGTTTCAGGTTAAATGTTTTTTGATGACTAAAGTGAAAAACAAATTGTTCAGTTATAAAATATTATTAAGCAGTTGATTTTTTTTGAAGGGTGGGATGGTGGGTGGTGGTTGATAAAGTCTTGGCCTGCTAGTTTAGTTCAAAAAGACTGTCCAGTGGATAGCGTGCATCAAAGTGAATTAATCTTAATTCTGCCAATGTAGTTCTTTTTAAAAAAATAATTAAAACCGAATTGTGAAATCTGCTTGTACATGTTTTATCAACCCATTTGCTATCAGTTAATTACATGCCGTACCTCAATGAAAGGGATGAGTTAACTTTCATGGGATGCGGCTTCGAGGCATATCTAATCAATCAGTCACTTAACATTTGTTTTGCATATCGAGCATATCTGAATTCACTCAATTATTCGTTGAAGAATTACACAAAAGGTGTACACACTTGAACATACAAATATTAGCCAAACAGGTCTTTTTTCTAGATATTTATAAAGGAAGGAACTAAAAATAGCTTCATCCGCTGACTTCTTTAGCATTGTGTGGAATCTGCAAGTAAAATGCCTGGTGCGCTATCTCTCATTGGGGCATGCTTTATGTTGCCCCAAAATGAAGGAAAAATGAAGTGTGTGCGATTTTAGGACAAGTTGCCCTCATGCAGAACAGCGCCCAATAAATTGACACTTGGAAGCGCACATTGCTTTTTGCCCGTATAGGCGTGATCCACAGGAATTTCTTTCCATCATTTTGAAAATTCTGGTTTTTGGATCAATCTTAAACAATTATAAAGATCTTTTTTTAATTTAAAAATATAAAGAGGAACGCTGCGCTTCATGCAAATGGGGACTGTGTGGGCAAATTATATGGTGTTTATCTTTGGTTAGGTTTTTACATTCTGGGACATTTGACCACAATTGTGAAAGTGAAAAAGCCAAAAAATATATTTAACTTGCTCGTTCCTTGAAAGTCTGGATATCTTCCACATGTACGGCCATGCCCATATCCCCTTCATTTTCAAAATCAAAAACATTTCTCAGGTAGAGGTAAACCAAAATAGGTGATCAAAGTGCATGGTTGATTTTGGCTCCATGGCTATTGCGGAATTGTACTTTCCAAAACAAATAAAAGAAATCTGTAGTATTCCATCATATAACAACTTCAAACTTTAAAGGAACATTAGGTGTAATTGTATTTCAAACAGTTGTGATTTAATAGTAGCTCTCTAGCAAGTGCCACTTTAATGTCTAGTTTTATTGCATAGGTTTTATTTCTAAGTGTATGCCTACTATGGAGGAATTAAGTGTAAAAGTAGATTTGGTTTTTTTTAATGTGCAGAATCTGATGCACAAATAATACGATTGGATTCTAAATTATCACAAGGTGCAGTTGAGTGGATCATTTGAAATGCTTAAGTGTAGCTGAAGGTTTTGGAAATCTTTAATTTTTAGCAGAATGTTCCTTGAGGAAGATTTGCTAAGATAATAAATCATTTACAGATATGAAGTAGAACAAATAGAAGGAATTGTGTGGCATGATTTTTCTAACATGGTGCATGCATGCACAAAAAACACTCAGGCTACTCAAAAGCACATTGCATTCAGTGGAAAGATTTTGACAGCATTCCAAATGTGTTGTAGTGTATTAAATGCGTGATCTGTTACCACAGCAGTGGAATAATCTTGCACTAACTATCCTTAGGTGCCATACATATAAGAGCCTTAAGTAACAAATTTCTTTTGCAGTTATTTTAAAATCTCATTACATATTCATGTATATCTGAAAGATGGTGAAGGATATCATTGGAATATTATTTTATTCATGCTTTCTATTATTTTGTTAAACAAAGACGAGAGAAATACACAAAGAACAAATTGCATTCATCGTTCATTTATTCTGTTTGCATGGTATATGCACTCTTCTGCCAGAAACACTATTTCACAGTATATAATTTAATTGTGTTTCACGGATAAGTAATTTATTTGAGTAACTATACACAACTTATGCAGATATATATATATATGGACAACAGATTTATTTTAAGAGATGCAAAATAATAAACTGTATTTCATTTGTGTTATAGATATATTTGGTTTTTTTCCTTCTACATGGGCCAATAAAAAAAATCCCTTAGCCAACAAATGTGCAGAGTGCCTTTAAAGGCAGAATTATTTTTTAAAAAGGGGAAAAAGCACAGCCAAATCACCTCTACTATCTTTCATTTTGTACTTGACATCAAATCATTGTGTGTTATAAATACACTTAAAAATATGTGGTTGTTTTTTTTGACAATGCTACACTGGATTAGATGACTAGGCTAATTGATATACAGAAATTACACTTGAGAATTGGATGCCTGCTTTCCTAATTTAAGAAGGTTCACTTGCCAGAGCAGAACTAAGCCCATTAATGAAACCGAGAAATTGTCTGTTAAAAATAAATGTTTTAAATGCTATTGAAAATAGACAAAAGTCAGTATTGCATCATCTTACAGTTGAGTTTTTTCACTGAGTTTCTTCAAACAATTGTGAGATGTGTTCTATTCTGGTAGTTCATGGCATTAGAAGTTCTAATTAGGTCAACAACATATAATGCTGATTCCTGACACCTGCCTCCTCTCGATCTTCTAAATTGTACAAATAGCCTGAAGATGTCTCTTCCTCGTATTTTTCCACCTTTTCCTGGCATCATCTTGAATAATCATTTTGAGCCAAGCTGTGCCACTTTAAAAGTTTTGCTTACTTTTTTAAATTAATTTTGGTCCGTTTTAACTCTGCCCGAAATGGAAGGCAGGCTTTGAAAATGTTGCTTGTGCACATGGAAGATTTTAGACTCTGTGCTTTACCTTTTTCTCTCTAGAAAATAGAACATGGGTTGCGCACTAATCACTGGATGGGTGGTATACTAAAGCAAAATGTTTTCAAAATTATAGATTTCAGTAATCACCATTGAATGAATACACTTAGATATTTGTAAGAAAATCAATCAGTATTGTACTGTTCTGCTACTTTGACATTTATGTGGCTCTGCCCATGGTATGTGGAAGGTAAAGGTGCAAATATGTCGAATGGATTTGTGAGCATTTTGTATAAGATATGGTACTGCAGCAATAACAAAAATTAAAATAAGCTTTTTTTTAAAGATTACCACCAGATGCAGAAAGTATTCAGATGCCAGATTTGTAAATACACTACATTTTCTTAATTGGAACATCCATGTATTTATAAAATGCTTCATGTAATGGCAAAAAGTATTCAAATTAAAAATATGCTGTTGTTGACATTGGTGCTGTTTCCTCTCCCCCCCCCCCCAAACACTCTTTTGATCATTTATTTTGTTCTATCACCCAAAGTTTATTATGCAGGTGTTTCTGGCCCATTGTCAGGTTAAATGACTGAGTTGGGAACTCATAATAATTGTTTTACAGTCAAATCCCACCTATTTCAGTGGATTTTCCCCTCTGTAGGCATAATTTCCCCCGTCCCTCCTCAGCTTTAGCTTTTTCTCTCATCCATTTGCTTTTGCCCATTCTCCAGTCGGGCGGATGTATTTGCCTGTGGAATTCTGTTTGCCAATCACCAGCGTCCACACTTCCTCCTGGACTTACTTTGCACAATGTTTGCAATCTCATTTTCCCCAATCAAGAGTGCCTCTCTCTTGGATCATAGTTCGATACAGTACTGGTAATAAGCAACTGTGTTGTAAGAGCAATCTGCATTTGTATATCACCTGTAAGTCAATGAATGAATGAAGTGCAGCTATGGATGCAGCAGCCATTCTGCACCAGCAATATCCCACACAAAACAAATGCTACATTGTGTGTTGCTAATGTTTGAGGGCAGTTTCCCTGCTCCTTATCTGATGTTGGTTTGCATACCTTGGTTTAAAATCTGAACTGGAGGAAAATGCCTCTGCAATTGCAATGCCACTGCAGGACCATGTTTGGATTGTAATGTCCTGATGAGGGCAGAGCTTGATATTTCAAGTCTAGGAAAGAGCAGCCTCATCCCGTGACTTCTCTTTTACCCTGGTTGGGAGTCATTAATATTAATTGTTTGGATTATAGGATTACCATATCCATTATCATAATTTAGCAGAGTCTGAATTTGTCTTTCTTAGCATGTCATTCACTTTAATAAAATTATTTAATTTCAAATGCCCGTCTGATGTGTAGTTTTTGTCTCTTGTGTGTGGGAGTCCAAATTAATATTTTGCATTTTCTTGCATCCCGAGAGGTTATTCAGCCCATAAACTCAATGCTAGTTCTTTGAGCAATCCCACGTTTTATTTCCCCGTTACCTATATTCTCACGGCCTGTGAATGTTGATTCTCCTTCCCTCCACGAGAGTGGCCAATTAACCTGACAGCCAGCACATCTTTGCAATGTAGGAGGAAGTTCATAAGTGATAGGAGCAGAATTAGGCCATTCAGCCCATCAAGTCGACTCTGTCATTCAATCATGGCTGATCTATCTTTCCATCTTAACCCCATGCCCTCCCCATAACCCCTGACACCCGTAAGAAATCAAGAATCTTATCTATCTCTGCCTTAAAAGTATCCATTGACGGCCTCCACCGCCTTCTGTGGCAATGAATTCTACAGGTTCACCACCACACCAGGAAGTTGGAGAATGTACTTCATGACCTAGGAAACTGCACCGTGGCAGCACTGGAGGTCTGAGTCAAATGATATCTGGAGCAATGAGACAGCTCAACTATCTGTAGCAGTGGATCAGAAATATTTAGTTAATGAGTTTAGTCTATTGTCATATGAACCACGGTACAGTGAAAAGCTTTTGTCGCATGCTAGCCAGACAGCAGAAAGACAATACATGATTACAATCAAGCCACCCAGTGTGTACAGATGCATGATAAAGGAAATAATGTGAATGTGTAGTGCAAGATAATGTTTTTAAGCCATGATACTTTAGTGATGTGTAAGTAAGAACTGCAGATGCTGGTTTAAATCGAAGGTAGACACAAAATGCTGGAGTAACTCAGCGGGTGAGGCAGCATCTCTGGAGAGAAGGAATGGGTGACGTTTCTGGTTGAGACCCTTCTTCAGACATGTCGGGGGAGGGGGCGAGAAAGATAGAATGTAGTCGGAGAAAGTAAGACTAGTGGGAGAACTGGGAAGGGGATGGAGAGAGAAAGCAAGGGCTATCTGAAGTTAGAGAAGTCAATGTTCTTACCGCTGGGGTGTAAACTACCCAAGCGAAATATGAGGTGCTGTTCCTCCAATTTGCGCCGGGCCTCACTCTGACAATGGAGGAGGCCCAGGACATAAAGGTCAGTTTGGGAATGGGGGGGGGGGTTGAAGTGCTGAGCCACCGGGAGATCAGGTAGGTTAAGACGGACTACGCAGAGGTGTTCAGTGAAGCGATCGCCGAGCCTGCGCTTGGTCTCGCCGATGTAGAGCAGTTGACACCTGGAACACCTGGAAAGACTGGGTCTTTGGATGGACCATCACTACTGGCCACATCTTCCCATCTCCACCCCTTTCAGCTTTCCGCAGAGACTGTTCCCTCCGAAACTCTGGTTAACTGGTCCCTTCCCACCCAAACCACCCCGTCCTCAGGTACTTTCCCCTGCAACTAGGAGATGCAACATCTGTCCCCCCCTCCCCCCCCCTCAATTCCATCCAAGGACCCAGTCTTTCCAGGTGAGGCAGAGGTTCACTTGCACCTCCTCCAACCTCCTCTACTGTATCTGCTGTTCCAGGTGTCAACTTCTCTGCTTCGGCAAGACCAAGCGCAGGCTCGCTGATTGTTTCACTGAACATCTCCGCTCAGTCCGTCTTAACCTACCTGATCTCCCAATGGTTCAGCACTTCAACTCCACCTCCCATTCCCACACTGACCTTTCTGTCCTGGGTCTCCTCCATTGTCAGAATGAGGCCCAGCGCAAATTGGAGGAACTGCACCTCATATTTCGCTTGGGTAGTTTACACCCCAGTGGTATGAACATTGACTTCTCTAACTTCAGATAGCCCTTGCTTTCTCTCTCCATCCCCTTCCCAGTTCTCCCACTCGTCTTGCTGTCTCCGCCTACATTCTATTTTTGTCCCACCCCCTCCCCTGAGATCAGTTTGAAGAAGGGTCTCGACCCGAAACGTCGTCCATTCCTTCTCTCCAGAGATGCTGCCTCCCCCGCTGAGTTACGCCAGCATTTTGTGTCCATCATACTTCAGTGATGTGCGCGCTTTCCTCAGGGACTTAGGAAATGGGGAAGTTGTTTGCTGGTTGGATGCCCCTGTGATAGTTACCATAATTGTACTAGTGGTTTGATGCATCAACTGCCAGGAGAGTTTTGCCTGATTCATTTGACTGCTGTGTGGCCATCTAGAAAAACATCTCCAATCACTGCTTGATGTTGCTTCGTGGGATATGATTCAAACCTGTACCTTCTGACCTGAAGCTGGACGACAAACCAGTGAGCTGCCATCTCACCTCCCTTTGGCAGGGCCTTGAGTATAAAATTGGTATGTACTGTTGCAGCTGTATACAATTTCAGTTTTGTTTGCTTTGAGGGCTGTTTGAAGTTCTGGTCATCGCACTATAAGGAGGATGGGGCAGGTTTGGGTCATCACACTATAAGAAGGATGGGGCAGGTTTGGGTCATCACACTACAAGAAGGATGGGGCAGGTTTGGGTCATCACACTATAAGGAGGATGGGGCAGGTTTGGGTCATCACACTATAAGGAGGATGGGGCAGGTTTGGGTCATCACACTACAAGAAGGATGGGGCAGGTTTGGGTCATCGCACTATAAGGAGGATGGGGCAGGTTTGGGTCATCACACTATAAGAAGGATGGGGCAGGTTTGGGTCATCACACTACAAGAAGGATGGGGCAGGTTTGGGTCATCACACTATAAGGAGGATGGGGCAGGTTTGGGTCATCACACTATAAGGAGGATGGGGCAGGTTTGGGTCATCACACTACAAGAAGGATGGGGCAGGTTTGGGTCATCACACTATAAGGAGGATGGGGCAGGTTTGGGTCATCACACTATAAGAAGGATGGGGCAGGTTTGGGTCATCGCACTATAAGGAGGATGGGGCAGGTTTGGGTCATCACACTACAAGAAGGATGGGGCAGGTTTGGGTCATCACACTACAAGAAGGATGGGGCAGGTTTGGGTCATCACACTATAAGGAGGATGGGGCAGGTTTGGGTCATCACACTACAAGAAGGATGGGGCAGGTTTGGGTCATCACACTACAAGAAGGATGGGGCAGGTTTGGGTCATCACACTATAAGGAGGATGGGGCAGGTTTGGGTCATCACACTATAAGGAGGATGGGGCAGGTTTGGGTCATCACACTACAAGAAGGATGGGGCAGGTTTGGGTCATCACACTATAAGGAGGATGGGGCAGGTTTGGGTCATCACACTATAAGAAGGATGGGGCAGGTTTGGGTCATCACACTATAAGGAGGATGGGGCAGGTTTGGGTCATCACACTATAAGGAGGATGGGGCAGGTTTGAGAGGATGCAGACCAGCTGTTACCTGGATTCGGGTATATCAGCCTTAAAAACAAGATTGGACAAACTTGGATTTTTTTTTTCACGGGCATGCCAGACACCAAATAGTATAAAATTGTGGGCCATCGGTAATCTTTTTTTTCCTGGGGTCAAAATACCAAAATGTAAAGGTTTCAAATTAGAGAAATGAATTTAAAGGAAATTTGCAACACAGTTTTATTTAAGAAGTGGGAGGTGGTAGAAGCGGACACAATAGCAATGTTTCAGAGGCATTTAGATAGATGTGAAATAACATGAAATATAGGGATATGGACCATGTGTGCTGTAGACACAAAATGCTGGAATAACTCAGGCAGCATCTCTGGAGAGAAGGAATGGGTGACGTTTCGGGTCGAGACCCTTCTTCAGATCTGAAACGTCACCCATTCCTTCTCTCCAGAGATGCTGCCTGAGTTACTCCAGCATTTTGTGTCTACCATCGATTTAAACCAGCATCTGCAGTTCTTTCTTACACGTTCTGTTCTGTTCTGTACTGTGTTCAAAGTTTCAGCACCAAAGACTTATATTCTGTAACTTCTAGTACTAAATTACATCTTGGAGCAACCATATTACAGATTAATTTTAAATTGTCCAGATTAATTCAAATCATTGAGGTAAATTGGTTTTAAAAGTATCCCAAAATGGAGATCCAGCAGAATAATTAACACCATTCATCCAGGGATCATGTACATTATTTGTTGAATAATCCAATTGCCCTCTGATCTGTTTTTAATGATTTATCCATCAGTTTGATAATCACCATTACTGAGGAAAACTTTAATTCCATATTTATTTTCCCGAGTTTAAAATTCCCCTTCTGTCTTGGTCACTTCTGAACAAATCTATAAATAATACTCTACACTCAGGAGTATTGATTCCTGGGTGATCAGAATGCCATTGTTTCCTTAATGAACACAATTCACTAAACTTGGCTGCACTTTGTTCCAAACGACAGTGTGGAAATGACTTTAAAACAGTTCAATGCAGAATATTAAGTTAGTATAATGCCAATATCCCAATTATTTTCTCTACTTGTCCATTGATATCGTAAGAAGTAACTCATGGCTGCAATGAAGTATGAGATGCTAGCAGCAAAGGTGATCAACCTAAAATCCCATTTGACATGGCTCATGGAAGTTCTGGTAACACCCACTAGTCTGAACCAGTATCTCAAACACATTTTAAGATGGTGCATTAGGAGGAAAATAATTAGAAGGAAGCATCTGATCCAGATAACTCTGTAGATTGTAGATCTTAAATCAAGTACATCGAATTATTGTTAAATATTATTAGCAAAAGCTTTTGGTCCCAGGAATTCACTGAATATTGTGGGTTTTTGAGGCCATTAGCCACTGTGGAAAGAGTCCAAGGATGTGGAGCAATTACACCAGCCTCTGTCATGAGCTATCATGGAAGATGTTGAGTGGTGACTAAATGAGTAGCAAAAAATATCCACGATCTTTTGCAATGTACTTCTGTCCAGGTTTGAAAAGAACTTTCTTTCTGCATAATCCGCACATGAATCAAGTACCTTATTAGAGGAAAATTAATCATCCAGTTTATGTGACTTAAAGTTTAAATCGCAAATCATTTTATTGAGGGTGTAGAGAACACGAACACAACAGAGACCAGTCAAGCCAATTGGCCTTCGTTACAGAACCTCATTGAATACAAGAAACTAAACATTAAACATGAAGTTTGGGAAAAACAGTAAATTACAGAATATTGCAGACCTAATCGTTAAACATCTTTAATATAAATACAGAAAATCAAAATTCAGCTTAGGATCTGGCACATTTCTTAATTTTAATAACAAAAGGCATAAAAGGGCTTATGTTTATATAGCATTTAATTCTTTCCAAATGCAGGGCATAAGCTCAATACATTTAAGATGGAAATAAAGTCACAAGGATTTTAGGCCACATTGGTTTGTCATCGTTGTCCCTTGACGCAACCATTCTCTGCTCCCCTTGGGGAGAAGGGACCTGTGAAGACTCCTCGCCAGTATCTTCGCTAGTGATCAACACTCTTGTCTTGAATGGTGCGAACCGTATCTCAAACAATAATGCTGAATAACATTTATATTTAATTGCTACCGTTTGTACCAGTAGCAAACATGGAACTCAAAACCTATTCTAGACAGAAAAAATAATCAAAAACATCCTTGAAATAAATGATTATTTGCTGATATTAATAAAACTAGGCAGAGGCGTAGGTGCTAAATTTCTTGTTTTAACTGGATGAAAATGTAAACTCCTCTCCCTTATACATAAATTTCAAGTTGGCCGGATTCATTTGAACACTGGATTCATTTTAACACTGAAGCAAGTCTGTCCTGTTGAATTGAAAGTTTCTCCTCTGCCACCTACAATGATGCAAAGAAAAAAATATTCCAACCAAACGACTGATTATTCCTGGCTCATAAAATTAAATCTTTCCGTATTAGTGTCTGGAGAGCCTAACGATAGAATCTATGTACAAAATACAAAAGGAAACCATATGGTAGTGGAAGCATTTTTAACCTATAAATTATTCTGCGCAGTTTTGAGATTTTACTGAAGTCACAAAACACATTCCTAAATGGCTCAGCCACAAGATTTCCACTGGCTGCCCTTGGTAATACATGATTCGCATTTGAAACTTTTTTATTCTGACCGGTTCTCCCCCTTCTCAGTAGTTAAAGAAACATTGAACTCAAATAATGATGTTATCCCACACCCAAACTGTACAAGGCACAACGAGAATAGAATCTTGATACCATGTGCACCCCCGACCCAAATACATTGTCCTTGCAGATTATTCATTTTGGTATCAAATTGTTCATTATGTTTCAGGCTTTGTACCCCCCACACACACACACACACACAGTGCAGGAGGAGAGCCCGCCTAATCTTCCGTTTGCATCTCTCCTCTTGCACCATGGAAACCAGAACTTGGCAAGACAGGAGCAGGCCTCCCACGGAATGATCTTTAAATTCAACGCCAACGTCATTGTAAAACGCAAACGATGTCTGTCTACTATTGTGTAGCATGGAGGAGGGATTAGGTTACATTTAAATACCGTATTTAAAACTGATGACAAAAAAAAGCTGGAGAAACTCAGCGGGTGAGGCAGCATCTACGGAGCGAAGGAATAGGGGTTGTTTTGGGTCGAGACCCTTCTTCAGACTGACGTGGAGGTGGGGGGGGGTTGGGCGGGACGAAGAAAGTAAGAGGCGGACACAGTGGGCTGTGGGTGAGCTGGGAAGGGAAGGGGAAGGTAGGAGAAAGCAAGGACGACCTGAAATTGGAGAAGTCAATGTTCATACCGCTGGGGAGTAATGGTAAGCGGTGTAAGCGTTATGAACATTGACTTCACCAATTTCAGGTGGTCCTTGCTTTCTCCCTCCTTCCCCTCCCCTTCCCAGCTCTCCCACAGCCTACTGTCTCCGCCTCTTCCTTTCTTCTTCCCACCCCCCCGACATCAGTCTGAAGAAGGGTCTCGACCCGAAACGTCGCCTATTTCTTCGCTCCATAGATGCCGCCTCGCCCGCTGAGTTCCTCCAGCTTTTTTGTCTACCTTCGATTTTTCCAGCACCTGCAGTTCTTTCTTAAACACTTTCTCATCCTCGGCTCCTTCACCACCTTTGTGACAAGTGACGTCCACGTATTCTGAAGGATATCCATTTAGCAGTCCAATTGGCTCAAGTAATACAGGCTATACTGTGGATTGAGCTGGTCGAACAGCGATTCATATCGCCACTTGGTTCAGTTCACTTACCAAGGTTATGCGCAGCTTCCAAAACGCATTTATGGCAATATCTCATTGGGCAGAATCCTGGAGCTGAAGACTTGGTCGTAGTGTTCGATCATCAGCTCAGTAAACATGTTTATTGGGGGGAGGGCTTGCAGGGTTACAGGTCCTTTCTGGGGCCAGATAAGGTTCACTCCAAAGACCGAAGCCAAGTTTGAGGGGTTCATTTTATTGAAAATGCTCTGCTGGGATACCTAACGCAAAAGAGACTTAATTAGACTTTAACGACATGCAACGCATTAGACCATCAAGACTCGGCTATCTGGCAATATTAAAGTTTCAACTAATCTGGCCACCACATCAAACCCATCTGAAGAAGGGTTTCGGCCCGAAACGTTGCCGATTTCCTTCGCTCCATAGATGCTGCTGCACCCGCTGAGTTTCTCCAGCACTTTTGTCTACCTTCGATTTTCCAGCATCTGCAGTTCCTTCTTAAACACCACACCGATGGGAAACACAGACCTAAGATCAATGAGCTCAATATATGTCGATGGAGACACAAGGCTGCAGATCCTGGGACCTGGAGCAAAAGACTGCTGGAGGAACTCAACAGGTCAAGGCAGGTGGAGGGAAATGGGCAGTTGACATTTGGGATTTCTTGGACATCTCTTTTTCACACAGAGAGTTGTGAGTCTGTGGAATTCTCTGCCTCAGAGGGCGGTGGAGGCCGGTCCTCTGGATACTTTCAAGAGAGAGCTGGATAGGGCTCTTTGAGATAGCGGAGTCAGGGGATATGGGGAGAAGGCAGGAACGGGGTACTGATTGGGGATGATCAGCCATGATCACATCGAATGGCGGTGCTGGCTCAAAGGGCCGAATGGCCTACTCCTGCACCTATTGTGTATTGATTAGGACCCTGCATCTGGCACTGACCCATTTCCCTCCCCAGATGCTGCCCGACTTGCTGAGTTCCTCCAGAAACTCAGCCTTTGCTCCTTGCAAAACCTTGGTCAGATCTTCAGCCCAGTTGACACTCACTGCATTGCTCATCCTGGTAAGTTGGCACTCCTACCTTGGGGTGGCATCCAGCACCCCTTTCAAAGAAAATTCACAAAATACTTATTCCTGTTGTGTATAGCTCAATGGCTGCACCCGAGGGCTCACAACACTAATCATTCAAAGGTATAAGAACGTTTCCATGCCTTGAATAGTCTTTAAGTGCAGGGGAATTTGAGTGGTCAAACCAAATTCACACATTGCAAGTGATTACAGAGTAGCAAACACAATTTTCCAATGAAGGGCACGGAAGAAGAAGTCTGAAGAAGGGTCTCAACCCGAAACGTCACCCATTCCTTCTCTCCAGAGATGTTGCCCGAGTTACTCCAGCATGGTGTGTCTATCTACAATTGGCCAATGGCTGACCCGCTGAGTTAGTCCAGCAATCGTGTCTATCAGAATTAAAACAAAAATCAACACAGGCAGCATCTCTGGAGAAAAGGGAATAGGTGACGTTTCGGTTTGGATCCCTGCCTTGAAGAGTGGGTTTTAACTCAATCACCCAGATTTCTCTGCAAGACTCTCTCCCACCCTCGAGAAGATGCTACAACTCTGGAAAATATACAGTAGCAACAGTGATTATTTGGTTAAAATGACACAAGGTTCGACCGCCGGAGCTTCGATCGCCCCGACTGCAGATGGTTCGACTGCCCCGACCGCAGGAGAATAAAGAGGGAAAAAAGATTCGACTTTGCCTTCCATCACAGTGAGGAACGTGGGGAATCGGCTGTGGTGGATGTTCATGTTAACTTTTATGGAGTTGTGGGTCTTGTTGCTTTTTAAAAAAAAGTATGGCTGAATGGTAATTTGAATATCACTGTACCTTAATTGGTGTTAGCTGTGAGGAGGATGCCAGGAGATTGCAAGGTGACTTGGATAGGCTGGGTGAGTGGGCAAATGTTTGGTAGATGCAGTATAATGTGGATAAATGTGAGGTTATCCACTTTGGTGGCAAAAACAGGAAAGCAGACTATTATCTAAATGGTGGCCGATTAGGAAATGGGGAGATGCAGCGAGACCTGGGTGTCATGGTACACCAGTCATTGAAAGTAGGCATGCAGGTGCAGCAGGCAGTGACGAAAGCGAATGGTATGTTAGCTTTCATAGCAAAAGGATTTGAGTATAGGAGCAGGGAGGTTCTACTGCAGTTGTACAGGGTCTTGGTGAGACCACACCTGGAGTATTGCGTACAGTTTTGGTCTCCAAATCTGAGGAAGGACATTATAGCCATAGAGGGAGTGCAGATAAGGTTCACCAGACTGATTCCTGGGATGTCAGGACTTTCATATGAAGAAAGACTGGATAGACTTGGCTTATACTCGCTAGAATTTAGGAGATTGAGAGGGGATCTTATAGAAACGTACAAAATTCTTATGGGGTTGGACAGGCTAGATGCAGGAAGATTGTTCCCAATGTTGGGGAAGTCCAGGACAAGGGGTCACAGCTTAAGGATAAGGGGGAAATCCTTTAAGACCGAGATGAGGAAAAACCTTTTCACACAGAGAGTGGTGAATCTCTGGAACTTTCTGCCACAGAGGGTAGATGAGGCCAGTTCATTGGCTATATTTAAGAGGGAGTTAGATGTGGCCCTTGTGGCTAAGGGGGTCAGGGGGTATGGAGAGAAGGCAGGTACGGGATACTGAGTTGGATGATCAGCCATGATCATATTGAATGGTGGTGCAGGCTCGAAGGGCCGAATGGCCTACTCCTGCACCTATTTTCTATGTATCTATGTATCTATGTACACGTGACAATAAAAGACCTTTGAAAGTGCCAGAGTAACTCAGCAGTTCAGGCAGTATCTCTGGAGACCATGGTGACGTTTCGGGGCGGGACCCTTCTTTGGTAATATCTTCTTGGAGGAGTTAATAAGCCTTTGTTTGATGATGGAGGCGAAGTTAAACATATGCATAGGAATCATCAATCCATTTCTCATTATCACGGGTTGCTGCACTTTGACAAGGTCCTGCACTCTGTGAAGAGTAACCAAATCCTTCTGCAGGTAGACAAAAATGCTGGGGAAACTCAGCGGGTGAGGCAGCATCTATGGAGCGAAGGAATAGGTGATGTTTCGGGTCAAGACCAAACTCCCTCCATAGATGCTGCCTCACCCGCTGAGTTTCTCCAGCATTTTTGTCTACCTTTGATTTTTCCAGCATCTGCAGTCCTTTCTTTAAAAAAAATCCTTCTGCAAAAACTCACCATGTTGAGAAAGCATATCAGGTGCTTCAGCACGATGTAGTTATGCTCGGGAAGTCTCTGCATCAGTTGCTTGCAGCGAGTCACTCGTAAACTGCTTTCAACAGCTAGAAGTTAAAGTACACATCTGTCAGATTTTACTTTGATCCATGTTTTTTCTGTGGCAGGGAAGTTTAACATGAAAACCATTTATTTCCACTTACTTCAATATCGACGAAAGAAAAAGAGGCTTTTTATAACCTGTTTTCTCCCTGCCTGCATTAGGTGTCCAAAAGCTGCAGAGTGAAGAACTGTCAACATTATTTCTTGAGGAAGTGGATTTCTCTCTCCTGGAGCACTGACCCCATCTGTAGAGCAATGTCTGACATGTACGGATAATACGGCTTTCGATTTCTTATCTTTCTGCGCAGAAAAACTCTTCTCCAACATCTTTAGACATTCTCCTCACAAATACTTCTGGCAAACGCACTCGTTATTGAAATGGAAGTTCATTTCATTCTCATCAGCACAGATCTCTCTCCCTGCATTGACTGCATTCACCACATGATTAAATATTTAATGGCCGTAAGCAATTGTTTAAAGATGCAAGGCTCCTCTGTGGGGCAAGGCCCGGTATTGATACAACACCTTTCAGCATCTGAGAATAATCCAGACGTCATTTAACTTGGCATCACGCGTCACTAAAGGGCCCGTTCTTTAGACTTTAGATTTTAGAGACACAGTACAGAAGCAGGCCCTTCAGCCCACCGAGTCTGTGCCGACCAGCGATCACCCCGTATATCAGCACGATCCTACACACAAGGGGCAATTTATCATTTTTAACCAAAGCCAATTAACTTACAAACCTGCAGGTCTTTTGGCAACGTGGGAGGAAACCGGAGCTCCCGGAGAAACCCCACGCAGGTCACGGGGCGAACGTACAAACTCCGTACAGATAGCGCCCGTAGTCAGGATCAAACCCGGGTCTCTGGTGTTGCCAGGCGGCAACTCTACCGCTACGCCACCGTGCCGCCCTATGATCTATCACAAATTGATATTTCCAGGAAGGTCATATCAAATACTAGTGGGCACAGCTTTGTGGAGAGAGGCGCAAAATTTAAAATAATGTGCGGAGGAGGCATGTTCAAGACATGCATAGAATAGGTGGTGGTGGTGTCTAGAATACTCTGCCAGGGGAGGTGGTGGCAAAGAGGTGATTTTGGGTGTGAGCTCCAGGATATGCATGGAATGGAAGGATATGGATAATGTACAGGGAGATAAGAGTTGATGTTGGCATCATGAAGAAATGCAGAACTGCAGATGCTGGTTTATACCAAAGATAGACAAAATGTGCCGGATTAACTCAGCGGGTCAGGCAACATCTCTGGAGGAATAGGACAGGTGAAGTTTCGGGTCGGGACCCTTCTTCAGATTGAAATGATGGCCGACCCGAAACATAACCTATCCTTTTCCTCCCGAGATGCTGCCTGAACCTGTGTCCATCTTTGGTCTTGACATCATGTTTAGCACAGACATTGTGGACTGAAGGGCCTGTTCCTATGCTGTGCTGTTCCAGGTGCCAATTAAATATTGCTGCTATATTGGAATCAATTTGTGCAGAGCAATCTCCTACTGACAGTAATGTAATAATGACCTAACTGTGTTTACCTCCATTGATGCAAGATAATCAGGGGCCAAAGCATAAAGGGCCTGTCCCACTTGGCCATTTTTTCGGCGACTTGACTGACGTATCAGGGTCGCCGAAAGATTTTGAACATTTCAAAATACAGCGGCGACAAAAAAAAGTTGCAACACTTGAGGAGACACCGCGCGTCAATACGTCATCACGCCGCGTCACACCGCAACTTTTTCGGCGACCCTAATACGTCAGTCAATGATGCCGGCAGTCGCCGAAAAAAAATCGGCAAGTGGGACAGGTCCTTAAGACAGAACTGCTTTCCATTCCTTTGAAAGCCCCAGTTTTTGATTAGTTTAGAGATGCAGCGCGGATACAGGTCCTTCGGCCCACCGCGTCCGCGCCGACCATCGATCCCCGCACGCTAACACTATCCTCCACACTCAGGGCAATTTACCATTTTACCAAAGCCAATTAACCTACAAACTTGTACGTCTTTTGGAATGTGGGAGGAAACTGGAGCTCCTGGAGAAAACCCACGCAGGTCACGGGGAGAACGTACAAACTCCGTACAGACAGCGCCCGTAGTCAGGATTGCACCCGGGTCTCTGACGCTGAGAGGCAGCAACTCTACCGCTGCGCCACCGTGCCGCCCACTGAGAACAAATGTAGCTGCCATTGGAGGCGTCTCTTTTCTGTTGCATTCAGGCCATGCAGCCCTCCGTCAGTCCTGAACTGAATTGCCAGCCTCGGTTTAGATCTCATCTCATAACAGGTCATTCAACATAAAGCAACATTTTGCAGTTTGTGCACAAATGAACATCTGGGAAAATGTCTGTGGCTCTAAATGTTTCAATTAACAAGAAATTGCCACAACAAGCCTTTGACGTTGTTTCATTCCTTTGGGCCTAGTTTCATTACAGAGCGATTTTACTGGAGATGTATTGCTCATCGTTTAATAAAACGGAATAGAGGAGGGCGGGCAGAGGGTGGAACTTTGTATCGAAGCGGGTTGTAAGTCTGAAGAAGGGTCTCGGCCCGAAACGTCGCCCATTCCCGCTCTCCAGAGTTGCTGCCTGTTGCCGCTGAGTTACTCCAGCATTTTGTGTCTGCCTCGGTATCGGAGCAACAGGTTCGTGCATTTTCAGTTTCTGCAAAAAAACTGAAAGAGAATCTGGATCTTTTAAATAATTTTCAAGAACTGCAGAATTGGCTCAATGTTGTCCGTTGAGGCCTTGCGCGGCATGGTGGCGCAGCGGTAGAGTTGCTGCCTCACAGCGCCAGAGACCCAGGTTCTATCCTGACTACGGCCGCTGTCTGTACGGAGTTTGTACGTTCTCCCCGTGACCCGCGTGGGTTTTTCTCCGAGATCTCTGGTTTCTTCCCACCCTCCAAAGACGTAGTTGTAGGTTTGTAGGTTAATTGGCTTGGTGTAAATGTAAAATTGTCTCTAGTGCGTGTAGGATAGTGTTAATGTGCGGGGGTCACTGGTTGGTGCGGACTTGGTGTTTCCGTGCTGTATCTGTAAACTAAACTAATTCCCTCCTCTCCTTGCAGGCGCCAGCAAACGTGATATCATACATGGGTCTTGTTGCATGTTTGAGCTACGAGTTAAATTCTCACTGGGATCATTCACAAAGACAACAACATTACTCTTCTGTACTCTAGAATTTAGTTCAAATGTAACGGTGTCAGCTGAAGTCACTCCGAGCCATACAGCGCGGAACAGGCCCTTCGGCCCAACTTAGTTCATAAGGAATAGGCGTAGAATTAGGCCATTCGGCCCATCATGTCTACTCCGCCATTCAATCATGGCTGATTTATCTCTCCATCCTGACCCCCTTCTCCTGCCTTCTCCCCATAACCTCTGACACCCGCACTAATTAAGAATGGCTCTTGCCCATGCCGACCAAGATCCCCCATCCTGCCCGTCCCACCTGCCTGCTTCTGGCCTGTATCTCATAGATAGCTACCTTAACGCACTGAATCAATAAAGTTTCAAACCTGCTCCTGGCAAATTGGTAAAGGGGAGCAACTTAAATCAATTCCACTGTAGATTAAAATAAAACAAACTTTAAATCCAGAACTGCCCTGAGCAAACCAAGGCCAATTGTACCAACAATGTCAGAGTATTATGGGCGAGGATTGCTGTGGTTTTAGTTTTGTTTAGTTTAGAGATACGGTGTGGAAATAGGCCCTTCGGCCCACTGAGTCCACGCCGACCATCGATCACCCGTACACTAGTAGACAAAAATGCTGGAGAAACTCAGCGGGTGAGGCAGCATCTATGGAGCGAAGGAAATAGGCAACGTTTCGGCCCAAAATGTTGCCTATTTCCTTCGTTCCGTAGATGCTGCCTCAAGACTCTGTCCCACTGTTCGAGTTCATTCAAGAGCTCTCCCGAGTTTTAAAAAAAAATCAAACTCGTGGAAGCACGTAGAATGTACGTAGCGGGTACGTCGGAGCTCGGGGACGTCTCTTAGCGGCTCGTAACGGTAACGGCAGGTACTCGGGTAACGGGGTAAGCTCCGGAAGATTCGTGAAGATTGTTCAACATGTTGAAAAATGTCCACGAGAGCCCCGAGTACCTACGAGCGGCCATTACCGTAAATCTCCGAGTTCGAATCAGGGCAAACCCGCTGAGTTTCTCCAGCATTTTTGTCTACCTTCGATTTTCCAGCATCTGCAGTTCCTTCTTTAACACCCGTACACTAGTTCTATGTTATCCCACTTTTCACATCCTACACATTAGGGCCAATCCTCAGAAGCCAATTAACCCACAAACCTGCACATCTTTGGAGTGTGGGAGGAGACCAGAGCACCCGTAGAAAACCCACGCAGTCACAAACTCCGCACAGACAGGATTGGACCCGGGTGTCGGGCGCCGTGAGGCAGCAACTCGGCCGCTGCGCCACCGCGCCACCCTCATTTCTCATTGAAAAACATCAAAATCCATTCTTCACGACGGCAAGAACCACGATGCATTCTGAGCAATTGCTTGAAAGCATTTGCATTAAAGGATGTCTGAATATATTTCACCAACGTTCTCTTCCTGCAGTAAAGCTATTGTTTACAGAGTGCACATAACAAGTGGAACGCAGCCACAGGCAAAATGCTAATGTTCACTGGCTTTGCAGAATCAGCCCTGTTCCCAGGGTCGGGAGATGATCCAGAATTTCATAAATGCCAGGAAAAATAAAAAAATAAAAGCTAAAGGGTAAATTGTTTTTTTTTAGATCTACATATATATTTGGACAGACCTCATCTTCTGATCCTCCATCTGTTAACACATGCCTGAGCACCACTTCAGACAATGATTCACTGGTAGATCAGGCATGCCGACAATAACCTTCAAACTGTTTAATTTAGAAACACACAGGGTATCATTTCTTGGATTAGCTTACAGCAGAGTGAGTTTGTTCCGCTTACAGACGCACAGAGTCATACAGCGTTGAAACAGGCCCTTCGGCCCAACTCGCCCACGCCTGCCAACATGTCCCATCTACGCTAGTCGCACCTGCCTGCGTTTGGCCCACATCCCTCTAAACCTGTTCCATCCATGCACCTGTCTAGGGGATCTTATTGAAACATATAAGATTATGAAGGGATTAGACACGCTAGAGGCAGGAAACATGTTCCCGATGTTGGGGGAGTCCAGAACCAGGGGCCACAGTTTAAGAATACGGGGTCGACCATTTAGAACGGAGATGAGGAAAAACTTTTTCACCCTGAGAGTTGTGAATCTGTGGAATTCTCTGCCTCAGAAGGCAGTGGAGGCCAATTCTCTGGATGCCTTCAAGAGAGAGTAAGATAGAGCTCTTAAAGATAGCGGAGTCAGGGGACACGGGGAGAAGGCAGGAACGGGGTACTGAATGTGGATGATCAGCCATGATCACAGTGAATGGCGATGCTGGCCCGAAGGGCCGAATGGCCTACTCTTGCATCTATTGTCTAGTGTAAATGATTCTTAAACGTTGGGATAGTACCCGCCTCGACTACCTCCTCTGACAGCTGGTTCCATGCACCCACCACCCCTTGTGTTTAAAAAGTTACCCGTCGGGCTTCCGTTAAATCATGGAGGCCAATTAGCCTGTAGCGCACGGATTTGGATTTGCCATGGGTCGGGCAGGAGTTGTCGCACGAGGTTATGCTCAGGGAATTTGAGGAACCAGAGTACAAATTAAATCGGAGCCACAACAGGAAATAATCTCCGGATATGCTTGTGATCACTGATGTAATCTGAGAAATGTGGTTCAGCAAGTTCCCACAAACATTGCACAATGCTTCATGTAACTGAAGCACAGAAGATTTATTGAACAAGGAGTCAAACATGGAATTCCCTGCCACAGAGGGCAGTGGAGGCCAAGTCACTGGATGGATTTAAGAGAGAGTTAGATAGAGCTCTAGGAGCTAGTGGAATCAAGGGATATGGGGAGAAGGCACGCACGGGTTATTGATAGGGGACGATCAGCCATGATCACAATGAATGGCGGTGCTGGCTCGAAGGGCCGAATGGAGCTACCTGGGGGCTCCAGTCGTGGAGCCTGCGGAGCTGCGGACTTACCATCGTGGGGCTGGCCGGC
>CM075979.1:84543249-84617507 GCA_038087875.1 Malacoraja senta
GGTTTCCTCTCGTTCTTCTGATCTTGAACATGTGGGTCAAACACCCCATCCTTGCGATGAATATGGTGAACCTTTGTTGCACTCCCTCTACAGAAGCATATCAATCCTTCTGGGAGAACAGACCTGTATTTCAGGTGTAGTCTTTGGTAGTAAAACTTATCTCCCTAATTGCTTAGGCACCTCCTTTAATCCAGACAAAGTTACAATAGTGCACTTAAAATCTCCCCCCCCCCCCCCCCCCCCCCCGCCCGAAGTCCCCCCGAAAATGTGATGCCTAGGCCGCGTGAGGCACTTAAGCAGGTCTTCTGCGGCCGATTGACAGGTTGAATTTTACCCTTATTGCCGGGGCTCTGGAACCCCTGCCCAGCTGGAGCCGGCAGATCTGTTGTGGGCTGATATCTCTCCTCTTCTGCTGCCAAGGCTGGCTGTTCTGGTAACGTTGAACACCTCTCAGGCTATGACCTCTGTTGGTCCGGCAAAACGGATAATCCAGATGACCGAGGATGTCGGAAAATCGGTGGTGGACCAGTATTTGTATGGAGTGACTGCAGCAAAGATTCACTGGAAGATATTTCTCCTTATTTCAGTCACTTTAATGGCTTCCCCATTATTTTGAAAATGTGACCCCTAGTTCTGGACTCCTAAATCAAGGAAAGCAGCATCCCCATATGTGTCTCATCATTATGAACATCTTGGCTTCATGGAATGGGGTGGGTGGTGGTGTCATAAGAGGAGAGATTGAATAGGCTAGCTCTTTATCCTCGTCAGGAATTAGGAGAGGTAACCTCAATGACATGTACAGAATTCTTAGGTAGAAATGGGAACAACGTTTTCTCTGGTTTAAGAGTTCTGAATAAGGGTCGTATTCTCAAAATAAAGGGTAGATCATTTGCATCTGAAGTGAGAAGAAATGTCCTCAATCGGGTGGGTGAATCTTTGGGATTCTCTATCCCAGAGGGTTAGTGCAGCACAGTCATTAATTGGATTCATAACTGAAATTAATAATTTTGTTAGATCTTGATGAATCAAAAGTTATGACAAGAAGTGGTGCTGAGGTAGAAGATCAGTCATGATCTTGTTGACTTTCAGAGAAGACTCAAAAGGAGCCCAATGGCCAAGTCATGCTCCAATTTCTTATGTTCTCCTATTACTTCGTCTAATCACTAAATCGATGCTACTGATCTGGTTTATAATCTATAAACCAGCTCTTGCTAATGTGTTTTTACCTCTTTTATTGACACGCAAGCCAATGAGGAACTTTGTTGGAAGGTATGTCTCCTCCATTCTGTGTTTTTTTTTTAATTTATGTGAATCTCTTGAGGTTCAAAGCCAAGAGATTTTTATTATGCCCAATTTGAGAAGTTCAGTAAAGGCTCTGTCAATTTATCTGAGGAATGACTGATTTATGGAAAAGAAACTTGCTTGTAATATGCTACATATATTAGAGATGCAATCCCTTTTGGGCACAACATTCCAGTGAGATTAGTTACACCAGTGGGACGGTAAGTTCTTAAATGTAATTTTTTCTGAAGAACATGTTTTCAAGTCCTGTGGCCTGTGTATTGGTACTAATTTTTACAGACAACTCATGCTCACAAAGATCGTGAGGAAATTGGGTGTGATTGAAAATGGCGATAATGCAAACACATCCACATGATATTGGGATAAATAAACAATCAGATTGCAGAAAGGAAAATACTTGAATCATGCATTGTCTTTCATGGCTCCAGGTTGCACTAAAGAATTTTACAGCCAGAAATACGATTTTATCCCTGTCATAATGCACGAAACCCAGTGGCTAATTTGCCTGTGGCAAACTTGCACATTCTGATCTCCTAATCTGTTTTTGCTCATAGAGGAATATATAAATGGTCTAACCTGGATTGAGGATAACTACCTTCTCTTCCAATACAGTGCATTCAGAAAGTATTCAGACCCCTTCTTTTTTTCCACATTTTGTTACGTTACAGCCATATTCTAAAATGGATTAAATTCATTTTTAATCAATCTACAATCCCCATAATAAAGTGAAAACAGGTGTTTAGAAATTTTTGCAAAGTAATTAAAAAGAAATAACTGATATATCACATTTACATATGTGTTCAGACCCTTTACTCAATAATTTGTTGAGGCACCTTTGGCAGCGATTACTGTCTCAAGTTTTCTTGGGTATGGTGCTACATGCTTGGCACACCTGTACTTGGGTAATTTCTCCCATTCTTCTCTGCCGATCTTCTCAAGCTCTTGTCAGGTTGGATGGGGAGCGTCGATGCACAGCTGTTTTCAGGTCCCTCCAGAGATGTTCGATCGGGTTCAAGTCCGGGCTCTGGCTGGGCCACTCAAGAACATTCACAGACTTGTCACAAAGCCACTCCTGCGTTGTCTTGGCTGTGTGCTTAGGGTCGTTGTCCTGTTGGAAGGTGAACCTCCGCCCCAGTCTGAGGTCCAGAACGTTCTGGAGCAGGTTTCATCAAGGATGTCTCTGTACTTTGCTCCGTTCATCTTTCCCTCGATCCTGACTAGTCTCCCAGCTCCTGCCACTGTAAAACATCCCCACAACATGATGCTGCCAGCACCATGATTCACCGTAGGTATGGTATTCAGGTTACAGGCCTGCTACAGACTCACTGCCTCCACCCGCCTCTAACACCCACAAACTCACACTGCAGTGAGGCGTGTGTTGAGGTCAGTGAATCTAAGTAAGGCTGCTGGAACTGATGGAGTACCGAGTAAAGTACTCCAGGCATGTGCTGACCAACTCGCTGGGGTCTTCACAAAGATTTTTAACATCTCCCTGGCACAAGCTATCATACCACCCTGCTTAAAGTCAGCCACTATCATTCCTATTCCCAAAAAGCCAGTCCCTGAGGACTTGAATGACTATAGACCGATTGCACTTACACCAGTGATTATGAAATGCTTCGAGAAACTAGTCCTGCATCACGTCAGAACCAGCCTACCTCCCTCCTTCGACCCACATCAGTTTGCCTACAGAGATAACAGATCCGTTGAGGACGCCATCGCCACTTGGAACACCGGGAAAGCTACGTGAGGATGCTATTCATTGATTATCGCTCAGCATTCAATACTATCATTCCGGACACTTTAATCAGCAAACTGCTTGACCTAGGCTTCTCGTCCCCCATCTGCACATGGATCAAAAGCTTTCTCACAAACCGCCCACATCTCCTCCTCCATCACACTAAGCACTGGCGCACCTCAAGGCTGTGTGCTGAGTCCACTCCTCTACTCCTTATACACCTATGACTACACCTGCCCACCCTTCCAACACGATTATTAAATTTGCTGACGACACAACTGATGTCGGGCTCATCTCGGGGGGACGAGATACAGCGACTGTCAGAGTGGTGTTCGGTAAATAACCTGACACTGAACACCACAAAGACAAAGGAGCTAATACTGGACTTCAGGGGGAAATGGGACGCGGACCCGGCCCCAGCTCTGCATAAATGGGGCATGTGTGGAAAGGGTACAGACTTTCAAATTACTAGAAGTCCTCATATCCGAGGAACTCTCCTGGTCGGCCAACACCACTGCAACTGTCAAGAGAGCACAACAGAGACTCCACTTCCTGAGAGTGCTTAGGAGGCACAACACCAAGAAGAAGCTGCTGGTGGCCTTCTACCGGGCGACCATTGAGTCTACTGACATATTGCATGTCAGTGTGGTATGAAGGCTGCTCTGCTGCAGATAAGAAAGCGCTCCATAGAGTGGTAAAAACAGCAGAGAGAATCACCGGCTGCCCACTGCCCTCTCTGGAGGATATTGCCACCTCACGCTACCTCAGCAGAGCCACTAAAATCATCAAAGACTCCACACACCCCGGTCACCACCTTTTTGAACGGTTGCCCTCTGGCAGGCGTTACAGGTCAGCCAAAACACGCACCTCCAGTTTCTTCCTCAAAGCAATCTTCTCACTCAATATGAAAAAAATACTAAGTATTATTCATGCTGCACTCTTCCATGCTGCTACCCACCTTGCACTTTACTATCACCATGTGCAATACTGATTTCTTACTTATCTTGATACCTAGTTTTTAACAATGTTTTTAAATTGTGTCCTGTGTTTTTATGTTTGTATATTATGCACCAATGGGGTGGTAATAACAATTTTGTTGTATGTATTGCTTACAACAACAAATAAAGGCATTTCATTTCATTATTGGCCAGGTGATGAGCAGTGCCTGGTTCCCTTCAGACCTGACGCTTGGCATTCAGGCCAAAGAGTTCAATCATAGTTTCATCAGACCAGAGAATCTTGTTTATCATGCCTTTTGGCAAACTCCAAGCAGGCTGTCATGTGCCTTTTACTGAGTGGCTTCCGTCTGACCACTCTACCATAAAGGCCTGATTGGTGGAATGCTGTAGATATAGTTGTCCTTCTGGAAGGTTCTCCCATCTCCACAGAGGAACTCGGGAGCTCTGTCAGAGTGACCATCGGGTTCTTGGTCACCTCCCTGACCAAGGCCCTTCTCCCCCGATTGCTCAGTTTGGCCGGGCGACCAGCTCTATGAAGAGTCCTGGTGGTTCCAAAGTTCTTCCATTTAAGAATGAAGTAGGCCACTGTGCTCTTCGGGACCAACAATGCTGCAGAAATTGTTTTATACCCTTCCCCAGCTCTGTGTCTCGACACAATCCTGTCTCGGAGGTCTATGGACAATTCCTTTGTCTTCATGGCTTGGTTTTTGCTCTGACATGCACCGTCAACTGTGGGACCTTATATAGACAGGTGTGTGCCTTTCCAAATCATGTACAATCAATTTAATTTACCACTGGTGGACTTCAATCAAGTTGTAGAAACATCTCAAGGATAATCAATGGAAACAGGAATAACCTAAGCTCAACTTTGAGTGTCACAGCAAAGGGTCTGAATACTTATGTAAATGTGATATTTCAGTTATTTCTTTTTAATTACTTTGCAAACATTTCTAAACGCCTGTTTTCACTTCTTCATTCTGGGGTATTGTGTGTAGATTGATGATAAAAAAAAATGAATTTAATCCATTTTAAAATAAGACTAACGTAACAATGTGGAAAAGGTGAAGGGGTCTGAATACTTTCTGAATGGCCATTGGACCTTTTACTGACATCTATGAAAGCATACAGGGTTACAGTTCACAATCTTATCTGAAAGATGGGATCCTGTCAGAACAACTCTTATAATACTGCAGTGAAGTATTGGCCTAGAATTTTGTGCTGTAGTCTTGTAAATGGCCACAGAAGAATTATTATTCCTATCAGCTGTCTGGTAATGATTATGAATGGAAGTTATTGAATTCTGTTGAGGCTGGAAGGTTTTAAATGTCTAATTGGAAGATGATCTGTAGTTACTTCAGATTCCATTGAGCTACAACAGGAAAACAGCAAGAGGAAGGAAAGATAGAATGGATCTGGGTGAATAGAATAGAGAGTTTGAAGAGAGTTGGGTGGAGCTAAAGGTAACACAAGTTGCAGGCCTTCTCATTTTAAAAATAATCGAGGAAAGGTTGAGGATTAGCCATGTGAAGGCAAGACACATGATGACTTGAAGCAAATGTGACGAGTTTCCAATGTGGTGCGAGTGCAGGACAGGCACCTGTACTATTAATTCATCAGCAAAATGAAAAGGTGACCAAGGTTTAGTCTAGAACAGAAATTGTGCTTTCTCATCACCTTTTCACTGAATTTTAATTTCCTTCACACTTCCTCTCCAGGGTTTCTGAGCACTGGTGAATGGAGTGATCTGTTTGCCAAATACATTTGTTGCTTAGAGCAGTAGATCTTTTGAATCAAAGGGAATCGGGATATTTTGATCAGGAAGGAAATATGAGAAAGAAGATCACCTGTGATCTTGCCGATGGTGGCGCAGGCATTAAAAGCCATTGGTACATTCCACTTGTTCTTCATGTACTTGTGTAATCCGCACACCTCCACCTGGCTCAACTATTAATCTCTCTTTTTTTTTTACAAAAAGAGCACAATTTTTTCCCCCAGGTCAACTTAGCCTCCATTTTTCCTATCTCTGTACTGGTAGTTCTGCTGTAACGTAATAGTTAGTTATACCGAGCGGAAACAAGCCAACTTGCCTATGACGACCAGCTACACTAGTCCCACCTGCCTGCGTTTGGTCCATATCTCTCTAAACCTTTCCTATCCTGTCTAGTTGTCTTGTAAATGTTGCATTTCTAAGAATCCTCATGATAGAAAATCATATTATAAATACAATTGAGTTTCAGACTCACCAGTTTCCAAAGTAACTTTTATGTGGCACTCTACTTCCCAATGAAAATCGCATCTATAACGAACTTGGCCAGCATAATACAAATAGTGTTTCCTAATTTGTTAATTACATTATATCCAATTTGTTTAAAACATTTTATAACAGAAATACCTGTATTTGCTTAAAAGCTATTATTTATTTAACATTGTCCACTTCTGATGAAATATTTTTTGAATTGAAATTCTGTTTTTCTCTAGAAATGCTACTTTGTTCATGTATTTACGACATTTTCTGTTTCTATCTCAAATGTTCACCATTTTATATTACATTTTCTGTTTCAATCTGCGATAGGAATATTCGAGTGAGACTGAGGGGAGCTGGGGAAATTGCTCAAACAGACTTCCCGCTATGATTGCAATACCTCTCTTCTGTTCCTATTGGAAAATAGTTGTGTACATTGGATGAGAGGACTTTGGCTGCAGTGTTACACATTTAAGAGTCTTGGAAAGCATTGACATTTTGCCTATTTGGAGTCTTGATGCTTTTGAATTAGTCTTCAAAAAGTAGCTGCAGCTACGATTTAGACATCTGCAGTAGCCGACAGACCAGGTCATTTTCGTGATAGAGTAGTCACTCCTGCTTAGTAATTAAACCAAAATTTAAAAAAACTATGGAAGTTTGGTTTTTCATGTCAACTTTTTCATTTTATTTTGACCAGTTCACTCTCCTAACTGGGAGTGAAACATATTGTGTTCCTAAAGTATATAGCATTACTGAAGCAGTAATGATGATAGCAAAAGCCCAGAATATGACAATTGTTAAATGTAACTGCTCGAAAGAAACATTTAAGAAAAACAAATGGTTCTGAAATAAAAAATGCAGACCTGTGTTAACTTCCTTCAATTGGGATGCAAGATAATCCAAAGAAGTAAACCAGTTCTGACCATAATACTGCAGGCCTCCTCTGAGAGACAAATGGTGTCAAAAGATATTAGATGAATCTAATATCTGTTCTAAAAGTGAGGATAATAAGGTGGATAATAGTAAGGTAATGTAGTGTCACATCTGGACATTTGTGCAGCATCTATAATTTGAGTTCAAATTAGTGAGCACTTTTAAATGATCGAATTAAACTAGCAAAGTTCAAGTTTAGTCTGATAAATGTAAGTTTGAGAGAAGAGTTTTAATTTGTTGGCAAAAGAGATTATAAATGTAATGTATTTTAAAGATGTTTAAGGAATCTCATAGGTCAATGACTAAAATTCACACTTATGTTCCTAAATTATACGAACAGAACTAGGCCATTTGATCCATCGTCTAATCCACATTTCTATCTTTCCCCCTCAACCCCATTCTCCTGCCTTCTCCCCATAACCACTGACACCCGTACTAATGAAGAATCTATTAATCTCAGCCTTAAAGTTATCCATGGACATGATCTCCACAGCCTTCTGTGACAATGAGTTGGGATGATGCAGCAATTTGTTTTATTTGTAAGAAAGTGCATTTAGTTACACTGTAAAATGATGTGCTTTGTAAACTAACCAAGAATAGGAATGATAAATTAGTGCAAAATACTAGTTACGACTTCTGTCATACTACTGCATACAGTTTCAGACATATTCTTTACAAAAGAGGCTTTTAAGTTAAAGAGCACATATGGAATAGAATTGGTGATAAATGCTTTGAGACATGGGAAAGGGATCCAGAATCATTTTAGAGGGATAAAAAAAAAAGTTACTTTGGGTTACACTTGATTAGACTGCTTATGGTGACAATAAGTCATTGTTTCAAATCCTCACAAAAGTTATGGGGAAATTAATTTGAGCAGTGTAGTAAATGAAGCAAAGACCATTGCTTTTCAAAGAAAAAAAATAGAAGAGCATGTGAAATTGGAAAAAGGTACAATTCTGGAGGGAGGGCAGGGCCGCCAAATTAGTTTGGGGTTGTTTTAACAGAGCTGGCATTGGCAGGAGATGAATAGCCTCCCTTTTTTCCACAGTTCTACGGTCTTGTTCTACAATAGCCACCTTATTATAAAGCGAAAGGCAGACACAAAATGCTGGAGTAACTCAGCGGGACAGGCAGCATCTCAGGAGCGAAGGAATGGGTGACGTTTCGGGTCGAGACCCTTCTTCAGTGACATTTCCAAAAAAGATTTGACAAGAGCAAAACCGGGCAGGTGTGCAGTACATCACTGATCCCATTCCAATGTTCCTCAGCTGGGCACCTTGGAAAAGAATGAGGAAAAATTATTCTTTAAAAAATCCTCTGCATGTGGATGTCTCTGGCCAGCACATTTTGATCCAAACTTGATCATGGAGAAGGAGGAAATGACTAACTGGCAATTAAACTGCTGCACTCCATCCGCTGAAGATGCTCCACAGCACTGCTGGGTAGGAAACATCAGGGCTTAGATCAATGGTGACGAAGTGCCATCAACGCATTGCATGTGGCTTGGAGGGGAACTTGCAGTTGGTGACATTCTGTTGCCCTTGTTTGCCACATCCTGAGAGGTGGTAATGGTCGCAGGTCTGTGTTCGGTGGGAAAAGAAAAAGGAAAAGATTATTAAATTAGTTGTAGTTTTTGTTTATACTGTGCACTGAAGTTCAAATGCCGTGCTGTTACAACAATCTCAATGCAATCAATTGGCCTAATTAATTTACCTTTGTTTTGTGTTACAGGATGACATTCATGAAGACTACTGCACAGTGTGCAAACGTAGTGGTCAACTACTTTTGTGTGATACTTGTTCTCGTGTTTATCATTTGGAATGTTTGGAACCTCCGCTTAAGACTATTCCCAAGGGGGTGTGGGTATGCCCCAGATGCCAAGAAAAGGTACAGGTAGCTCCCTTTCTCACCAAATGAATATGTTACATTTAGGAGACAGAATAAAACCATTGCTGCTAAGCTGATGAAAATAATTATCTCAGTTATACAAACCGCGGTGCTCAAGGAATTGTGCCAGCCGATATTAGCTGGAATGTCAAGTTCGTTTAGTTTAGAGATACAGCGTGGAAACAGGCCCTTCGGCCCACCATGTCCATGCTGACCAACGATCCCCGCACACTAGGAACAATTTACCATTATACCAAGCCAATTAACCTACAAACCTCTGTCTTTGGAGTGTGGGAGGAAACTCGTGCAGCTGGAGAAAACCCATGCAGGTCACGGGGAGAACGTACAAACTCCGTAAAGACGGCACCCGTAGTACTGCCTTACCCGGTCTCTGACACGGTAAGGTAGAAACTTTACCGCTATGCCACCGTGCCTCCAAGTTAGTCTTAGACGTTTTAGTAAGGACTGATGAAATTGACTGTGGTTTCTGCTTCCAATTGTATTTACCTATGTAAATACACCTGCATTTTATTTGGAAGTGAAATCAGGCTCAACTTTGATCTGCTTTGTCGAATAGGCTGCTAATGGATAGTCTCTCAAAGAAGAAGGCCACCTATTCCCAACATTTCTATTGCCAAGATTTAGGAATATCATCTCAAAATTATGTCATCTTTATTATCCTATCCAGCAGTGTCCTTGCTGAAAATCCAGCAATGTCTTAAATTTGAAATTCTTCAGTCGTTGACTTTATGATATAATCAGTCCATCCTTTGAATGAGAAGCTGATAGGGCCTTTAAAAATCATTTTTGGATATCTGAGTGTTGCTGGCCAATGTCTTGAACTGCTGCCATACCTCTGGGGAAAGTATTCCACATTGCCATTGGGGAAAGGATTCCAGAATATTGACACACATTAAATAAACTGATTTATTTCTAACTCGAGATGTTGTGTCTTTATGAAGAACATTCCAGAAGTGATGTTCCCATGCACCTGGAGCCTTTTATCCCGCATGGTAGTTGAGTTTGGTGCTATTTATTAGAACCATCTAGACCAGGCATCTCCAAACTATGGCCCGCGGGCCACACCCGGCCCGCCATGAGATTTTATCCGGCCTGCAGCAAGCTCTTAACACGTTCCGTGTGGCGGGCTATTTAGCGGGTTCTGTGGTAGCGCGGGAACTTGCATGTCAGTTTGCCGTAGGCTATCAAGTTGAGGGTTTGTGTGCAGCTTCTGACAGGTTACTGTCAATGGCCCCGGGGGGACAGTGAAGATTGGCGACAGCGGCTGCGGTGGCCCCAGTGAGTGTGTTGGAGGGTGTGAGTGTGTATGGCCCGCAAAAATGTGCCAAATATGTAATGTGGCCCTCATGCTAACAAGTTTGGAGGCCCCTGATCTAGACAAGTAACTGCAGAGAATTTTATAGCTAGTATACCGTACAATCACTGCACTCGCAGAAGAAGAAATGCTGGAGATGGAAGCAGAGGGTGACGCAGCGGTAGAGTTGCTGCCTTACAGCACCAGAGATCCAGGTCCAATCCTGACCTTGGGTGCTGTCCGTATGGAGTTTGTACGTTCTCCCTGTGACCATGTGGGTTTTCTCCGGGTGTTCCGGTTTCTTCCCACACATCAAGGCATGCAGGTTTATAGGTTAATTGGCTTCAGTAAAAATAATTGTAAATTGTCCCTAGTGTGTAGGATAGTGCAAGTGTACGAGGTGATCGCTTGTCGGCGTGGACAAGGTGGGCCAAAGGGCTTGTTCCCGTGCTGCATCTCGAGTCTAAATGAATGTTTATGGCGGTGAATTGGAATACCAATCAAGTGGGCTGCATTGGATTAGATGGTGTGAAGCCTTTTCAAAGTTGTTGGGTGTATGCGCATCCAGGCAAGTGAAGAAGAAAACCATGGGGATTAAGCAAATACATCTTTGAAATCTGATGTTGGTTTCTACTGACAAACATTTCCCACATAGCTTCTACAAGGATAATCTTACAAATCACGGTCCTATTTAATTATTTTACTGATTCTCAAAGATACCACATGTCCTGAATACCATGTTCCCCTCGAGATTTTAATAATGTGCTATGAGAGTAATTTACTTTCATTTAAATATGGGTACAATTATTACAGTTTAGGACCAATTTATACATTTCTTATTTCAATCAGAAATTCCAATCCCATTATTTAAGAGAGATTAGCGAGTTTTTTTCCTTGTTTTTATTGTCTACACAGGTATTAAAGAAAGAAGATAATGTATCGTGGCCTGGGACTTTGGCTATTGTCCATTCCTATCTTGCACATAAAGCAGGTATGAAAATATAGTGTATGTTGAACACTAGAAGTGGCTGACTACGTGAGCAGAGCAGGACAACTGCAGGGTCTGACTGACTTCTACGCCATACTTCCAGGGAACATGTAGATTTCAGTTTGGAGCTGAATCTTGGAACTCCAAACATTGATTTTGACCTCTTATGTTATCCCATTTTCATTTAAAATCTTCTAATCAAACATTGAAAGTTTATTTTAATATACCAATCCTCAACCGTAGCTTTAGAACAGGATGAACTATCGTTGGGTGTAGTACTTTTAGCATCCCAAACTACAAGTCATTGCACTGGAGTCTTTATCAATCCAAAACTGACACTCGTCATGAGATGATATTAGGCCACATGATCAAATGGCCAGAGGTAGATTTTAAGGGGCATTTTAGGAAAGGAGAGATAATTAGAAGCTGAAGGCACAAAATGCTTGATGCTCAAAAGGTCGTAATTACAGGAACACAAATAGCTCTGGGCTAAAAAGTTGGAGGATGTGGACGAGATTAGAGAGATTTTAAAGAAAGGATGAGAATATTTGTGTCTCAGCATTACTTAATCAGGTTGCATTGTGGGTTGGCGAGGGGAAGGGTGACATGGTCTGAGTTATGACATGCTCAGAAGTTTTTGATGGCCTTGATTTTACAAAGGGCAATTAAAGATTGCTGGACTGGAGATATTTGGCTTGGTAAATTGTGAAGTTGATGGAGACCCAGTAAGCTTTTCAATGGTAGATTAGCTGAGGCGGAATCAAAGTTGGACAGTAATATAGAGGGAGTAGGTGATCTTCATAATAGTTAGGTGGTCTGAATTTCACCGTGGGAACAATTTGACATCAAGGTTGAAAATAGAGTGTGGAAACAGGCCCTTCGGCCCAACTTGCCCACACCGGCCAACAATGTCCCAGCCACACTAGTCCCACTTGCCTGCGCTTGATCCATATCTCTCCAAACCTGTCCTATCCATGTACCTGTCGTTAACTGTTTCTTAAACGATGGGATAGTCCCAGCCTCAACTACCTCCTCTGGCAGCTTGTTCCATACACTCACCACCCTTTGTGTGAATGTTGCAGTTTGATAACATAGGGACATTGGAAAGGTCTGAGAGATTGTGCTAACCTAATGTTTATGAGGAAACTAATGCTGTTAACCCTCTGGCAGAAAGTTGAAAATCTATAATAATGAGTTTTCCAATGCTTTAGATAGGGCAGTCCTGATAGCATATGAAAACTTGTGGGAAATTCTATCATATCCAAAAATCCAGCTGTGTTACAAATGAGGACATAACAGTAACCAGAGGAAGCACATGTGTGACACGGAGGGCAAAGAGAAATAAATGAAGAGTAAAGCAGCACAACCTTGCAGAAGCGTTTTGATAGAATGGACTAGTTGTTATCTTCGACTGTTTCCTTTGATTATCAAATTTATTAGTAGAAAAGCTGATCAATTTAGGCTGTGTCTAGCTTCATTATCTCAGAGTGTCGTCTTATATTGGTGAGGGGAATGGTGCTATTTCAGTTTGGTTCTCCGTTGGATTAATAATGCCCACTGTCTCATGATGCTGACTGCCAGAAAAGATAGATCTGTTAAATAGAAGGAAACCCAGCTTGAATGTCTGTGACGTATGGAATCTGAATTTGAGTGGAAGCTTCCTAGAGTCGTTTTTGAGCTTGCAGGTATAAAGGAATTTAATTAAAGGATATTGGGATGAGGATAGGTGATTGTGAGTGGGATATTTGTTATACTGATTGTATTCGGAAGGGTGATTATAGGGTGATGGGTTGTATATATGACTAAGAGATACTGTATAGTATATGATTCTTTTCTTCTTTTTTTCTCTCTTTTTTTGTATGGCTTTGTAAATATTTGATTAGTGTATAAATGTAAATAATTTGGTGTACATATAGCTGCTGGTGTACATATGGTGTACATATAGCTGCTAAATTTGTATAAGATAATTATAAGCAGTTGAATAAGGGGTGGGAATTAATAAGCTTTGGCTTCTTCCTGCACCTTTTCGGACACGTACGATTTCATTTATTTATAGATATTGTTTATGACACTTTATAAATATTCTTGTTTTGTTTTTTTGTATGCTGTTTCACACTTGCTTTTTATTCTTTTATTCTGTTCGAAATAAAGAATTAAATAAATAAATATAGTGAACTGAAATCGGGTCAGTGTTGGCTTAATTAACCTGTGCCATTTTAACACAAGTTGGCTTCTTCCCACACGAGTCTGACTAAATCCTGCAAGCTAGGACCTCCGTAATGTAAAAAGTATTCACTTTTACTCAAACATTATTGGAATTACATGGAATAACAAGGTCACGCTTATTTATGAGTTTTGTTATTTGCAGCTTTTTTATATAAACAAGGGAATCCCTGATTTTTGATGTAATTTGGAATCTCTGAATTCTGATTAAAGATTCACCTGATGAAATCCAAATCATGACGAACAAAACCACTTTCAGACTGTCATCTGATTGTTCTATAAATATCTGTATGCTTTACAAAAAAAGCTGCAGCAAAACAAATAATGGCTGGAATTGCACGTGCCTGCTGTAAAATGGTTAGGTTTAGGAACTGGTGGTATTTTGATTTATTGTTATTTCCACAGTGAAAGAAGAGGAGAAAAGAAAACTGTTAAAGCGAGGTACTGAGTTAAAGAGTGAACATGAGCAGCTGGAGGAAAAGGACAGATTGCTCAGTAATGCTGTAACGGTGAGGTTGCATAACCTATCATCTTTTGTGTAACGTTGTGGTCAAATAATTAACAAGTCCATTATAGAACTTATTCCCATTCCATTTCCATTTGTGTGCACAAACCACTTACCAGGTACAACATAACAAAATAAGTATTTGTATAATGGGGTGCCAGCTGAATTGTTTTTTTGCTGTAACTTCTAATCCTACCCTTTGATTTTAAATGCAGTAGCCTAGCAGAGTAGGAACGTCATGCTATAGTTGTCCAAATCCGTAATAGTTGGAAGTTCAAACTGACTTACTGGATCCTGCATGTGTTTTTTTTTTTCATAACATTTATCAGCAAAGTTTTTATTACTCATGGATGGCAAAGTTTGAAAAAATACCACAACAGTGCGGAATTGGGTCTACTTGTTTGTATCAGCTGAATGTTCACTTAAGCACACATCCCACATAGTTCCAGACGAGATGATGAATAAAAAAACTCAAAGTATATCCCAACATATTTTCTTTAACAAATTATTTGATTGTGTTCTTTAATGTTCCATTCCAATTGCAAAGGTTTTGACTATCAGTGCCTACGTGTTCCTTTGGGATGAGCATCTGTGATAAGCAGGTTAGGTATGGAGCAAACGAAAAGAGCTGCTTATGTAGCAATGTTACAACATTTTGAGATTTAAAAAATAAAGTCTGCAATTTATCCCATCAGATAAAGCATAAAAAGAAGTTTAATTTGACACTTAATTCACTTTCATATCTTCAGTATTAAAAAAGTTATGGCCATTATCATACTCAGAAATTAGCATCTAGTTCCCTATTGCTTTTCCATTGACTTAACACAAAAGCTGTGATCGAGGACAGTTAAAAGCCCATAACTTTCTTAAAAATTATGGTAACTGAAAGAAATTTTCAGGTATTATAGATTGAAGCATTCTGAAACAAATATGAAACAATCTTACTTCGAAGACATGAAAGTAAAGCATATAATTAGTTAGTTACCTAATTGTAGCTAATTACAAAATTCAATTACTAGATCTAAACATCTATCAATTTCTTAAGAATAGATTAACATTTTTAAATAGCCTAAGTGTCCAAATAACATTCACACAATAATTCACAATATAACATAATTTTTTAATCTAATTTTCATGAATTTACAGGCCAAATGGAAGGAATTGAATGTTTAATACCTGTAAATTAATGGGGATTTAATTCATCTTGCGAGTGAGAATTTCTGGAACGCGATCTTTTGGAACGTTCATTTGCGGTGAATTTAACCCCGTATTGGCATGAAAAATACTGCCGTTAATTCGGGGAATAAAATCACCGTGTCGCATGACAAAATGTGAATTAAAGGCTTCTTAAGAAGCACTTTTATACATTTAAAGAAAGCACTTTCGTTTACCTGTCCATTGTGTGAAATCCGTCCCCGTTATTGGCGTTGACGCTTCAGGAGCTGATTTTAAAATGACTGTAGCGCTGACATTGACGATTTAATTTAAAAAAAAAAAATCACAAAACGCGGGTAGGAACGATTTTGTCAGCGAAGTTTTGTACTCCAACAAAATATTTCCAGGACAAGGGAGAAGAAACCGCGTTTTAACCCCGCCCCCCCCTTAAAGGCGCCAAAATCGCGCACACGGCCAGTGGCAGAATTACAGCGCGACTGAAGGTAAGTTTTGTAACATACCTAGCTTATGCTACTGAAATCATTCCAAATACAATATACATTTTTTGCACAATCCCTAATGTTTCATAAAGTTGAAGAAATATTTTTCAAGTACAGAAATAAAAATACAAAATGCAGTTTGGGCAGCATCTGCGAAGAGTGTAATGCAGCTAACATTTCAGGTTGACCGTCCAACAGTTTTTTGTGTTTTGTTTCAGACCCCCGTTTGCAGTATTTTGTAGACCTATTTTTTAAAACATCTATAATAGAGGGTATTAGTAGAGTATTGATTTCAATATGATAACACCAGCTGAAGGCATGTTTAAATAGTATTTGTGCAGAATAAAGAATTTTGAGAGGCAATATGCTCACGTTCAATAGTGTGTAATATCCATTAAATCATTACGGCATACAATCCTGTCTTTTATCTTTGCCTACTCGCCCAATATTTTGCGATACTTTTGTGTACACAAAATGTAAATTCCTATTACTATAATTTCAACTTTCAGCTTTTACCATTAAAGTTTGATCATGTAAAATGATTTTTTTAAATCACTTTAATAAAACATTTCAAATACATTGTATTTTGTGCCATTACCAAAGGTTTAGCCATCCCAAGGAAATTTTAATTGTTGTATTGTACTGGGGGCATGTGGGTAAAATGTGTAAAACCAATGAAGTTTGCAGTTTGAATACTGGGTGTAGTTCTTTGTTGTAAGAAGAATATAAAGGGCCTTGCGTGATTTTGTTCGGCAACTTTGTCCGTTATAGTCGCAGCAGGTCGCTGAAAATGTTCAAATTGTTGAAAATTCAGTGGCGACTAGAAAAAGGTACGACTCTTTGGGCCATTACTCACGACATGTCTCGGGGTGACGCCTGTTTGGTCGTGAGTAATCGCCCAAAGAGTCGTACCTTTTTCTGGTCGCCGCTGGATTTTCAACATTTTGAAAAGTTTCGGCGACCTGCTGCGATTATGACGGGTGCCGGCAAGTCACCGAAAATATTGCGTAAGTGGGACAGGCCCTTAAAGCTATATAGGTAAGTTGTAAACATTTATTCGATAATCTACATGAGAGAGGTTATACTTAGGGAAATAAATAGTTTTGAATGCTGTAAATTAAGTATTGAAAATTTGATTCTGCCCTTTGACAAGTTAAGAAGAACAAGAGCCTAAACTCAGGATCCTCATTTGGGAAATCAAAATGCGTTCTTATAATTCATTGGTATAGGGTAAATAAAATCATTTTATTTACAATGAATTACAGGAAATACTCTACCAGGAGTTACTAATGAGACAAAGATCATGAAATGATTTAAAAGACAATTTGGATGTGGTTTCAAAACATTAAATTACATTTTGGGCGAGGATTGTACTTTGAATTTGCATAGATATGATGGATGGAACAACCTTGCTGTGTAATTAGATGAATATCTCTCAGTGTGGAATACAAACTCAAACAGTGACTTGTTCACGTTCTACATTAATGTCTCAGATATGCCAGCTGAAGAACATTTGTCTAACTTTTATTTATTTAACAGAAATGTCTAGAATTGAAAACGAATCTCATAGCTAAACAGAAAGGAACTCGGGCCTCGCTGGAACGTGTGAAAACTCTGATTAGACTGATGCAGAGTGAACAAGTGATCCAGGTTACAATGATGACAACCACAGCCACCTCTCGAGCATCCCCAATGGTTTCCCTCCCATGGATCAAGCCTTCAGCTGCTGCAGGGAATCCTTCAGCCCCCTTAAAGCAGCAGTCACAAGGGAAGAACTAAAGGAACTGGCTCACCCAGATTTAATTATTGTTGTTTGGAAATATTTACACATTTTTATGTGCAGAAACTGAGGGGTGTGATAACTGATCAATGCAGTACGCTATGCAGACAATGTTGGAGCAAAAGTGCACCATGCAGTTAGTTTGTACTGTGATTGCAGTCCTTTCAGCCACCACTTTGAAAGCTAAAGAGATTTTAATTTTTTTATGTTGGCCTTAACTTAGATTCTGGAACCAGAAAATGGCCGATTTAAAAAAGAAAATCATTTTTCACTTCTCCATAGCAGGTGTTTTGAACACAAGTTTGCTTCAAGGGAGAGGGAAGGGAAAAAAAAAAACCCATAAGCATTGGAATGCACTGCAGTAGACTGACAATTACCACAACAGAGCTGTAACATAGAGCATTTTCCAGTGAAATGGGGATCTGTTTTTAGGACTGTACATTACTGTAACTAAGTTCAAACATGCAAATACTCGGTTAAGACGATGTCTGACATATTTATTCAGGTGACGCGCAAAAATAACGGTTTTATTGTGTATGTATGGGTCTTCAGAGCATTCAAACAAAGTTTAATTTTTTCAGTATTAATATAGGTAAGAAACATATAAAATAAAGTATGAGGTTAGTATTTAAAGTGGGATAATAAGTACAGTATTTTCCTGCTGATGCCTATGAAACATGTTTTATCAAGTATTTAAAGGGTACAACTGCAAAATTTATTTTGCAACTTATCTTACTGTTGACAATTTTGTGCAGACCAATCTTTAAAAAGTATAGTGGGTATTTTAGGAATGCTGTGTTTTCCTCCTTTGCTTTTTTTGAAGTACTGTACTTGTTTGCCAGATTTATATTTTAAAAAAATGCCAAAAATGTGTTTCCTCCTCCAGTACTGTATTTATATCACAGAAAAGTGACAATTTAAAAGAAACCCTGGGATAGTGATAGAGTTGAGGGATGTTGGGGAAGGAGGGGGAATATCTGCTTCTTGGTACGTGTAACTGCCTCAGACTCGTTACAAATCATTGGCACTGAAAATGTTGATGCCGGAGTCAAAGATCACAAATGATGAAAAGGTTTACTTTTTGTAAATCTCTTGTCCTATTTAGTGAGTAATACTCCAATAGCATTGACTGATGTGGACAGCTACTTGATTTACTAGCTAGTCTTCCTGATATTTAAAGCAAAAGGGTCTGCACCATGGGAGTTGGGCATGGGAAGCTTTAGGCCTGCTCTGGCAGTGCATGTTCCCTTCAACCATTTTCACAATTCCGGGAAAAACTGTGCAGTACAATGCAAATCTATTTTATTACAGTCAACACTTCAATGAACAAGATTTTATATTCTTTTACTGGTGAACAAAAAAAAAAGAAAACCACAAAATGCCACTGGTTTAATGCCAATGTGCATTTTGATGTGGCTTGCAATGTAAATGTTTCAGGTTAAATGTTTTTTGATGACTAAAGTGAAAAACAAATTGTTCAGTTATAAAATATTATTAAGCAGTTGATTTTTTTTGAAGGGTGGGATGGTGGGTGGTGGTTGATAAAGTCTTGGCCTGCTAGTTTAGTTCAAAAAGACTGTCCAGTGGATAGCGTGCATCAAAGTGAATTAATCTTAATTCTGCCAATGTAGTTCTTTTTAAAAAAATAATTAAAACCGAATTGTGAAATCTGCTTGTACATGTTTTATCAACCCATTTGCTATCAGTTAATTACATGCCGTACCTCAATGAAAGGGATGAGTTAACTTTCATGGGATGCGGCTTCGAGGCATATCTAATCAATCAGTCACTTAACATTTGTTTTGCATATCGAGCATATCTGAATTCACTCAATTATTCGTTGAAGAATTACACAAAAGGTGTACACACTTGAACATACAAATATTAGCCAAACAGGTCTTTTTTCTAGATATTTATAAAGGAAGGAACTAAAAATAGCTTCATCCGCTGACTTCTTTAGCATTGTGTGGAATCTGCAAGTAAAATGCCTGGTGCGCTATCTCTCATTGGGGCATGCTTTATGTTGCCCCAAAATGAAGGAAAAATGAAGTGTGTGCGATTTTAGGACAAGTTGCCCTCATGCAGAACAGCGCCCAATAAATTGACACTTGGAAGCGCACATTGCTTTTTGCCCGTATAGGCGTGATCCACAGGAATTTCTTTCCATCATTTTGCAAATTCTGGTTTTTGGATCAATCTTAAACAATTATAAAGATCTTTTTTTAATTTAAAAATATAAAGAGGAACGCTGCGCTTCATGCAAATGGGGACTGTGTGGGCAAATTATATGGTGTTTATCTTTGGTTAGGTTTTAACATTCTGGGACATTTGACCACAATTGTGAAAGTGAAAAAGCCAAAAAATATATTTAACTTGCTCGTTCCTTGAAAGTCTGGATATCTTCCACATGTACGGCCATGCCCATATCCCCTTCATTTTCAAAATCAAAAACATTTCTCAGGTAGAGGTAAACCAAAATAGGTGATCAAAGTGCATGGTTGATTTTGGCTCCATGGCTATTGCGGAATTGTACTTTCCAAAACAAATAAAAGAAATCTGTAGTATTCCATCATATAACAACTTCAAACTTTAAAGGAACATTAGGTGTAATTGTATTTCAAACAGTTGTGATTTAATAGTAGCTCTCTAGCAAGTGCCACTTTAATGTCTAGTTTTATTGCATAGGTTTTATTTCTAAGTGTATGCCTACTATGGAGGAATTAAGTGTAAAAGTAGATTTGGTTTTTTTTAATGTGCAGAATCTGATGCACAAATAATACGATTGGATTCTAAATTATCACAAGGTGCAGTTGAGTGGATCATTTGAAATGCTTAAGTGTAGCTGAAGGTTTTGGAAATCTTTAATTTTTAGCAGAATGTTCCTTGAGGAAGATTTGCTAAGATAATAAATCATTTACAGATATGAAGTAGAACAAATAGAAGGAATTGTGTGGCATGATTTTTCTAACATGGTGCATGCATGCACAAAAAACACTCAGGCTACTCAAAAGCACATTGCATTCAGTGGAAAGATTTTGACAGCATTCCAAATGTGTTGTAGTGTATTAAATGCGTGATCTGTTACCACAGCAGTGGAATAATCTTGCACTAACTATCCTTAGGTGCCATACATATAAGAGCCTTAAGTAACAAATTTCTTTTGCAGTTATTTTAAAATCTCATTACATATTCATGTATATCTGAAAGATGGTGAAGGATATCATTGGAATATTATTTTATTCATGCTTTCTATTATTTTGTTAAACAAAGACGAGAGAAATACACAAAGAACAAATTGCATTCATCGTTCATTTATTCTGTTTGCATGGTATATGCACTCTTCTGCCAGAAACACTATTTCACAGTATATAATTTAATTGTGTTTCACGGATAAGTAATTTATTTGAGTAACTATACACAACTTATGCAGATATATATATATGGACAACAGATTTATTTTAAGAGATGCAAAATAATAAACTGTATTTCATTTGTGTTATAGATATATTTGGTTTTTTTCCTTCTACATGGGCCAATAAAAAAAATCCCTTAGCCAACAAATGTGCAGAGTGCCTTTAAAGGCAGAATTATTTTTTAAAAAGGGGAAAAAGCACAGCCAAATCACCTCTACTATCTTTCATTTTGTACTTGACATCAAATCATTGTGTGTTATAAATACACTTAAAAATATGTGGTTGTTTTTTTTGACAATGCTACACTGGATTAGATGACTAGGCTAATTGATATACAGAAATTACACTTGAGAATTGGATGCCTGCTTTCCTAATTTAAGAAGGTTCACTTGCCAGAGCAGAACTAAGCCCATTAATGAAACCGAGAAATTGTCTGTTAAAAATAAATGTTTTAAATGCTATTGAAAATAGACAAAAGTCAGTATTGCATCATCTTACAGTTGAGTTTTTTCACTGAGTTTCTTCAAACAATTGTGAGATGTGTTCTATTCTGGTAGTTCATGGCATTAGAAGTTCTAATTAGGTCAACAACATATAATGCTGATTCCTGACACCTGCCTCCTCTCGATCTTCTAAATTGTACAAATAGCCTGAAGATGTCTCTTCCTCGTATTTTTCCACCTTTTCCTGGCATCATCTTGAATAATCATTTTGAGCCAAGCTGTGCCACTTTAAAAGTTTTGCTTACTTTTTTAAATTAATTTTGGTCCGTTTTAACTCTGCCCGAAATGGAAGGCAGGCTTTGAAAATGTTGCTTGTGCACATGGAAGATTTTAGACTCTGTGCTTTACCTTTTTCTCTCTAGAAAATAGAACATGGGTTGCGCACTAATCACTGGATGGGTGGTATACTAAAGCAAAATGTTTTCAAAATTATAGATTTCAGTAATCACCATTGAATGAATACACTTAGATATTTGTAAGAAAATCAATCAGTATTGTACTGTTCTGCTACTTTGACATTTATGTGGCTCTGCCCATGGTATGTGGAAGGTAAAGGTGCAAATATGTCGAATGGATTTGTGAGCATTTTGTATAAGATATGGTACTGCAGCAATAACAAAAATTAAAATAAGCTTTTTTTTAAAGATTACCACCAGATGCAGAAAGTATTCAGATGCCAGATTTGTAAATACACTACATTTTCTTAATTGGAACATCCATGTATTTATAAAATGCTTCATGTAATGGCAAAAAGTATTCAAATTAAAAATATGCTGTTGTTGACATTGGTGCTGTTTCCTCTCCCCCCCCCCCCAAACACTCTTTTGATCATTTATTTTGTTCTATCACCCAAAGTTTATTATGCAGGTGTTTCTGGCCCATTGTCAGGTTAAATGACTGAGTTGGGAACTCATAATAATTGTTTTACAGTCAAATCCCACCTATTTCAGTGGATTTTCCCCTCTGTAGGCATAATTTCCCCCGTCCCTCCTCAGCTTTAGCTTTTTCTCTCATCCATTTGCTTTTGCCCATTCTCCAGTCGGGCGGATGTATTTGCCTGTGGAATTCTGTTTGCCAATCACCAGCGTTCACACTTCCTCCTGGACTTACTTTGCACAATGTTTGCAATCTCATTTTCCCCAATCAAGAGTGCCTCTCTCTTGGATCATAGTTCGATACAGTACTGGTAATAAGCAACTGTGTTGTAAGAGCAATCTGCATTTGTATATCACCTGTAAGTCAATGAATGAATGAAGTGCAGCTATGGATGCAGCAGCCATTCTGCACCAGCAATATCCCACACAAAACAAATGCTACATTGTGTGTTGCTAATGTTTGAGGGCAGTTTCCCTGCTCCTTATCTGATGTTGGTTTGCATACCTTGGTTTAAAATCTGAACTGGAGGAAAATGCCTCTGCAATTGCAATGCCACTGCAGGACCATGTTTGGATTGTAATGTCCTGATGAGGGCAGAGCTTGATATTTCAAGTCTAGGAAAGAGCAGCCTCATCCCGTGACTTCTCTTTTACCCTGGTTGGGAGTCATTAATATTAATTGTTTGGATTATAGGATTACCATATCCATTATCATAATTTAGCAGAGTCTGAATTTGTCTTTCTTAGCATGTCATTCACTTTAATAAAATTATTTAATTTCAAATGCCCGTCTGATGTGTAGTTTTTGTCTCTTGTGTGTGGGAGTCCAAATTAATATTTTGCATTTTCTTGCATCCCGAGAGGTTATTCAGCCCATAAACTCAATGCTAGTTCTTTGAGCAATCCCACGTTTTATTTCCCCGTTACCTATATTCTCACGGCCTGTGAATGTTGATTCTCCTTCCCTCCACGAGAGTGGCCAATTAACCTGACAGCCAGCACATCTTTGCAATGTAGGAGGAAGTTCATAAGTGATAGGAGCAGAATTAGGCCATTCAGCCCATCAAGTCGACTCTGTCATTCAATCATGGCTGATCTATCTTTCCATCTTAACCCCATGCCCTCCCCATAACCCCTGACACCCGTAAGAAATCAAGAATCTTATCTATCTCTGCCTTAAAAGTATCCATTGACGGCCTCCACCGCCTTCTGTGGCAATGAATTCTACAGGTTCACCACCACACCAGGAAGTTGGAGAATGTACTTCATGACCTAGGAAACTGCACCGTGGCAGCACTGGAGGTCTGAGTCAAATGATATCTGGAGCAATGAGACAGCTCAACTATCTGTAGCAGTGGATCAGAAATATTTAGTTAATGAGTTTAGTCTATTGTCATATGAACCACGGTACAGTGAAAAGCTTTTGTCGCATGCTAGCCAGACAGCAGAAAGACAATACATGATTACAATCAAGCCACCCAGTGTGTACAGATGCATGATAAAGGAAATAATGTGAATGTGTAGTGCAAGATAATGTTTTTAAGCCATGATACTTTAGTGATGTGTAAGTAAGAACTGCAGATGCTGGTTTAAATCGAAGGTAGACACAAAATGCTGGAGTAACTCAGCGGGTGAGGCAGCATCTCTGGAGAGAAGGAATGGGTGACGTTTCTGGTTGAGACCCTTCTTCAGACATGTCGGGGGAGGGGGCGAGAAAGATAGAATGTAGTCGGAGAAAGTAAGACTAGTGGGAGAACTGGGAAGGGGATGGAGAGAGAAAGCAAGGGCTATCTGAAGTTAGAGAAGTCAATGTTCTTACCGCTGGGGTGTAAACTACCCAAGCGAAATATGAGGTGCTGTTCCTCCAATTTGCGCCGGGCCTCACTCTGACAATGGAGGAGGCCCAGGACATAAAGGTCAGTTTGGGAATGGGGGGGGGGGTTGAAGTGCTGAGCCACCGGGAGATCAGGTAGGTTAAGACGGACTACGCAGAGGTGTTCAGTGAAGCGATCGCCGAGCCTGCGCTTGGTCTCGCCGATGTAGAGCAGTTGACACCTGGAACACCTGGAAAGACTGGGTCTTTGGATGGACCATCACTACTGGCCACATCTTCCCATCTCCACCCCTTTCAGCTTTCCGCAGAGACTGTTCCCTCCGAAACTCTGGTTAACTGGTCCCTTCCCACCCAAACCACCCCGTCCTCAGGTACTTTCCCCTGCAACTAGGAGATGCAACATCTGTCCCCCCCTCCCCCCCCCTCAATTCCATCCAAGGACCCAGTCTTTCCAGGTGAGGCAGAGGTTCACTTGCACCTCCTCCAACCTCCTCTACTGTATCTGCTGTTCCAGGTGTCAACTTCTCTGCTTCGGCAAGACCAAGCGCAGGCTCGCTGATTGTTTCACTGAACATCTCCGCTCAGTCCGTCTTAACCTACCTGATCTCCCAATGGTTCAGCACTTCAACTCCACCTCCCATTCCCACACTGACCTTTCTGTCCTGGGTCTCCTCCATTGTCAGAATGAGGCCCAGCGCAAATTGGAGGAACTGCACCTCATATTTCGCTTGGGTAGTTTACACCCCAGTGGTATGAACATTGACTTCTCTAACTTCAGATAGCCCTTGCTTTCTCTCTCCATCCCCTTCCCAGTTCTCCCACTCGTCTTGCTGTCTCCGCCTACATTCTATTTTTGTCCCACCCCCTCCCCTGAGATAAGTTTGAAGAAGGGTCTCGACCCGAAACGTCGTCCATTCCTTCTCTCCAGAGATGCTGCCTCCCCCGCTGAGTTACGCCAGCATTTTGTGTCCATCATACTTCAGTGATGTGCGCGCTTTCCTCAGGGACTTAGGAAATGGGGAAGTTGTTTGCTGGTTGGATGCCCCTGTGATAGTTACCATAATTGTACTAGTGGTTTGATGCATCAACTGCCAGGAGAGTTTTGCCTGATTCATTTGACTGCTGTGTGGCCATCTAGAAAAACATCTCCAATCACTGCTTGATGTTGCTTCGTGGGATATGATTCAAACCTGTACCTTCTGACCTGAAGCTGGACGACAAACCAGTGAGCTGCCATCTCACCTCCCTTTGGCAGGGCCTTGAGTATAAAATTGGTATGTACTGTTGCAGCTGTATACAATTTCAGTTTTGTTTGCTTTGAGGGCTGTTTGAAGTTCTGGTCATCGCACTATAAGGAGGATGGGGCAGGTTTGGGTCATCACACTATAAGAAGGATGGGGCAGGTTTGGGTCATCGCACTATAAGGAGGATGGGGCAGGTTTGGGTCATCACACTACAAGAAGGATGGGGCAGGTTTGGGTCATCGCACTATAAGGAGGATGGGGCAGGTTTGGGTCATCACACTATAAGAAGGATGGGGCAGGTTTGGGTCATCACACTACAAGAAGGATGGGGCAGGTTTGGGTCATCACACTATAAGGAGGATGGGGCAGGTTTGGGTCATCACACTATAAGGAGGATGGGGCAGGTTTGGGTCATCACACTACAAGAAGGATGGGGCAGGTTTGGGTCATCACACTATAAGGAGGATGGGGCAGGTTTGGGTCATCACACTATAAGAAGGATGGGGCAGGTTTGGGTCATCGCACTATAAGGAGGATGGGGCAGGTTTGGGTCATCACACTACAAGAAGGATGGGGCAGGTTTGGGTCATCACACTACAAGAAGGATGGGGCAGGTTTGGGTCATCACACTATAAGGAGGATGGGGCAGGTTTGGGTCATCACACTACAAGAAGGATGGGGCAGGTTTGGGTCATCACACTACAAGAAGGATGGGGCAGGTTTGGGTCATCACACTATAAGGAGGATGGGGCAGGTTTGGGTCATCACACTATAAGGAGGATGGGGCAGGTTTGGGTCATCACACTACAAGAAGGATGGGGCAGGTTTGGGTCATCACACTATAAGGAGGATGGGGCAGGTTTGGGTCATCACACTATAAGAAGGATGGGGCAGGTTTGGGTCATCACACTACAAGGAGGATGGGGCAGGTTTGGGTCATCACACTATAAGGAGGATGGGGCAGGTTTGGGTCATCACACTATAAGGAGGATGGGGCAGGTTTGAGAGGATGCAGACCAGCTGTTACCTGGATTCGGGTATATCAGCCTTAAAAACAAGATTGGACAAACTTGGATTTTTTTTTTCACGGGCATGCCAGACACCAAATAGTATAAAATTGTGGGCCATCGGTAATCTTTTTTTTCCTGGGGTCAAAATACCAAAATGTAAAGGTTTCAAATTAGAGAAATGAATTTAAAGGAAATTTGCAACACAGTTTTATTTAAGAAGTGGGAGGTGGTAGAAGCGGACACAATAGCAATGTTTCAGAGGCATTTAGATAGATGTGAAATAACATGAAATATAGGGATATGGACCATGTGTGCTGTAGACACAAAATGCTGGAATAACTCAGGCAGCATCTCTGGAGAGAAGGAATGGGTGACGTTTCGGGTCGAGACCCTTCTTCAGATCTGAAACGTCACCCATTCCTTCTCTCCAGAGATGCTGCCTGAGTTACTCCAGCATTTTGTGTCTACCATCGATTTAAACCAGCATCTGCAGTTCTTTCTTACACGTTCTGTTCTGTTCTGTACTGTGTTCAAAGTTTCAGCACCAAAGACTTATATTCTGTAACTTCTAGTACTAAATTACATCTTGGAGCAACCATATTACAGATTAATTTTAAATTGTCCAGATTAATTCAAATCATTGAGGTAAATTGGTTTTAAAAGTATCCCAAAATGGAGATCCAGCAGAATAATTAACACCATTCATCCAGGGATCATGTACATTATTTGTTGAATAATCCAATTGCCCTCTGATCTGTTTTTAATGATTTATCCATCAGTTTGATAATCACCATTACTGAGGAAAACTTTAATTCCATATTTATTTTCCCGAGTTTAAAATTCCCCTTCTGTCTTGGTCACTTCTGAACAAATCTATAAATAATACTCTACACTCAGGAGTATTGATTCCTGGGTGATCAGAATGCCATTGTTTCCTTAATGAACACAATTCACTAAACTTGGCTGCACTTTGTTCCAAACGACAGTGTGGAAATGACTTTAAAACAGTTCAATGCAGAATATTAAGTTAGTATAATGCCAATATCCCAATTATTTTCTCTACTTGTCCATTGATATCGTAAGAAGTAACTCATGGCTGCAATGAAGTATGAGATGCTAGCAGCAAAGGTGATCAACCTAAAATCCCATTTGACATGGCTCATGGAAGTTCTGGTAACACCCACTAGTCTGAACCAGTATCTCAAACACATTTTAAGATGGTGCATTAGGAGGAAAATAATTAGAAGGAAGCATCTGATCCAGATAACTCTGTAGATTGTAGATCTTAAATCAAGTACATCGAATTATTGTTAAATATTATTAGCAAAAGCTTTTGGTCCCAGGAATTCACTGAATATTGTGGGTTTTTGAGGCCATTAGCCACTGTGGAAAGAGTCCAAGGATGTGGAGCAATTACACCAGCCTCTGTCATGAGCTATCATGGAAGATGTTGAGTGGTGACTAAATGAGTAGCAAAAAATATCCACGATCTTTTGCAATGTACTTCTGTCCAGGTTTGAAAAGAACTTTCTTTCTGCATAATCCGCACATGAATCAAGTACCTTATTAGAGGAAAATTAATCATCCAGTTTATGTGACTTAAAGTTTAAATCGCAAATCATTTTATTGAGGGTGTAGAGAACACGAACACAACAGAGACCAGTCAAGCCAATTGGCCTTCGTTACAGAACCTCATTGAATACAAGAAACTAAACATTAAACATGAAGTTTGGGAAAAACAGTAAATTACAGAATATTGCAGACCTAATCGTTAAACATCTTTAATATAAATACAGAAAATCAAAATTCAGCTTAGGATCTGGCACATTTCTTAATTTTAATAACAAAAGGCATAAAAGGGCTTATGTTTATATAGCATTTAATTCTTTCCAAATGCAGGGCATAAGCTCAATACATTTAAGATGGAAATAAAGTCACAAGGATTTTAGGCCACATTGGTTTGTCATCGTTGTCCCTTGACGCAACCATTCTCTGCTCCCCTTGGGGAGAAGGGACCTGTGAAGACTCCTCGCCAGTATCTTCGCTAGTGATCAACACTCTTGTCTTGAATGGTGCGAACCGTATCTCAAACAATAATGCTGAATAACATTTATATTTAATTGCTACCGTTTGTACCAGTAGCAAACATGGAACTCAAAACCTATTCTAGACAGAAAAAATAATCAAAAACATCCTTGAAATAAATGATTATTTGCTGATATTAATAAAACTAGGCAGAGGCGTAGGTGCTAAATTTCTTGTTTTAACTGGATGAAAATGTAAACTCCTCTCCCTTATACATAAATTTCAAGTTGGCCGGATTCATTTGAACACTGGATTCATTTTAACACTGAAGCAAGTCTGTCCTGTTGAATTGAAAGTTTCTCCTCTGCCACCTACAATGATGCAAAGAAAAAAATATTCCAACCAAACGACTGATTATTCCTGGCTCATAAAATTAAATCTTTCCGTATTAGTGTCTGGAGAGCCTAACGATAGAATCTATGTACAAAATACAAAAGGAAACCATATGGTAGTGGAAGCATTTTTAACCTATAAATTATTCTGCGCAGTTTTGAGATTTTACTGAAGTCACAAAACACATTCCTAAATGGCTCAGCCACAAGATTTCCACTGGCTGCCCTTGGTAATACATGATTCGCATTTGAAACTTTTTTATTCTGACCGGTTCTCCCCCTTCTCAGTAGTTAAAGAAACATTGAACTCAAATAATGATGTTATCCCACACCCAAACTGTACAAGGCACAACGAGAATAGAATCTTGATACCATGTGCACCCCCGACCCAAATACATTGTCCTTGCAGATTATTCATTTTGGTATCAAATTGTTCATTATGTTTCAGGCTTTGTACCCCCCACACACACACACACACAGTGCAGGAGGAGAGCCCGCCTAATCTTCCGTTTGCATCTCTCCTCTTGCACCATGGAAACCAGAACTTGGCAAGACAGGAGCAGGCCTCCCACGGAATGATCTTTAAATTCAACGCCAACGTCATTGTAAAACGCAAACGATGTCTGTCTACTATTGTGTAGCATGGAGGAGGGATTAGGTTACATTTAAATACCGTATTTAAAACTGATGACAAAAAAAAGCTGGAGAAACTCAGCGGGTGAGGCAGCATCTACGGAGCGAAGGAATAGGGGTTGTTTTGGGTCGAGACCCTTCTTCAGACTGACGTGGAGGTGGGGGGGGGTTGGGCGGGACGAAGAAAGTAAGAGGCGGACACAGTGGGCTGTGGGTGAGCTGGGAAGGGAAGGGGAAGGTAGGAGAAAGCAAGGACGACCTGAAATTGGAGAAGTCAATGTTCATACCGCTGGGGAGTAATGGTAAGCGGTGTAAGCGTTATGAACATTGACTTCACCAATTTCAGGTGGTCCTTGCTTTCTCCCTCCTTCCCCTCCCCTTCCCAGCTCTCCCACAGCCTACTGTCTCCGCCTCTTCCTTTCTTCTTCCCACCCCCCCGACATCAGTCTGAAGAAGGGTCTCGACCCGAAACGTCGCCTATTTCTTCGCTCCATAGATGCCGCCTCGCCCGCTGAGTTCCTCCAGCTTTTTTGTCTACCTTCGATTTTTCCAGCACCTGCAGTTCTTTCTTAAACACTTTCTCATCCTCGGCTCCTTCACCACCTTTGTGACAAGTGACGTCCACGTATTCTGAAGGATATCCATTTAGCAGTCCAATTGGCTCAAGTAATACAGGCTATACTGTGGATTGAGCTGGTCGAACAGCGATTCATATCGCCACTTGGTTCAGTTCACTTACCAAGGTTATGCGCAGCTTCCAAAACGCATTTATGGCAATATCTCATTGGGCAGAATCCTGGAGCTGAAGACTTGGTCGTAGTGTTCGATCATCAGCTCAGTAAACATGTTTATTGGGGGGAGGGCTTGCAGGGTTACAGGTCCTTTCTGGGGCCAGATAAGGTTCACTCCAAAGACCGAAGCCAAGTTTGAGGGGTTCATTTTATTGAAAATGCTCTGCTGGGATACCTAACGCAAAAGAGACTTAATTAGACTTTAACGACATGCAACGCATTAGACCATCAAGACTCGGCTATCTGGCAATATTAAAGTTTCAACTAATCTGGCCACCACATCAAACCCATCTGAAGAAGGGTTTCGGCCCGAAACGTTGCCGATTTCCTTCGCTCCATAGATGCTGCTGCACCCGCTGAGTTTCTCCAGCACTTTTGTCTACCTTCGATTTTCCAGCATCTGCAGTTCCTTCTTAAACACCACACCGATGGGAAACACAGACCTAAGATCAATGAGCTCAATATATGTCGATGGAGACACAAGGCTGCAGATCCTGGGACCTGGAGCAAAAGACTGCTGGAGGAACTCAACAGGTCAAGGCAGGTGGAGGGAAATGGGCAGTTGACATTTGGGATTTCTTGGACATCTCTTTTTCACACAGAGAGTTGTGAGTCTGTGGAATTCTCTGCCTCAGAGGGCGGTGGAGGCCGGTCCTCTGGATACTTTCAAGAGAGAGCTGGATAGGGCTCTTTGAGATAGCGGAGTCAGGGGATATGGGGAGAAGGCAGGAACGGGGTACTGATTGGGGATGATCAGCCATGATCACATCGAATGGCGGTGCTGGCTCGAAGGGCCGAATGGCCTACTCCTGCACCTATTGTGTATTGATTAGGACCCTGCATCTGGCACTGACCCATTTCCCTCCCCAGATGCTGCCCGACTTGCTGAGTTCCTCCAGAAACTCAGCCTTTGCTCCTTGCAAAACCTTGGTCAGATCTTCAGCCCAGTTGACACTCACTGCATTGCTCATCCTGGTAAGTTGGCACTCCTACCTTGGGGTGGCATCCAGCACCCCTTTCAAAGAAAATTCACAAAATACTTATTCCTGTTGTGTATAGCTCAATGGCTGCACCCGAGGGCTCACAACACTAATCATTCAAAGGTATAAGAACGTTTCCATGCCTTGAATAGTCTTTAAGTGCAGGGGAATTTGAGTGGTCAAACCAAATTCACACATTGCAAGTGATTACAGAGTAGCAAACACAATTTTCCAATGAAGGGCACGGAAGAAGAAGTCTGAAGAAGGGTCTCAACCCGAAACGTCACCCATTCCTTCTCTCCAGAGATGTTGCCCGAGTTACTCCAGCATGGTGTGTCTATCTACAATTGGCCAATGGCTGACCCGCTGAGTTAGTCCAGCAATCGTGTCTATCAGAATTAAAACAAAAATCAACACAGGCAGCATCTCTGGAGAAAAGGGAATAGGTGACGTTTCGGTTTGGATCCCTGCCTTGAAGAGTGGGTTTTAACTCAATCACCCAGATTTCTCTGCAAGACTCTCTCCCACCCTCGAGAAGATGCTACAACTCTGGAAAATATACAGTAGCAACAGTGATTATTTGGTTAAAATGACACAAGGTTCGACCGCCGGAGCTTCGATCGCCCCGACTGCAGATGGTTCGACTGCCCCGACCGCAGGAGAATAAAGAGGGAAAAAAGATTCGACTTTGCCTTCCATCACAGTGAGGAACGTGGGGAATCGGCTGTGGTGGATGTTCATGTTAACTTTTATGGAGTTGTGGGTCTTGTTGCTTTTTAAAAAAAAGTATGGCTGAATGGTAATTTGAATATCACTGTACCTTAATTGGTGTTAGCTGTGAGGAGGATGCCAGGAGATTGCAAGGTGACTTGGATAGGCTGGGTGAGTGGGCAAATGTTTGGTAGATGCAGTATAATGTGGATAAATGTGAGGTTATCCACTTTGGTGGCAAAAACAGGAAAGCAGACTATTATCTAAATGGTGGCCGATTAGGAAATGGGGAGATGCAGCGAGACCTGGGTGTCATGGTACACCAGTCATTGAAAGTAGGCATGCAGGTGCAGCAGGCAGTGACGAAAGCGAATGGTATGTTAGCTTTCATAGCAAAAGGATTTGAGTATAGGAGCAGGGAGGTTCTACTGCAGTTGTACAGGGTCTTGGTGAGACCACACCTGGAGTATTGCGTACAGTTTTGGTCTCCAAATCTGAGGAAGGACATTATAGCCATAGAGGGAGTGCAGATAAGGTTCACCAGACTGATTCCTGGGATGTCAGGACTTTCATATGAAGAAAGACTGGATAGACTTGGCTTATACTCGCTAGAATTTAGGAGATTGAGAGGGGATCTTATAGAAACGTACAAAATTCTTATGGGGTTGGACAGGCTAGATGCAGGAAGATTGTTCCCAATGTTGGGGAAGTCCAGGACAAGGGGTCACAGCTTAAGGATAAGGGGGAAATCCTTTAAGACCGAGATGAGGAAAAACCTTTTCACACAGAGAGTGGTGAATCTCTGGAACTTTCTGCCACAGAGGGTAGTTGAGGCCAGTTCATTGGCTATATTTAAGAGGGAGTTAGATGTGGCCCTTGTGGCTAAGGGGGTCAGGGGGTATGGAGAGAAGGCAGGTACGGGATACTGAGTTGGATGATCAGCCATGATCATATTGAATGGTGGTGCAGGCTCGAAGGGCCGAATGGCCTACTCCTGCACCTATTTTCTATGTATCTATGTATCTATGTACACGTGACAATAAAAGACCTTTGAAAGTGCCAGAGTAACTCAGCAGTTCAGGCAGTATCTCTGGAGACCATGGTGACGTTTCGGGGCGGGACCCTTCTTTGGTAATATCTTCTTGGAGGAGTTAATAAGCCTTTGTTTGATGATGGAGGCGAAGTTAAACATATGCATAGGAATCATCAATCCATTTCTCATTATCACGGGTTGCTGCACTTTGACAAGGTCCTGCACTCTGTGAAGAGTAACCAAATCCTTCTGCAGGTAGACAAAAATGCTGGGGAAACTCAGCGGGTGAGGCAGCATCTATGGAGCGAAGGAATAGGTGATGTTTCGGGTCAAGACCAAACTCCCTCCATAGATGCTGCCTCACCCGCTGAGTTTCTCCAGCATTTTTGTCTACCTTTGATTTTTCCAGCATCTGCAGTCCTTTCTTTAAAAAAAATCCTTCTGCAAAAACTCACCATGTTGAGAAAGCATATCAGGTGCTTCAGCACGATGTAGTTATGCTCGGGAAGTCTCTGCATCAGTTGCTTGCAGCGAGTCACTCGTAAACTGCTTTCAACAGCTAGAAGTTAAAGTACACATCTGTCAGATTTTACTTTGATCCATGTTTTTTCTGTGGCAGGGAAGTTTAACATGAAAACCATTTATTTCCACTTACTTCAATATCGACGAAAGAAAAAGAGGCTTTTTATAACCTGTTTTCTCCCTGCCTGCATTAGGTGTCCAAAAGCTGCAGAGTGAAGAACTGTCAACATTATTTCTTGAGGAAGTGGATTTCTCTCTCCTGGAGCACTGACCCCATCTGTAGAGCAATGTCTGACATGTACGGATAATACGGCTTTCGATTTCTTATCTTTCTGCGCAGAAAAACTCTTCTCCAACATCTTTAGACATTCTCCTCACAAATACTTCTGGCAAACGCACTCGTTATTGAAATGGAAGTTCATTTCATTCTCATCAGCACAGATCTCTCTCCCTGCATTGACTGCATTCACCACATGATTAAATATTTAATGGCCGTAAGCAATTGTTGAAAGATGCAAGGCTCCTCTGTGGGGCAAGGCCCGGTATTGATACAACACCTTTCAGCATCTGAGAATAATCCAGACGTCATTTAACTTGGCATCACGCGTCACTAAAGGGCCCGTTCTTTAGACTTTAGATTTTAGAGACACAGTACAGAAGCAGGCCCTTCAGCCCACCGAGTCTGTGCCGACCAGCGATCACCCCGTATATCAGCACGATCCTACACACAAGGGGCAATTTATCATTTTTAACCAAAGCCAATTAACTTACAAACCTGCAGGTCTTTTGGCAACGTGGGAGGAAACCGGAGCTCCCGGAGAAACCCCACGCAGGTCACGGGGCGAACGTACAAACTCCGTACAGATAGCGCCCGTAGTCAGGATCAAACCCGGGTCTCTGGTGTTGCCAGGCGGCAACTCTACCGCTACGCCACCGTGCCGCCCTATGATCTATCACAAATTGATATTTCCAGGAAGGTCATATCAAATACTAGTGGGCACAGCTTTGTGGAGAGAGGCGCAAAATTTAAAATAATGTGCGGAGGAGGCATGTTCAAGACATGCATAGAATAGGTGGTGGTGGTGTCTAGAATACTCTGCCAGGGGAGGTGGTGGCAAAGAGGTGATTTTGGGTGTGAGCTCCAGGATATGCATGGAATGGAAGGATATGGATAATGTACAGGGAGATAAGAGTTGATGTTGGCATCATGAAGAAATGCAGAACTGCAGATGCTGGTTTATACCAAAGATAGACAAAATGTGCCGGATTAACTCAGCGGGTCAGGCAACATCTCTGGAGGAATAGGACAGGTGAAGTTTCGGGTCGGGACCCTTCTTCAGATTGAAATGATGGCCGACCCGAAACATAACCTATCCTTTTCCTCCCGAGATGCTGCCTGAACCTGTGTCCATCTTTGGTCTTGACATCATGTTTAGCACAGACATTGTGGACTGAAGGGCCTGTTCCTATGCTGTGCTGTTCCAGGTGCCAATTAAATATTGCTGCTATATTGGAATCAATTTGTGCAGAGCAATCTCCTACTGACAGTAATGTAATAATGACCTAACTGTGTTTACCTCCATTGATGCAAGATAATCAGGGGCCAAAGCATAAAGGGCCTGTCCCACTTGGCCATTTTTTCGGCGACTTGACTGACGTATCAGGGTCGCCGAAAGATTTTGAACATTTCAAAATACAGCGGCGACAAAAAAAAGTTGCAACACTTGAGGAGACACCGCGCGTCAATACGTCATCACGCCGCGTCACACCGCAACTTTTTCGGCGACCCTAATACGTCAGTCAATGATGCCGGCAGTCGCCGAAAAAAAATCGGCAAGTGGGACAGGTCCTTAAGACAGAACTGCTTTCCATTCCTTTGAAAGCCCCAGTTTTTGATTAGTTTAGAGATGCAGCGCGGATACAGGTCCTTCGGCCCACCGCGTCCGCGCCGACCATCGATCCCCGCACGCTAACACTATCCTCCACACTCAGGGCAATTTACCATTTTACCAAAGCCAATTAACCTACAAACTTGTACGTCTTTTGGAATGTGGGAGGAAACTGGAGCTCCTGGAGAAAACCCACGCAGGTCACGGGGAGAACGTACAAACTCCGTACAGACAGCGCCCGTAGTCAGGATTGCACCTGGGTCTCTGACGCTGAGAGGCAGCAACTCTACCGCTGCGCCACCGTGCCGCCCACTGAGAACAAATGTAGCTGCCATTGGAGGCGTCTCTTTTCTGTTGCATTCAGGCCATGCAGCCCTCCGTCAGTCCTGAACTGAATTGCCAGCCTCGGTTTAGATCTCATCTCATAACAGGTCATTCAACATAAAGCAACATTTTGCAGTTTGTGCACAAATGAACATCTGGGAAAATGTCTGTGGCTCTAAATGTTTCAATTAACAAGAAATTGCCACAACAAGCCTTTGACGTTGTTTCATTCCTTTGGGCCTAGTTTCATTACAGAGCGATTTTACTGGAGATGTATTGCTCATCGTTTAATAAAACGGAATAGAGGAGGGCGGGCAGAGGGTGGAACTTTGTATCGAAGCGGGTTGTAAGTCTGAAGAAGGGTCTCGGCCCGAAACGTCGCCCATTCCCGCTCTCCAGAGTTGCTGCCTGTTGCCGCTGAGTTACTCCAGCATTTTGTGTCTGCCTCGGTATCGGAGCAACAGGTTCGTGCATTTTCAGTTTCTGCAAAAAAACTGAAAGAGAATCTGGATCTTTTAAATAATTTTCAAGAACTGCAGAATTGGCTCAATGTTGTCCGTTGAGGCCTTGCGCGGCATGGTGGCGCAGCGGTAGAGTTGCTGCCTCACAGCGCCAGAGACCCAGGTTCTATCCTGACTACGGCCGCTGTCTGTACGGAGTTTGTACGTTCTCCCCGTGACCCGCGTGGGTTTTTCTCCGAGATCTCTGGTTTCTTCCCACCCTCCAAAGACGTAGTTGTAGGTTTGTAGGTTAATTGGCTTGGTGTAAATGTAAAATTGTCTCTAGTGCGTGTAGGATAGTGTTAATGTGCGGGGGTCACTGGTTGGTGCGGACTTGGTGTTTCCGTGCTGTATCTGTAAACTAAACTAATTCCCTCCTCTCCTTGCAGGCGCCAGCAAACGTGATATCATACATGGGTCTTGTTGCATGTTTGAGCTACGAGTTAAATTCTCACTGGGATCATTCACAAAGACAACAACATTACTCTTCTGTACTCTAGAATTTAGTTCAAATGTAACGGTGTCAGCTGAAGTCACTCCGAGCCATACAGCGCGGAACAGGCCCTTCGGCCCAACTTAGTTCATAAGGAATAGGCGTAGAATTAGGCCATTCGGCCCATCATGTCTACTCCGCCATTCAATCATGGCTGATTTATCTCTCCATCCTGACCCCCTTCTCCTGCCTTCTCCCCATAACCTCTGACACCCGCACTAATTAAGAATGGCTCTTGCCCATGCCGACCAAGATCCCCCATCCTGCCCGTCCCACCTGCCTGCTTCTGGCCTGTATCTCATAGATAGCTACCTTAACGCACTGAATCAATAAAGTTTCAAACCTGCTCCTGGCAAATTGGTAAAGGGGAGCAACTTAAATCAATTCCACTGTAGATTAAAATAAAACAAACTTTAAATCCAGAACTGCCCTGAGCAAACCAAGGCCAATTGTACCAACAATGTCAGAGTATTATGGGCGAGGATTGCTGTGGTTTTAGTTTTGTTTAGTTTAGAGATACGGTGTGGAAATAGGCCCTTCGGCCCACTGAGTCCACGCCGACCATCGATCACCCGTACACTAGTAGACAAAAATGCTGGAGAAACTCAGCGGGTGAGGCAGCATCTATGGAGCGAAGGAAATAGGCAACGTTTTCGGCCCAAAATGTTGCCTATTTCCTTCGTTCCGTAGATGCTGCCTCAAGACTCTGTCCCACTGTTCGAGTTCATTCAAGAGCTCTCCCGAGTTTAAAAAAAAAATCAAACTCGTGGAAGCACGTAGAATGTACGTAGCGGGTACGTCGGAGCTCGGGGACGTCTCTTAGCGGCTCGTAACGGTAACGGCAGGTACTCGGGTAACGGGGTAAGCTCCGGAAGATTCGTGAAGATTGTTCAACATGTTGAAAAATGTCCACGAGAGCCCCGAGTACCTACGAGCGGCCATTACCGTAAATCTCCGAGTTCGAATCAGGGCAAACCCGCTGAGTTTCTCCAGCATTTTTGTCTACCTTCGATTTTCCAGCATCTGCAGTTCCTTCTTTAACACCCGTACACTAGTTCTATGTTATCCCACTTTTCACATCCTACACATTAGGGCCAATCCTCAGAAGCCAATTAACCCACAAACCTGCACATCTTTGGAGTGTGGGAGGAGACCAGAGCACCCGTAGAAAACCCACGCAGTCACAAACTCCGCACAGACAGGATTGGACCCGGGTGTCGGGCGCCGTGAGGCAGCAACTCGGCCGCTGCGCCACCGCGCCACCCTCATTTCTCATTGAAAAACATCAAAATCCATTCTTCACGACGGCAAGAACCACGATGCATTCTGAGCAATTGCTTGAAAGCATTTGCATTAAAGGATGTCTGAATATATTTCACCAACGTTCTCTTCCTGCAGTAAAGCTATTGTTTACAGAGTGCACATACAAGTGGAACGCAGCCACAGCAAAATGCTAATGTTCACTGGCTTTGCAGAATCAGCCCTGTTCCCAGGGTCGGGAGATGATCCAGAATTTCATAAATGCCAGGAAAAATAAAAAAATAAAAGCTAAAGGGTAAATTGTTTTTTTTTAGATCTACATATATATTTGGACAGACCTCATCTTCTGATCCTCCATCTGTTAACACATGCCTGAGCACCACTTCAGACAATGATTCACTGGTAGATCAGGCATGCCGACAATAACCTTCAAACTGTTTAATTTAGAAACACACAGGGTATCATTTCTTGGATTAGCTCACAGCAGAGTGAGTTTGTTCCGCTTACAGACGCACAGAGTCATACAGCGTTGAAACAGGCCCTTCGGCCCAACTCGCCCACGCCTGCCAACATGTCCCATCTACGCTAGTCGCACCTGCCTGCGTTTGGCCCACATCCCTCTAAACCTGTTCCATCCATGCACCTGTCTAGGGGATCTTATTGAAACATATAAGATTATGAAGGGATTAGACACGCTAGAGGCAGGAAACATGTTCCCGATGTTGGGGGAGTCCAGAACCAGGGGCCACAGTTTAAGAATACGGGGTCGACCATTTAGAACGGAGATGAGGAAAAACTTTTTCACCCTGAGAGTTGTGAATCTGTGGAATTCTCTGCCTCAGAAGGCAGTGGAGGCCAATTCTCTGGATGCCTTCAAGAGAGAGTAAGATAGAGCTCTTAAAGATAGCGGAGTCAGGGGACACGGGGAGAAGGCAGGAACGGGGTACTGAATGTGGATGATCAGCCATGATCACAGTGAATGGCGATGCTGGCCCGAAGGGCCGAATGGCCTACTCTTGCATCTATTGTCTAGTGTAAATGATTCTTAAACGTTGGGATAGTACCCGCCTCGACTACCTCCTCTGACAGCTGGTTCCATGCACCCACCACCCCTTGTGTTTAAAAAGTTACCCGTCGGGCTTCCGTTAAATCATGGAGGCCAATTAGCCTGTAGCGCACGGATTTGGATTTGCCATGGGTCGGGCAGGAGTTGTCGCACGAGGTTATGCTCAGGGAATTTGAGGAACCAGAGTACAAATTAAATCGGAGCCACAACAGGAAATAATCTCCGGATATGCTTGTGATCACTGATGTAATCTGAGAAATGTGGTTCAGCAAGTTCCCACAAACATTGCACAATGCTTCATGTAACTGAAGCACAGAAGATTTATTGAACAAGGAGTCAAACATGGAATTCCCTGCCACAGAGGGCAGTGGAGGCCAAGTCACTGGATGGATTTAAGAGAGAGTTAGATAGAGCTCTAGGAGCTAGTGGAATCAAGGGATATGGGGAGAAGGCACGCACGGGTTATTGATAGGGGACGATCAGCCATGATCACAATGAATGGCGGTGCTGGCTCGAAGGGCCGAATGGAGCTACCTGGGGGCTCCAGTCGTGGAGCCTGCGGAGCTGCGGACTTACCATCGTGGGGCTGGCCGGCCTCGGAGCGTGGGGAGCGGTGGTGGCTAACTGCTGCGGCCCAACTCCGGAGCTCGGAGGCTCCAGCTGCAGACCTGTGGACTGTGACATTGGGAGCTCGCGGGTCCGGGTGGGAGACCGCTTTTCGGAGCTCCCGCAACGCAACTTCTCCAGCCCGTGTCGCGGGGTTGGAACGACCCGGAGCGGGGCCGTACATCGCCCGGTGCGACTTAAATGGCCGTGGGACTTACCATCGTCCGCCTGGGGCTTCAACATCGGGAGAAAAATGGTGCACAGGGGAGAGAAAAGACTTTGCCTTCCATCACAGTGAGGAAGAGATTCACTGTGATGGATGTTTGTGTGAATTGAATTGTTTGTGTGTCTTGTAGGAATTGTTTTGTTTGTATGGCTGTAGAAACAGAGTTTTGTTTGAGCCTCACTGAGGTTCAAATGATATGGAATAAATATTGATTGATTGATTGATTGATTGAGCCGAATGGCCTCCTCCTGCACCTATTTTCTATGTTTCTAAACAGACAACACAAGTTCACAAGAGCACAATGAGGCCATTTGGCCCATCGGATCGACTCCGCCATTCAGTCATCTCTGCCTCCTAATCCCATTTTCCTGCCTTCTCCCCATATCCCTTGCCACCCGTTCCAAAGGAATAAACTTCTTTATAGCTGGTTTAGTTTAGAGATACAGTGCGGAAGGAGGCCCTTCGGCCCACTGAGTCCGTGCCGACCAGCGATCACCCCGTACACTGACACTATCCTGCAGGTTAGGGACAATTTACAATTTTTACCAAGCCAGTTAACCTGTAGTTCTTTGGGAATCCCGGAGAAAATCCACGGGGAGAACGTGCAAACTCCGTACAGACAGTACAAGACATGGGGATAGACACAAGAGACTGCAGGTGCTGGAATCCTCAGCAATAAGCAAATTGCTGGAGGAACTTTGCGGGCCAGACAGCGTCCGTGGAGGGAGATGGACTTGTTTTGGTTGGAGGGACTCTCGAGTCCTAAGTGCCATTGGTCCTTTTTCCTCCACAGATGCCGAGTTGCTCCAGTGATTTTTCTCCAACTCATTATACGACATAGTTAAGTTTAGACTTACAGCTCAGAACCTACAAGCCTGCACGCCTTTGGAATGTGGGAGGAAACAGAAGATCTCGGAGAAAACCCACGCAGGTCACGGGAAGAACGTACAAACTCCGTACAGACAGCACCCGTAGTCGGGATCGAACCCGGGTCTGAATAGATTTGAAATATTTGAAAAATCTCCCGTTCATTCAACAGAGGGAGAATCCGGGCGGCTTCGAGTTGTGCACATTGGGGGGCGGATACAAGAGGGAAATAAAACCTTTACTCACTTCCAATGCTCTGGACGGGATCGTAAATCTGAGAGGTGAGGATTGGCTCCGGGAGTTCCCGCAGGAAGGTTTTTAAGATTACAGCAGGAATATGTTCATCTCCATATTCTTCAAACTTAATGGGTTTTCCTAAGGTTGAAGTTACAGATAATATTAGTCTCCACTGAATACATCAACATTCCCGTATATTGCAACGTCCATTCTGATACAAACATTGTTGCAAATAATCACATCAAGAGGGTGGTGAATCTGTGGAACTCATTGCCACAGACAGCTGTGGATGCCAAGTCAGTGATAATTAAGGCAGAGATAGATAGATTCTTGATTAGTACGGGTGTCAGGGGGTTATGGGGAGAAGGCAGGAGAATGGGGTGAGGAGGGAGAGATAGATCAGCCATGATTGAATGGCGGAGTAGACTTGATGGGCCGAATGGCCTAATTCTGCTCCTATCACCGATGAACCTATGACCCGTTCTCCGCTCACTGTGCTAAATAATTCAGGACTTAAGGGCCTGTCCCACTGTACGAGCTAATTCAAGAGTTCTCCTGAGTTTCCCCTGATTCGAACTCGGAGATTTACGGTAATGGCCGTTCGTAGGTACTCGGGGCTCAAGTGGACATTTTTCAACATGTTGAAAAATCTTCACGAGTCTTCCCGAGCTTACCGCGTTTCCCCGAGTACCTGCCGTTAGCGTTACGAGCCGCTAAGAGATGTCCCAAGATCCGACGTACCCGCTACGTACATTCTACGTGCTTACCACGAGTTTGATTTTTTTTTAAACTCGGGAGATCTCTTGAATTAGCTCGTACAGTGGGACAGGTCCTTAATACAGCAACACTTACTCTTGCTCTCTCTCTCTCTCTCTCTCTCTCTCTCTTTACTGCACAATCCAAGCCCAGCATTCCCAACATGACCTGCCACCGTTGACCCATTGCAACTAAGTTAAAAAAAAAACATAACCTTCACCACTGCTTTTCCCCCAGCTGTAACAGACTGATCTTACCAAGAGACTGAGAATGCCTCCGACAGCCCTCAGGACATTTCTACAGATGCGCCGTAGAAAGGACACAGCTTGGCTTGGCAACACCTCTGCCCAAGACATCAAGAAATTGCAGGGAGTTGTGGCTGTAACCCAGTCCATCCCACAGACCTGACCTCCCCTCACCTGATGCATTCAAGAGAGAGTTACATATAGCTCTTGGGGCCAACAGAATCAAGGGGAGAAGCCAGGAACTGGGTGCTGATTTCGGATGATCATATTGAAATGTTGGCCCTCATTGCGAGAGGATTTGAGTTTAGGAGCAAAGGAGGTCCTACAGCAGTTGTACAGGGCCCTGGTGAGACCACACCTGGAGTATTGTGTGCACTTTTGGTCTCCTAATTTGAGGAAGGACATTGTTGCTATTGAGGGAGTGCAGCGTAGGTTCACCAGGGTAATTCCCAGGATGGCGGGGACTGATATATGATGAAAAGAATGGATCGACTGGGCTTGTATTCACTGTAATTTAGAAGGATGAGAGGAGATCTCATAGAAACATACAAAATTCTTAAAGGATTGGACAGGCTAGATGCAGGAAAAATGTTCCTGATGTTGGGGGAGTCCAGAACCAGGGGTCGCAGTTTAAGAATAAGAGATAGGCCATTTAGGAATGAGATGAGGAAAACCCTTTTTCACCCAGAGAGTTGTGAATCAGTGGAATTCTCTGCCACAGAAGGCAGTGGAGGCCAATTCACTGGATGTTTTCAAGAGGGAGTTAGATTTAGCTCTTATGGTTAAAGGAATATGGGGAAAAAGCTGGAACGGGGTACTGATTTTAGATGATAGCCATGATCATATTGAATGACGGTGCTGGCTGGAAGGGCCGAATGGCCTACTCCTGCACCTAGTTTCTATGATTCTGAGCTCCCCTGACTTACCTTCCCCTCCCCTCCCCTCCCATGGACTCCATCTACACTTCATGCTGCCCTGGAAAAGCAGCCGACACAATCAAAGGCTTGTCTCGTCCTGGTCATTCCTTCTCCCCGCTTCCATCAGGTGACGGAAAACACAAACCACCCGACTCAGCAACAACTTTTCCCCCTCTGTCACCAGACCTCTGAACAATCCTTCCGTAAATTAGGGTGCCGTTTTGATTTTCCAACCAACCTCATTGCAGACATTGGACTTCATCTCTGGACCTGGTACTCTGCAATGCTGAGCAACTAGGATCTACTCTCTGTATCGTCACCTTTGATCTACCCGTTGTACTCGAGTTTGATAGACCTATAGTATCACAGGTCCACCAGTAGCCAGTAAATTGGTGGCTGATTGGATTTGAGCTTACAGCCCGATGGTATGGACATTGGTAGACACAAAACGCTGGAGTAACTCAGCATCTCTGGACAGAAGGAATGGGTGACGTTTCGGGTCAAGACCCAATCTGAGGTTACAACCCCTCCCCCCCCCCCTCCCTCTCTCCAATCTCTCACCCTCCATCCATATCATAAGATCAGAAGTGATAGGAGCAGAATTAGGCCATTCGGCCCATCAAGTCTACTCCGCCATTCAATCATGGCTGATCTATCTCTCCATCCTAACCCCATTCTCCTGCCTTCTCCCCGTAACCTCTGACACCCGCACTAATCAAGAATCTATCTATCTCCGCCTTAAATATATCCACTGACTTGGCCTCCACAGCCTTCTGTGGCAAAGAATCCCACGGATTCACCAGCCTCTTGACTAAAGAAATTCCTCCTCATCTCCTTCCTAAAAGAACATCCTTTAATTCTGAGGCGATGACGTCTAGTCCTAGACTCTTCCACTAGTGGAAACATCCTCTGCGCATCTACTCTATCCAAGCCTTTCACTTTTATATTTCTTGCTCTGTCGTTACACTTCACTCCTCATCTCCCATTTCCCGACACCCTTTTGTCTCCTTTACACCTCTAGCCTCTGTCTTATCAAATACCGATCAACCCACCCCCCTCCCCTCACCTGTATCCAAGAAGGGTCTCGACCCGAAACGTCACCCATTCCTTCTCTCCAGAGATGTTGCCTGTCCCGCTGAGTTACTCCAGCGTTTTGTGTCTATCTTCGGTTTAAACCAGCATCTGCAGTTCCTTCCTACGCATCCATCTATTACTGAAGATAGACACAAAAAGCTGGAGTAACTCAGCGGGACAGGCAGGACCTCTGGAGAGAAGGAGTGGGAAGGTGAAGATGCCCGCCTGCTCCATCTAGCACTTGCCAGGCATTGTCCAGGGCCCCACCTCTTTTCCAACATTCCCCCCACTCCCCCCTACTACAATCAGTCTGAAGAAGGGCGACGACCTGAAATGTCTCCTGTCCATACCCCCAACACATGCTGCCCGACCCGTTAAGTTACTCCAGCACTGTGTGTTCTACTCCCAGAAATACCACAGAGGCCCGTACAATCACCTTGGCTGAGAATCTGAGCGTGTGTGACAGAAATATTGGCCGCTGAATAGAATGAAGATCTGCTCCAATATCCCTTTCCGATAACAAACAGCACAAATATAAAGTGAACTGAAATATTACTAGACTGTAATTTAATAAAGGGCCTGTCCCACTGTACGAGTTTACCCAAGAGCTCTCCCGAGTTTAAAAAAAAATCAAGCTCGTGGTAAGCACGTAGCGGGTACGTCGGAGCTCAGGGACGTCTCTTAGCGGCTCGTAACGCTAACGGCAGGTACTCGGGGAACGCGGGTAAGCTCGTGAAGATTTTTCAACACGTTGAAAAATGTCCACGAGAGCCCCGAGTACCTACAAGCGGCCATTACCGTAATTCTCCGAGTTCGAATCAGGGGAAACTCGGGAGAAATCTTGAATTACCTGGTACAGTGGGACAGGCCCTTAACTCTGGGAAATTATCAACTTTGCGTCGGACCCCTAAAAAAGTGCTCGAAGCAACTGCAGATGCTGGTTTACACCGAAGATACACAAAAAGCTGGAGTAACCCAGTGGGACAGGCAGCATCTCTGGTGAAAATGGAACGGGTGACATTTCAGACTGATGAAGGGTCTCGACCCGAAACGACGCCTGTACCTATAAAAACCAAGGATAGACACAAAATGCTGGAGTAACTCAGTGGGACAGGCAGCATCTCTGGAGAAAATGGAACAGGTGACATTTTGGGTGGAGACCCTTCTTCAGACCTGAAACGTCACCCACTCCTTCTCTCCAGAGACGCCGCCTGTCCCGCCGAGTTACTCCAGCATTTTGTGTCTATCTTCGGTGAAAACCAGCACCTGCAGTTCCTTCCTAAAAAAACGAAGCTGGTCACTGGGTTGAGAACACAACTTGATGTTTACTTCACTATCACCACTTTATGAATGAGTTGGTCTGGGGATCACGTTGACCAGGTGGACACTTACCCAGATTATATTGTTTCTGGATCTCCTTAATGATCTGGATGTTGGCCGATCTCCGGAATAATCCTTCCGTTTGAAGTGCTAAATACAAAAGAACATTGTGTCGCGAGCAGTTTCTGGTTTGGTCTTAGAGATACAGCATGGAAACAGGACCTTTGGCCCAACGTAAGCTTTTCACTGTACAACTGAGGAGCACCTTCAGCAACAGACTGGTCCCACCAAGATGCAGCACAGAACACCACAGGAGATCTTTTTCCGCTGTGGCTCTCAAACTGTACAACTCCTCCTCTCCCCCCCCCCCCCCCCCCGTTTCTGGACGGGACACTTCTTCAGACTGGAGGAGGTTCCCGATCCGAAACGTTATCTGTCCGTGACCTCCAGGGTCGCTGCCTGACCCTCCGAGTTACTCCAGAACTTTGTGACTTTAGTTGAAAAGTATTGTTCAGATTTAGAAAATGGCCAGGTAGGTTTTTTCCATATTTTAGTTCAGTTTAGAGATACAGTATGGAAACAGGCCCTTCGGCCCACCGGGTCCGCGCCGATAAGCGATCCCCGCACATTAACACTATCCTACACCCACCAGGGACAATTTTTACATTTACACCAAGCCAATTAACCTACAAACCTGCACGGATTTGGATTGTGGGAGGAAACCGAAGATCTCGGAGAAAACCCCCGCAGGTCACAGGGAGAACGTACAAACTCCGTACAGACAGCGCCCGTAGTCAGGATCGAACCCGGGTCTCCGGCGCTGCATTCGCTGCAAGGCAGCAACTCTACTGCTGCGCCACCGTGACCGCTCAGATATTGACAACTGACTGGGAGGGATTGTGACTCCCCACAGAGTAAATCATATTAAAAGCCAACATTCTTCACACAGAAGGGGAAGCACGACGTACCATTCTGTTTCAGGAACTGCACCGTCTGTCTCATGACCAGGGGAATCGTTTCTCCGTTCCCTTTGTCTCGGAGGCTGGTGGGTTTCATGAAAAAGAAAGGAATAGATTTAAAGATCTGTCTCACGAATCTGCGGTCATTGGCGGCGAAACGGGAAGAATCTGCCGCCATAGACCGCGCACTCGTGAGAAAGAACAATTCCCGGGCCGTGCGACGGTGTTCCCAACACCGCGCGGTGCAAAAATAAAATCGACAATGTCGAAAACCAAATACTCACCGCACAACCTCCACCAGTGATGCACGAGTGCGCACGGCCGCTCGCACGGGCCGCCGCCAGTATGGCTCGAGCGCCGTGCGTCAAACCTCCTCTGCCACAGCCTCCGCCAGTGACGCACGTGCCGCCGCCAGTGAGACACGTGTGCTGCGCGGCCGCAGGCACAGCCATCGCTACAGCGCCGCGATCAGGATGGCCGCCACCACAGCCGCCGCTGGTGAGTCACGTGCGGGGGGCCGACGTCATCGCAGTCGGCCCGCCCTTTTTTTACTTACCGCAAGCACGTGGGACCCGCCGTGTTTGAATTAACTCGGCCCCCGCGCAACATCCGTGCGGCGCTCCGTTGGATAGCCTCGACGCTCTCGCCGTTGCCGCGCGGTCCTAGCTACCGTCTGCACCGCGCTTCACCGCCGATGACCGCAAACAGGTAAGACACGGCCTATAGGTAAAATAGTAGCTTGGCTGCACACATGTCAGTTGTGTGAAAACGTTAAGTAAAAAGCCACACAGAATAATTCATTTACATTCATCTTGTAAAATATCCCAAGGTATTTTACGAGAGTATTTTCAAACACTTCAGAGATTGGGCCAACTTGATGTGGAACTTGATGAACAAAACCTTGGCCGAGGATGAAGGCAGTTTAAAAAATGTGGTTAACAATAAGAGAATGAGATGGAGGTGTTTCTTGAGGAGAATTTGATTTTTATTTCTTTGCATCAATCACTTTCTGCGAGAGGATTTTTCGTGCAATCAGAGTGGTCCCCAGTGCCATCTCGCCACTACCCCCCCCCCCCCACCGACTACCCCGCTATTTTTTGTTATTGCATGATACAGCATGGAAAGAGGCCCTTCAGCCCACGCCGACCATCGATCACCTGGTCGTATCAGTTCAATGTTAACCCACTTTCTCACCCACTCCCTACACACCAGGGGCATTTTTTACAGAGACTATAAACCCGCATTTCTTTGGGGTGTGGGAGCAAACCGGAGAACCCGGAGAAACCCACAAGGTCACAGGGAGAACGTGCAAACTCCACACATGCAGGACCCATCGTCATAAGTGATAGGTGCAGAATCGGGCCATTCGGCCCATCAAGTCGGCCCGTTCAATCATGGCTGATCTATCTCTCCCTCCTAACCCCGTCCTCCTGCCTTCGATCGACAGGATGGAACCCGGGTCTTTGGCGCTGTAAGGCAGCAACTCTACCGCTGCCCCAATGACTGGGATGGACCTGGAATTCAACTTGGATATTTATCCAAGCCACAGATTGTTCAGATTAACAACTCAATTTAAATATGAGATTGAAAAATCATAATTATAATAAATTTCAGATGAAACGTGCAAATACTTACTACTGCAGACTGACACCAAACTGCTGCTGAGGAAGGGGTGGTCGGGGTGGGGGAGTCTTCGCTGCTTGGGGTGTTCCTCCCTTTTGAGAAACTCTCAGTTTCTCATCATACCTGACAGAATGAGGCAGGACGTGATTATCACTTCAAGCACATGTAGTTTAGTTTAGTTTAGAGATACAGCACGGAAACAGCCCCTTCGGCCCACCGAGTCCGCGCCCACCAGCGATCCCTGCACATTAACGCTATCCTACAAACACACACACACACTAGGGACAATTTACATTTACACCAAGCCAATTGACCTACAAACCTGTACGTCTTTGGAGTGCGAGAGGAAAGCAAAGATTTCGGAGAAAACCACACGCAGGGTCACGGGGAGAACGTACAGACTCCGTCGAGACAAGCACCCGTAGTCAGGATTGAACCCGTGTCCCTGGCGCTGTGAGGCAGCGACTCTGCTGCTGCTCCACCGTGCCGCCCATGTAGTTAAAGGCAGTGCGGAACAGGCCGCCCGTTCTCTCTCTCTCACGCTCCGAGTCCTGTATTTAGCAGCGGGCCAGCCCCATGTTTTACACTGTGCGACTTATGTGTTAACCAGCGGGAGAATGCATGCCCTCAGCAAGCAGCATTGTCCTGCAGCCCAACGTTCTTCCACATGGAAAGAGTGCTACAAAGCACCGATCTGCTGCACTGAAACCTTCATCAAAATGACAGCAATGCCCATCATAGGTGACAGGAGCAGAATTAGGCCATTCGGCCCATCAAGTCTACTCCGCCATTCATTCATGGCTGATCTAACTCTTCCTCCGAACCCCATTCTCCTGCCTTCTCCCCATAAGCCCTGACACCTGTACTAATCAAGAATCTATCCATCTCTGCCTTAAAAATATCCACTGACGGCTGTGGCAATGAATTTCACAGATTCACCACCCCCCGATGCAGGAGCTGAACGCCTCGACGCAGAGGGCCAAAACGCCGCCGGCTACGAGACTCAAGACCGTCCCGTCAACGGGGGGCTCGAGGCCCCCGAATGAGGAAGGACTTGAACTTTATTTTCACCTTCCATCACAGTGAGGAATGTGTAGGAGTCACTGTGATGGATGTTTATGTTAAAATGTGTTTTCTGAGTCTGTTGCTTTTTAAAAATTGTATGACTAACCTGGCCAGTGAATTTCACTGCACCAATTGGTGTATGTGAGAATAAATGAACCTTATCAACCTCTGACTAAAGAATTCCTCCTCAAATCCTTCCTGAAGGAACGTGTTTTAATTCTGAGGCTATGACTTCTGGTCCTAGACTCTCCCACTAGTGGAAACATCCTCTCCACCTCCACTCTATCATATACTGCATTCAAATCAAGGCAGCGGTGAGATTTTATAAAGAACATCACAATGTCTTGGCAAGCCTGCCGAGTATTTCACCTGTAGAATTTAAGGTCAATTTTGTTTGCAATTCTTAAGATGTGAATCAAAAGGCAGAATGTTGCATGAAGTGCTGGGCAACGCAATATATACAGAACTAACGCGCAGGTTGTGAGCAGCGACTTGTAGCACAGAGGCCACACTAAATGCAGTCAATGATTCTCCCATTGCACAGCCGTGGGAACAGAGAGCGCTGAAAGACAAAAGGCCATGATATGGCAACGGCTCATTCTCCGGAGTGGATTTTCATCTCGCTTTGGTTTCAAATGCCAAGGAATAGCTAGAATCATGTTAGCATTCATAGCAAAAGGATTTGAGTGCAAGAGCAGGGAGGTTCTACTGCAGTTGTACAGGGTCTTGGTGAGACCACACCTGGAGTATTGCGTACAGTTTTGGTCTCCAAATCTGAGGAAAGACATTCTTGCCATAGAGGGAGTACAGAGAAGGTTCACCAGACTGATTCCTGGGATGGCAGGACTTTCATATGAAGAAAGACTGGATAGACTCGGCTTGTACTCGCTAGAATTTAGAAGATTGAGGGGGGATCTTATAGAAACTTACAAAATTCTTAAGGGGTTGGACAGGCTAGATGCAGGAAGATTGTTCCCGATGTTGGGGAAGTCCAGGACAAGGGGTCACAGTTTAAGGATAAAGGGGAAATCCTTTAAGACCGAGATGAGAAAAACATTTTTCACACAGAGAGTGGTGAATCTCTGGAACTCTCTGCCACAGAAGGTAGTTGAGGCCAGTTCATTGGCTATATTTAAGAGGGAGTTAGATGTGGCCCTTGTGGCTAAAGGGATGGAGAGAAGGCAGGTACAGGATACGGAGTTGGATGATCAGCCATGATCATATCGAATGGCGGTGCAGGCTCGAAGGGCCGATTGGCCTACTCCTGCACCTATTTTCTATGTTTCTATGTTTCTGTGAAACGCACGATTACCAGCGGCAAAGCCAGCCCACCTGAAATAGTTTTAATGAAAGATCCTATAGCGGAGCAAGATGGACCACTCCTGCTAAATGCAACGGGCTGACGTGTAGTACGCAACGGAGCGGAACGTGGGCCTTTTTTTCATCCATTTCAGTAACCGGACCCGACCCGACCCGCAGTGTAATCAATGTTGCGGGGGAACAGTTTGTGTTAATAAATTTAAATTCTGAAAATGAGGAGAAGATTTTTACCAAAGAACTTTTATTTTTACGAGGATGTTTGCGTAGCCGGCTTCCGTCTCTGGCTATTAACACCTCTGATGAGTATGTAGAGGCAGGCAGTAAATTGTTCACCAGACAGCGCACTTACTCTTTACTCTACGAGTACAGGAAACACAGCCTGTAGCAGAAATAACTGTATTGCCTCCAAATAAAAGTAAAACAGTTTTAACAGAAGGCCATGGTAAGTGATGGGCAGTTTAGGATGGAACTGAAGATGTTGGTTTAAAACCGAAGATAGACACAATATGCGGGAGGCACTCAGCGGGGCAGGCGGCATCTCTGGAGAGAAGGAATGGGTGACGTTTCGGGTCGAGAAACCTTCTTCAGTAGTTTAGTTTAGTGTTTAGAGACACAGGGCAGAAACAGGCCCTTCGGCCCACAGAGTCCGCGCCAACCAGCGATCCCCGCACATTAACACTACCCTCCACCCACCAGGGACAATTTTTACATTTACCAAGCCAATTAACCTACAAACCCGTACGTCTTTAGAGTGAGGGAGGAGAGCAAAGACCTCGGACAAAAACCCATGTAGGTCATGGGGAGAATTTACAAACTCCGTAGAGGCAGCACCCGCAGTCAGGGTCGAACCCGGGTCCCTGGCGCTGCAAGCGCTGTAAGGCAGCAACTCTACCGCTGCACCATCAGCCACCCAATAGTTGCAGACAAATTATGTTCAGTCAGAAGGTGGTGAATCTGTGGAGTTCATTGCCACAAAAGACTGTGGAGGCCAAGTCGTGGATATTTAAGGCAGAGACAGATAGATTCTTGATTAGTACGGGCGTCCGGGGTTAGAGGGAGAAGGCAGGAGAATGTAGTTAGGAGGGAGAGATCGATCAGCCATCATTGAATGGCGGCGTGGACTTAATGGGCCGAATGGCCTATTTCAGCTTCTATCTCTTATGCATTTATGTGCATGTATCTCATCTGTTGCTGGAACAATGGAAATGTGTTCCAATCATCACCACTCTTGGAGAACAACCTCATGCTGTGTGCAGCCTCACTCTTACCCCACTATCCCCTCACGGTATGCGTTATGCCTACTAGTGAAGACGTTCTCCTCCTCTCTCTGACAAGATGTCTGCACCACTCTCTCATGCTGCATCCCCGCTGTGATTCCCGTTCTCCGGCACGACGACCACATTAACCCAGACTCGCCACCACAGCCTCGTGTGTTTTCCTTGACTAGCGTTGCTTTTTGCACATCTTCCATTCTTCATTTGACCCGAGCACCGTCTCTCTTTACCCTCTCCCCCGGCTCTCAGTCTTAAGAAGGGTCTCGTCCCGAAACGTCATCTATTCCTTTTCTCCGGAGATGCTGCCTGGCCCGCTGAGTTACTCCGGCATTTTGTGTCTCTCTTCATTCTTATTCTATTAACCCATCCACGTGTCTGTGTTAATTGGAAATGGACACACATTGGAAATGATATCATTTCTGCTTGAACCTCTGGTAAAGTATTTAGAGTGGTAAAGGCGGCAGACGGTACGCTTGCCTTCATAGATTGGGACACTGAGTACAGGATGATAGAGTCAGGATGTCATGACGCGACCTTATAGGACTTTGGTTCGGCCACGTTTGGAATCTCGTGCGCAGATCTCTTCGCCCCATCACAGGAAGAACGTGGAGGCTTTGGAAAGGGTGTCGAGGAGGTTTACCCGAAAGCTGCCGGGATTAGGGGGCATTAACTACGGGGACTTATTAACTGGGCGGCACAGTGGCGCAGCGGTAGAGTTGCTGCCTCACAGCGCCAGAGGCAGCAACTTCAATGTACAGAGTTTGTATGTTCTCCCCGCGACCCACATGGGTCTTCTCCGAGATCTCCGATTTCCTCCCGCGCTCCAAAGACGCACAGGTTTGCAGGTTAATTGGCTCGGTATAAATTGCAAATTGTCCCTAGTGTAGGATAGCATTAGCGTGCGGGGATCGCTGGTTGGCACGGACTCGGCGGGCCGAAGGGCTCGTTTCCGTGCTGTATCTCAAAACTAAACTAAACACTAAAACTAAACTACGGGGAGAGTTTGGCCAGACTGTTTTTTATCCAGAACGCTGGAGGCAGCACGGAGACCTGATGGAGGCAGGCACAACTTTGAGAGGCATGGACCCGGGTTCATAGAGACAGTCACCCGATCATCATTTATTTATTTCAGGAAAACACGCGGATGTTGCAGATGACCCGAAGCAGTGACCTGGACAATATCGTGTGCGTGCAGGGGAATGGGAATACGACAAAGGAAAGGTCACAATAATTAAATAAAAGTGCAGAGGAATTAGTTTACAATTCTGCAGAAGTGACCTGAACAGGAGAGCGGACCTGCGGGGAAATACAGGAACAGTGAAGGAAAGGTTACAGTCATTAAATATGTACAGGGATTAGTTTATCACTGCTGGGTGCTGAAGGTATTGTGGAGCAGCTGGTAGAGCCGCTGCCTCACAGCCCCAGACTGATCCTCGGGTGCTGCCTGTGTGGAGTTTGCACGCACCCCGGAATAGTGTGCATTTACCCTGGGCAATTTGGTTTGGCAATTTGGTTTGGCAATTTGGCAATACGCGCGGGCCAGTGGATGATAGAGTCATACAGCGCGGAAGCAGGCCATTCAGCCCAACATGCCCACACCGGCCAACATGTTCAATCTACACTATTCCCCACCTGCCTGCGTTTGGCCCATATATCCCTCTAAACCTATCCTATCCATGCACCTGTCCAGCTGTTTCTTAATGGGCTGCGGTATATTGCCATCGTGTGAGGGTGAACGGGAGAACGTAGAGAGAATGGGATTCATCTAAATGGGTGGTTGATGTTTGCCGTGGATTTGGTGGGACGAAGGGCCTGGTCAGTTCAGACATACATCATAGAAACAGGCCCTTTGGCCCACCGAGTCCACGCTGACCACAAATCACACACTACTTCCGTGTCATCCCAATTCCTCATCAGCTCCCAACACACTAGGGGCAATTTTACAGAGGACCATTAAACTACAAACCCGGATGTGGGGGGAATGTGGAACACCCAGACAAAACCGTTATGGTCACAGGGAGAAGGTGCAAACTCCACACAGACAGCACCTGTGGGAAGGATTGAACCCAGGTCTCCCGCGCTGTGAGGCATCAGCTCGGCCAGCTTCGCCACCGTGCCGCCCTGTTTCATCGCTGCATCTCTCCACGACCGACGGCAGAGAAGAAAATTCCTGGAGTGTTGTTGTTATGTTTACATTTCACGGTGTAACAAGTTAGCGTGTCACCGAGCCGGTGGCTCTGGGAAGCTCCAAAGGTTGGGAACCTCACCGCTCCGAAGGTGGCTGCCTAACTTCAAAAGGTTTGGTCATTGGGCTTTAACCGTCTCTGTTCAATGTTAACTGGATTGCCCCCAGGCAACTGAATGCTGCAGTTACGCTGATCAATGCTGTGTGAAGAAGTCTATTATTAAACCCTACCCGTCAAAAGAATGCTAGTGATTGCCTTACGCACAACAACCGTGGCCACAAGCTCACTCTTACACCTTGTAAGGTATACAGGAGAAGGGTCAAACACAGGCAGGTGGGACTAGTGTAGCTGGGACATGTTGGTTGGTTGGTGTGGGCAAATTGGGCTGAAGGGCCTGTTTCCACGTTGGGTAACCACCCTATGGCTCTACAAGAGGAGAAACCAAAAGACACCTGCGTACTGTAGGGCGGTAGATTTGCTGCTTTACAGAGCCAGAGATGGGGTTTCAATCCCGACTACGGGCGCTGTCTGTGTGGCGTTCGTACGTTCTCTCTGTGACCTTCTCCAAGATCCACACCACAAAGACGTACAGGATTGTAGGTTTAATTGGCTTGGTATACACTAGGTATAAGTGTAAATTGACCCTACTACTGGAGTTTAGAAGGATGAGGGGGGATCTTATAGAAATATATAAAATTATAAAAGGACTGGACAAGCTAGATGCAGGAAAAATGTTCCCAATGTTGGGCGAGTCCAGAACCAGGGGCCACAGTCTTAGAATAAAGGGGAGGTCATTTAAGACTGAGGTGAGAAAAAACTTTTTCACCCAGAGAGTTGTGAATTTATGGAATTCCCTGCCACAGAGGGCAGTGGAGGCCAAGTCACTGGATGGATTTAAGAGAGAGTTAGATAGAGCTCTAGGGGCTAGTGGAGTCAATGGATATGGGGAGAAGGCAGGCACGGGTTATTGATAGGAGACGACCAGCCATGATCACAATGAATGGCGGTGCTGGCTCGAAGGGCCGAATGGCCTCCTCCTACACCTATTTTCTATGTCTATGTGTAGGGGATCGCTGGTTGGTGCGGACTCGGTGGGCCGAAGGACCCGCTTCCTCGCTGTATCTCCAAAACCTAAAAACTAAGACTATAGAAGGAAAATAGAGCAAAAATAAAAAATAATTTCAAAGCCAACCTGATCACTTCCGGGGCAATAATGAGTTGATCGCAGTTGAGATGTTCTCTTAGTTCGCTTAAGTAATTCACATAAGTGACTTTCTTTCCAAATTTGTGACTGAAAGCAAATTCAAGAATGGACAAGGTTTAAAAAAAAAAAAAACTTCAAGATTTACCCATTCTAACTCAATACAAGAGAGTCGTTCCCAATAATCAGGTCTGGGAAAGAGGCTTTAGAGGGAAGGTGTCACTTTACCCCAGGTAAAACACAAGCGGCAATCCGAGCGGCAAATACACTTCAGCATTAGTTGGGACACAGGACCAAGAAGCCAAGTAAAGAAGTGATTAAAAAAAAAATTAAAAACACCAAAAAGAGTCAATTGGGAAAGGGAAAAAGACAACAAATTCTTTGAGCCACAACTGGCTGCAGAAGGTACAAAAATATCCAGAAATCAGGAATGGGGCATAAGAGGAAAAATGAAAAATCTCAAATATGTGGTCAGGAAGAAAGATGAAGACACAAGGACGGCACAAGATGCTGGTTTACAAAAAAGAGTGTCGAGTCGAGACCCTTCTTCAGACGAAGTGAACATCTGAACTACCATCTACTCATTGTCCCACAAAAAGCCACAAAGTGCTGGAGTATCTCAGCAAGGCAGGCAGCATCTCTGGAGAACATGGATCCGTGAGATATAAGGTCCCAATAGACAATACGTGCAGGAGTAGGCCATTCGGCCCTTCGAGCCAGCACCGCCATTCAATGTGATCATGGCTGATCATCCCCAATCAGTACCCCGTTCCTGCCTTCTCCCCATATCCCCTGACTCCGCTATTTTTAAGAACCCTATCTAGCTCTCTCTTGAAAGCATCCAGAGAACCTGCCTCCACCGCCCTCTGAGGCAGAGAATTCCACAGACTCACCACTCTCTGTGAGAAAAAGTGTTTCCTCGTCTCCGTTCTAAATGGCTTACTCCTTATTCTTAAACTGTGGCCCCTGGTTCTGGTCTCCCCCAACATCGGGAACATGTTTCCTGCCTCTAGCGTGTCCAAGCCCTTAACAATCTTATATGTTTCAATGAGATCCCCTCTCATCCTTCTAAACTCCAGAGTGTACAAGCCCAGCTGCTCCATTCTCTCAGCGTATGACAGTCCCGCAATCCCGGGAATTAACCTTGTAAACCAGTCCCGACCTGAAACAACACCTTTCCATGTTCTCCAGATGTGCTGCCTGATCTGTTGCGATACTCCAGCTGTTTGGGGCTTTCTGTGGGGCAATTAGGTGGTAGTTCAGACATCCTTTTCGTCTGAAGAAGGGTCTCGACCCGAAACGTCACCCATTCCTTCTCTCCAGAGATGCTGCCTGTCCCGCCGAGTTACTCCAGCATTTTGTGCCTACCTGTTCTCTTCATTCACTTTAAGCAGTTTACACAAGTTACTTCCTTTCCAAATTTATGAATGAAATCAAATACATTTTCTGTGAACTGTCCATAACAATGTTATTCAACATTTTGAGCAAATCAAATCAGCTTGTGATATTTCTTCTACTACCAAAAGAAATCTTATTAATTCTAATTTACGATGAAAACCAAACCAAACAATGCAGGTGCTTAAAATCTCCTGAAGAAGGGTCCCGACCCAAAACGTCATCTACCCATTTTCTCCAACATGATGATACAAAGAACTGCAGATGCTGGTTAATACCACAGACAGACACAAAGTGCTGGAGTAACTCAGCGGGTCAGACAGCATCTCTGGAGAAAAAGGATGGGTGACGTTTTGGGTCGGGACTCTTCTTCAGATTGCTACCAAAGATAGATGCAAAATGCTGGAGCAACTCAGCGGGTCAGGCAGTATCACTGGAGAGAGCAGATTGCAGTCTGAAGAAAGGCCCCAACTCGAAACGTCACCCATTCCTTTTCTCCAGAAAGCTGCCTGATCCACTGAGATACTCCAGCATTTTGTGTCTATCTTCGGTATAAACCAGCATTCCTTTTTATTGTTACTTAAAATCTTCCATTCATTACTCCAACCACAACCCCCACCTAATCCCATTACAAAAATGACGAGAGAATCATGACAGCATTCACACCAATGAGCAAAGGATCAATTTGCTTCAAGAGTCTAAAGCCAGCAGACACCTGCCTACATAGGAAGGGGCTCATACTGGTTGGTAGAAGTGGTCAAGATTTCTAACCCAAACTATCCCAGTTTTTTTTTGTTGTAAACTAGTAATTGCAGTTCCTCGAGTCCCCATCCCTCTGTTTTAAGGGGCTGTCCCACTATACGAGTTTACCCAAGAGCTCTCCCGAGTTTAAAAAAAAAAAATCAAACTCGTGGGAAGTACGTAGAATGTACGTAGCCGGTACGTCGGAGCTCGGGACGTCTCGTAGCGGCTCGTAACGCTAACGGCAGGTACTCGGGGAAACGTGGTAAGCTCGTGAAGTTTTTTCAACGGTGTGAAAAAACATCTGAAAGCCCCGAGTACCAACGGACGGCCATTACCGTAATTCTCCGAGTTCGAACCAGGGGAAACTCGGGAGAACTCTTGAATTACCTCGTACAGTGGGACAGGCCCTTTATGCTTCATTTTGCTCCTGGAACCTCGACCAGTGTCATTACAAGCCATTACACAAAACATACCTGATAAGTGGCTTAAAAATATTCCAGAGAACTCGGATAAAGTTTGTTGGATGTACGACGTAGAGGGCTTTGAGATTTTTCTTGTATCTGGAAGAGAGAAAAACATTTTTGAAGCAATGCTGTTGAAAAATCCCTGGTGAGTGTAAAGGGCCTGAACCATGTCGCAATTTTTTTTGGCGACTGCCGGCACCAGTCATAGTCGCAGCAGGCCGTGGAAAATTTCCGACCTGTAGAACATCCAGCGGCGACCAGAAAAAGGTACGACTCTTTGGGCGACTACTCACGATCATACAGGCGTCACCCTGTATGGTCGTGAGTAGTCGCCCAAAGAGTCGTACCTTTTTCTGGTCGCTGCTGGATTTTCAACACGTTGAGAATTTCCGGCGACCTGCTACGACTATGACGGGTGCCGGCAGTCGCTGGAAAGAATCGCGTAAGTGGGACAGGTCTATTACCACCACACAAGGTGCTTCTTATAAAGCTCTCTTTCCAGCAGATTCAGCGATTTGCTTGAACCTTCCAACTCTGTGGGCTGGATTCACACTTTACTACATGGAATACCAGCAACAGTGACCAAACACGGACTGAGTGACCACTTTGAGATTCAAGACAAGACACCAAGCGCTGGAAATATGGAACTGCAGGCAATCGAGGGATATGGATCACGTGCAGGCAGATGAGATCAGCTCAGGTAGGTCGTCATGTACAGCAGAAGCATTAGTTTAGTTTAGAGATACAACGCGGCAACAGACCCTGCGACTCACCGAGTCCGCACCGACCAGCGATCCCCGCACACTGACACTATCCTACACACACTCGGGACAATTTACGATTACACCAACCATTTAACCTGTACGTCTTTGGGGTGTGGGAGAAAACCGGACATTCGGGAGAAAACCCACGCAGGTCACGGGGAGAATGTACTGTACAAACTCCGTACAGACGGCACCCAGAGTCAGGATCGAACCCGGGTCCCTGGTGCTGCGAGGCAGCAACTCTACCGCTGCGCCACCCTGACACACATTGTGGGCTGATGGGCCGATCATGTGCTGTACTGTTCTATGTTCTGTGAGTAACCCAGAGGGTCGGGCAGCATCTGCGGAGAACATTGATAGGTTAGGTTTCGAGTCGGTACCTCAGTCTGAAGAAGGGTCCCGACACAAAACGTCACCCATCCCCGTTCTCCACAGGTGTTGCCGGAACGGCTGAGTTACTCCAGCACTTTGTGCCCTTTTATGTATTCCGGCGGCATCTGCAGTTTCTTGTGACTGCACTTTGAGATGCATCCCTACTTGTTCACGACCTCAAGTTCCTGCCATTCTGTCACTTTAATTCTCCAAGGTAGACACAAAATGCTGGAGTAACTCAGCGGGACAGGCAGCATCTCTGGAGAGAAGGGCAATAATAGACAATAGACAATAGGCAATAGGTGCAGGAGTAGGCCATTCGGCCCTTTGAGCCAGCACCACCATTCAATGTGAACATGGCTGATCATCCCCAATCAGTAACCCGTTCCTGCCTTCTCCCCATATCCTCTGACTCCGCTATTCTTAAGGGCCCTATCTAGCTTTCTTGAAAGCATCCAGAGAACCTGCCTCCACCGCCAGGCAGAGAATTCCACAGACTCACCACTCTCTGTGAGAAAAAGTTTCCTCGTCTCCGTTCTAAATGGCTTACTCCTTATTCTTAAAGGAATGGGTGACGTTTCGGGCCGAGACACTTCTTCAGACTTCAATTCTCCAGTTCACTCCCATCCTTACCTCTCTCTCTCTCTCTCTCTCTCTCTCTTTGCTTTCCCATTTTCCACAATGATGCTCAATAGAAACAGCTCATCTTCACACCAGGCCCGTTGCACCCCGCAATGTAGATATCTTCCAAATCAATCACCATTTCCAGAACTTCCATATTTCCAACTTTTTATTTCTTTCGTTGCAGTTCCACCCCTCCAGGCTTGCCATTTATTTCTTTACCTTTCCTCACCCTCCGTCATTCTATTCCTTTCACTTTTCAGTCAACCACAAACCTCCCCTTCCATTCTCCATTACCTAAAGAGAGGGTCTGATCAAGACAATAAACTCTCTTGACTTGTCATGTGGCCCAGATAGGACAATGAAATTCTTAGGTAGACAAAAGTGCTGGAGAAACTCAGCGGGTGCAGCAGCATCTATGGAGCGAAGGAAATAGGCAACGTTTCGGGCCGAAACCCTTCTTCAGACTTGCTTGCTGCAGCACAATAGAGTATTGTAAGCATATATACAGAGCAGTTCAGTCTGTCTATATAGCACAGACCACATATATACACACACACACACACACACACACACAACCAGATAAAGTGCAATAGGCTGTTATACTTCAGAGTTTGTTTGAGTTGAGTTTAATAGCCTGATTGATGGCTGTGGGGAAGGAGCTGTTCCTGAACCTGGATGCACCAGATTTCAGGCTCCTGTACCTTCTACAGTAACACAGGCCCAGACCACAAATGAAACTGGAGTAAAAACTGGAAAGAGAGCAGAGAAGATTCACAAGGATGTCACCAGGACACGAGGGCCTGAGCTACAGGAAATAGGCAACGTTTCGGGCCGAAACCCTTTGGGTTTCGGCTCGAAATGTTGCCTATTTCCTTCGCTCCATAGATGCTGCTGCACCCGCTGAGTTCCTCCAGAATTTCTGTCTACCCTAGACCTTTATCCCTGCCAGCGCAGGTGACTGAGGAGTGCCCGCGTAGATGCGATACAGGCCAAGTGGGATGGAGATTAGTGTAGATGCGGCTGTGTAGATCAAGGGATATCAAGGGAAAAAAACAGGAACGGGGTACTGATTGTAGGTGGTCAGCCATGATCGTATTGAATGGCGATGCTGGCTCGAAGGGCCGAATGGCCTACTCCTGCACCTATTTTCTATCTTAGTCAGTCAGCAAGGACGTGTTGAACTGTTTCCTTGCTGTATGAGCGAGTCAGAAGGGTGTCGAGCTGAAACGTCACCCATTCCTTCTCTCCAGAGATGCCGCCTGTCCCGCTGAGTTACTGCAGCATTTGGCGTCCGTCTTCTTGGTGTACGAGTCTGCGCCAATTCGCCAAGAGTTCAGGAAGTGCTGTAGAATTCAACCAATTCAAACAATCATCCCCTTCCCTTCACGTAAGCAACTGGTGTGCGTTTGGAATAAACAGAGATAAACTGCATCTTTTATACTGGGCCTTTGTGAGCAAGCGTAGGTTGACCAACTAGGAAGAAACTGCCTCACTTTCTGTCGAATTCCTTGTAGGCATTCTGTAACCAGCTTAAAGATGGCTTGTTGAAGCTTTTCAGGCCGTGGTGGAAGTAAACCAGAATGTAGTCGCTCTCTACGTACTGATCCAACGTATACTTCAGGTACCTAGACGGGGTGGAGAAAACAGTGTCAGAGGTTTCACAATTCCTTCCTGCAACGCTGGCCATTTTTCTAAAATAACATTCTCTTTTAAACCCTGCCAAAGTCCACACATATTGATCAGAGCACACGTTTCAACACACAACAGGACGGTGGATCGCCAATCCCCAGTTTGTCCATCTGATTGAAACCATAGCATCTCACCCCCACTTTAGATTAGTTCAATTAGTGGGATATACTGTGGATTGGTGCAATGGTGGAGTTGCTGCCTCACAGCACCAGAGACCCGGGTTCGATCCTGACCTCGGGTGCTGTCCGTGTGGAGTTTGCACGTTCTCCCTGTGAGTTTTCTCCGGGTGCCCCCGGTTTCCTCCCACATCCCAAAGACTTGGAGGTCTGTAGGTTACTTGGCCTCTGTAAACTGTGGACGGGTGATCGATGGTCGGTATGAACTTGGTGCACTGAAGGGCCTGCAGATGCCGGTTTAAACCGACGATAGGCACAAAAAGCTGGAGTAACTCAGCGGGACAGGCAGCATCTCTGGAGAGAAGGAATGGGTGACGTTTCGGGTCGAGACCCTTCTTCAGGTTCAATTTGATGAAGGGTCTCGACCTGAAACGCCACCCGTTCCTTCTCTCCAGGGGCTTGTAGGTTAATTGGCTTCATTATAATGTAAAATTGGCCCTAGTGCGTAGTAGGATAGTGCGAGGGTCGCTGGTCGGCATGGACTCGATGGGCTGAAGGGCCTGTTTCTGCGCGGCATATCTAAACGAAACTACCCATAGTTGAGTAAACAAATGCTGTGCAGAGGAGAAAAGGAGGAGGAAAACTGGGAACGAGGATTAAATTTGTGTGAATCCTAATGTCCCTCGTGCTACATTCCACAAGATGGCGTTGTCGGGCCAGTCTTTATCCTCAGCTAACTGGAACTTGTATCCTCAGCTAACTGGAACTTGCATTCATGGGATTCCAATCAGTTCATTCACCCACTGTTGCGACAGAGTAATAATCACGTGCATGCATCATTGCATTGGAGTGTTGCAAGACTGTGTGCAGGAGGCTCATGGGTTTACACCGAAGATAGACACACAACTCGCTAGAATTTAGAAGATTGAGGGGGGATCTTATAGAAACGTACAAATTCTTTAGGGGTTACATAGAAACATAGAAAATAGGTGCAGGAAGTAGGCCATTCGGCCCTTCGAGCCTGCACCGCCATTCGATATGATCATGGCTGATCATCCAACTCAGTATCCTGTACCTGCCTTCTCTCCATACCCCCTGATCCCTTTAGCCACAAGGGCCACATCTAATTCCCTCTTAAATATAGCCAATGAACTAGCCTCAACTACCTTCTGTGGCAGAGAATTCCAGAGATTCACCACTCTCTGTGTGAAAAAAGATTTCCCCCTTATCCTTAAACTGTGACCCCTTGTTCTGGACTTCCCCAACATCGGGAACAATCTTCCTGCATCTAGCCTGTCCAACCCCTTAAGAATTTTGTACGTTTCTATAAGATCCCCCCTCAATCTTCTAAATTCTAGCGAGTACAAATTCTAGCAGTGGAGCGGACGAAATGTGTAGGAAGGAACTGCCGATGAGAGTCCTCTCTTGCTGGAGTCTGATGAAGGGCCTTGACTGGAAACGTCACCCGTTCCTTTTCTCCAGGGAAGCCGCCTGACCCGCTGATTATTCCAGCACTTAGTGTCGGTCTTCAGGAAGTTAAACTTGACAGCTTTTGCAGACACGCACATGTCCTTTTAGTGAGAGGTGGTGAACATGTGCAGCCACCTCCATAACCTGACATGGATTTTATTTTTTTGAATGATTATTTTTCGAGGAAAGCCCAGCACGGTGGCGCAGTGCTAGAGTCGCTGACTTCCAACACCAGAGACCCGCGTCCGATCCCCACTTTGTAAGGAGTTTGTACGTTCTCCCCGTGACTGCGTGGGTTATCTCCGGGTGCTCCGGTTTCCCTCCAAAGATGTACAGGTTTGTATAAATGTATTAAAATGGCCTTTATTAAGGTTAATTCCTGGAATGGCAGGACTGTCATATGCTGAGAGAATGGAGCAGCTGGGCTTGTACACTCTGGAGTTTAGAAGGATGAGAGGAGATCTTTGAAACATATAAGATTGTTAAGGGCTTGGACACGCTAGAGGCAGGAAACATGTTCCCGATGTTGGGGGAGTCCAGAACCAGGGGGCACAGTTTAAGAATAAGGAGCAAGCCATTTAGAACGGAGACGAGGAAACACTTATTCTCACAGAGAGTGGTGAGTCTGTGGAATTCTCTGCCTCAGAGGGCGGTGGAGGCAGGTTCTCTGGATGCTTTCAAGAGAGAGCTAGATAGGGCTCTTAAAAATAGCGGAATCAAGGGATATGGGGAGAAGGCAGGAACGGGGTACTGATTGGGGATGATCAGCCATGATCACATTAAATGGCGGTGCTGGCTCGAAGGGCCAAATGCCCTACTCCTGCACCTATTGTCTATTTATTAAAATCTGACAATGTGCACTTTAACCACATGTGATTTTTTTCTATTACAAATCTCAAATTGTGGAGTACAGAGGCAAATAAATAAATGATGGGTCTTTGCCCCAAACATTATGGAGGGCACTGTGTAAGTTAATTGGCTTTGGTGGAAATTGTAAATTGTCACTAGTGAGTAGGATTGTGTTCACTGATCGGTTTGGACTCAGTCAGCTGAAGGGCCTGTTTCCACACTGTATCTCGAAAGTAACAGTCTAATGAAGAGTGGAGATAGGGGGAGTTGTGGAGGAGAACTCCATGTGTATTCCATGTAACTTATGATCCCGTTTAATAGGAGGGTCTACCTTGCTCAGGTTCTTTTTTAGTGAAACCGAGTGCAAGTGGTTCTTTTTTCGAGATAGAGCAAAACAGACCCTTCGGCCCAGCGAGTCCGTACCAACCCGATCACCCTGTACACTAACACTACCCTGCACAGGAGGGACAAATTACGATTTTTGTACCGAAACCAATTAACCTACAAACCTACACGTCTTTGGAGTTTGGGAGGAAAATGGAGCACCCAGGGAAAACGCATGCTGTCGTAGGGAGAACGTACAAACTCCATACGGACAGCACCCATGGTCAGGATCAAACCCGTGTCCCTGGCGCTGTGAGGCTGCAACTCTACCGCTGCGTAATGTTCTGATGTAACCACATGCAAGTCATTTAACAAATTTCACAAAATATGTTCTTCCTTTACGAATCTTTCAGAAACATTTCATGTTGTATTGGATATGTTGTCTTTGATCGCATGCGTTTTTAGTTTTAACAATACAGCATGGAGACAGGCCCTTCAGCCCACCGAGTCCATGCCGACCATCGATCACCCCCTCACACAAGTTCCATGTTAGCCCACTTTCTCATCCACTCCCTACACACTGGGACCAATTACGCAAAAGCCTGCGTGGGAGGAAACCAGAGCACCCAGAGTACACCCACGCGGCCACAGGAAGAACGTGCAAACTCCGCACAGACAGCGCCCGAGTTCAGGATCGAACCCATGCCTCAAACGCTGCGAGGCAGCGGCTCCACCTGCTGCGCCATCGTTACAATAATTGTAGAAGTTTCATACCTTATGTTCCAATTCAGAGCAAACAAATTCCCTCATCAGCCTAGAAAGCCACTAAGAATGGTGCAGATTAGCGGGGCTGTGCGGAGACTCTTGCCCAGAGTAGGGGAACCGAGAACCGGAGGACATATGCTCAAGGTGAGGGGGGAAAGATTTAATTGGAATCGGAGGCGCAACTTTAAAAAAAAAATTTAAATATATATTTTTTAATTTTTATTTCTTTATTTTTTCTACACAAAAGGTGGTGGGTGCATGGAACGAGCTGCCAGAGGAGGTAGTTGAGGCAGGGACTATTGCAATGATTCAGAGACATTTAGACAGGTACATGGATGGGACAGGTTTAGAGGGGCATGGGCCAAACGCAGGCAGGTGGGACTAATGTTGATGAGACATGTTGGCCGATGTGGGCAAGTTGAGCCGAAGGGCCTGTTTCCCACTCTGTGTGACTCTATGAGGAGAGTACAGAAATAACAACACGATTCTTGCAAATAATGAATGAAGGGATGGTTACGGAAAACAACACTTACTCAAGGAGCTTCTGGTGGTTGAGTTGGTGGGAAGGAGGCATTCGGCAGCAGCTAAAAATGACCAACTTCCTGCCGTAATTATCATCACCTGATTGGAAACAGAAAACTTCATTTACATGATAAAATTAAACAAGAGGTATACACCCTAACACACACAATGAGAGCAGAATTATAGCTCGTATGCATTGTCATTACAATACAGCCATTACAATTCCACAGTTGAAAAGAACATTAACAACACTGAAGTGTTAGTGGAGGCCGGTAGCATGGGGACAGATTGGATTGAACTCTCTATCTCTACATAACTAAAACTCTGATCTTGTTATCTTCTGGTTTGTGCGGTCTTTCTATTTGCGCAAAAAACGGTTCGCGATAGCGCTACGATTTTTCGCCAGTTCACTCACCGTTCTCCTGTGCTGCGATTGCACCAAGTTTCGTTCCGATCGGTTGAATGTCGTAAAAGTTAGCGAGGCTTGACAAAAATCTTTAAAAAGCGCCCGTGCGCAGATCGATCTCTTCTCCTGCCGTTCAGCGGCGCGCGGATTAGTCTCTTCCTGTCACTCACCGGGACGGTCCGTCCCTTCCTGCGCCATCGCGTCTTTACTGGGGTCGAGGATGGCCGGCGGAGGTTTCCAACCGGACACAATTTTCAGAGGGACCCGAAGCAGCCCAGCCCCAAGCAGCCCAGCATGGGAGACCCAGCCCAGAGTCGGAGACCCAGCCCAGCATGGGAGACCCAGCCCAGAGTCGGAGACCCAGCCCAGCATGGGAGACCCAGCCCAGCATGGGAGACCCAGCCCAGAGTCGGAGACCCAGCCCAGCATGGGAGACCCAGCCCGGAGTCGGAGACCCAGCCCAGCATGGGAGACCCAGCCCAGAGTCGGAGACCCAGCCCAGCATGGGAGACCCAGCCCGGAGTCGGAGACCCAGCCCAGCATGGGAGACCCAGCCCAGAGTCGGAGACCCAGCCCAGCATGGGAGACCCAGCCCAGCATGGGAGACCCAGCCCAGCATGGGAGACCCAGCAGAGCATGGGAGACCCAGCCCAGAGTCGGAGATGTCGCCGATGTCGGCAAACGGAAAGCAGAGACTCTGATCCCGGCGGAGGAGAACGACCAGCGACCAGCACCCACTGCGAGTCCCCATCGCACCGCCAATTCCTGCCACTACCCCTCTCGTCCCCCTTGCTGGCTCCTCCCCCCTCCCCCGTGATACCACCCTCTCGCCCATGGCTCTTCCCCCTACCCCCCGTCTTTTCTACGAGCACACTCCCCCCCTCCCCCTGCCCCCAACACCCCTCTCCCCCCGCCCGCACATTCGGCCCATCAAGTCTACTCTGCCATTCATCTCTCCCTCCTAACCCTAATCTCCTGCCTTCTCCCCATATCTTCTCACACCCGCACCAATCAAGAATCTATCTACCGCTGCCTTAAAAACATCCACTGACTTGGCCTCCACAGCCTTCTGTGGCAATGAATTCCACAGATTCATCGCCTTCTGACTAAAGAAATTTCTCCTCATCTCCTTCCTAAAAGAACGCCCTTTAGTGCGGAGGCTGTGACCTCTGTGTGCGTCACTGACAACATCACACAGGATTCATTATGGTCCCCAATGTCCTTCTTGGTTACCTTGCACTAAACATTTATCCCTTTATCATGTATCTGTACACTGCAAATGGCTCGATTGGAATCATGTCTTGTCTTGCCGCTGACTGGATAGCACGCAACAAAAGCTTTTCACTGTACCTCGGCACACATGACAATAAACTAAACTGCTACTTTTTACTAGTGTCAAATCAGCTTCAGGTCAGAAGTACGTCTGCGTAGAGTGCTTCAGGATATTGTGGTTCCATTTTATTTAAGAAAGAACTGCAGCTGCTGGAAAATCGAAGTTGGACAAAAATGCTGGAGAAACTCAGCGGGTGAGGCAGCATCCGAAACGTCACCTATTCCTTCGCTCCGTGTTAAAAATCACAATTTGCTGTCAGAGTTCTGTCGTTTACTGCGTAAAATATGGTCTATCGCACCAACTCTATCTGTGCTGACCAGTGGTCACTGACGTTTGGGTCTTCAGCACGAATGAAGATGCCACGGAAGCTTCAAATCAAATCATCCATTCATTTAAAATGTACAGCATGGATGCAGCCCATCATGCCCATGTTGAGTAAGCCATTTAGAACAGAGACGAGGAAACACTTTTCCTCACAGAGAGTGGTGAGTCTGTGGAATTCTCTGCCTCAGAGGGCGGTGGAGGCAGGTTCTCTGGATGCTTTCAAGAGAGAGCTAGTTAGGGCTCTTAAAAATTGCGGAGTCAGGGGATATGGGGAGAAGGCAGGAACGGGGTACTGATTGGGGATGATCAGCGATGATCACATTGAATGGCAGTACTGGCTCGAAGGGCCGAATGGCCTGATCCTGCACCTATTGTCTATTGTAATGTGATCCCCGTCGATGCCAACACCACTTGCCCACATTGGGTCCGTATCCCACGGCTCCTGTCCTATCCGAGCACCTATCTAAATGCCTTGTGAGTGTTGCAATATAAATGTACCACGACCTTGTCTGGCAGCTTGATCCAAATATTCACCATCCTCGGTCTGCCAGGTCACCGACTCACTGGTCATTTCCAAGTCTCTTTAAGCTTGGGGAAAGAGTCATTTTTGGGTGTAATGTTGTGCAAGTTATCTGGGTGTTATTTACGATCCACACACACATATACACATGTGCAATACATTAAGGTGAAGATGACGCTGCAATTGGGCGGCACGGTGGTGCGGCGGCAGAGTTGCTGCCTCACAGCGCCAGAGAACCGGGTTTGATCCTGACTGCGGGTGCTGCCTATACGGAGTTTGCACGTTCTCCCCGCGACAACGCGGGTTTTCTCCGGATTCCCCGGTTTCCTCCCACACGTCCGGGTTTTGAAGGTTGATTGGCTTCTGCAAATTGTCCCTCTGTGTGTGTGTGTCGGATAGAACTAGTGTGATCGCTGGTCGGCGTGGACTCGATGGGCCGAAGGGCCTGTTTCCATGTTGTATCTTTAAACTAAAACTAGCAATAATTGTTTGTGTGTAGGAAGGAACTGCAGATGCTGGTTTACACCGAAGATAGACACAAAATAGGCTTGTATTCACTGGAGTTTAGAAGGATGAGGGGGGATCTTATAGAAACATATAATATTATAAAAGGACTGGACAAGCTAGATGCAGGAAAAATGTTCCCAATGTTGGGCGAGTCCAGAACCAGGGGCCACAGTCTTAGAATAAAGGGGAGGCCATTTAAGACTGAGGTGAGAAAAAAACGTTTTCACCCAGAGAGTTGTGAATTTGTGGAATTCCCTGCCACAGAGGGCAGTGGAGGCCAATTCACTGGATGGATTTAAGAGAGAGTTAGATAGAGCTCGAGGGGCTAGTGGAGTCAAGGGATATGGGGAGAAGGCAGGCACGGGTTATTGATAGGGGACGATCAGCCATGATCACAATGAATGGCGGTGCTGGCTCAAAGGGCCGAATGGCCTCCTCCTGCACCTATTTTCTCTGTTTCTATGTTGCTAAAATGCTGGCGCAACCCATTGGGTGTTTCGGGTCGAGACCCTTGATTAGAATAGGATAGATAACAATAATGATTTCCAGGGAACGATGGGAATAAAGGAGTAAGGACTATTTATAGATCTGTTTGCTCACCTGCCACTTGGACTATCCCATGCCGAGCCACATCATAAAATGGGTGATTGAGATCCAAAGGGCCATCGCCAGCTAATAAAATAAAGCAGTGACAGAATGCTCATCAGTCTAAATCCTCTCTCTTTCCTCCACTTTACAAATGACTGACAAAAACCATCCCGGCAAGCATCTATCGGTACACTTGCGTAGATTTTCCCGAGGAATTTGGCAAGTTATCATCTTTAATAGACACAAAACACTGGAGTAACTCAGCGGGACAGCCAGCATCTCTGGAGAGAAGGAATCGAGACCCTTCTTCAGACTGAGAGTCGGGGGAGAGGGACACAGAGATAAGGAAGGGCAAGGAGTGAATAGGGGAGATCAAAGTGCAAGAGGATCAAAGAAAATGTAGAATGGATGATTGTTAGCCAAGGGGAAGGTGACAACGAGGCAGACAATCAGCAAAATGTAATCAGGAGAACAGCGAAACTCACGTTCCAAGTGTTTTCTTGCTGCTTGCAAAAAGATCCTGCAGCAACCATTATTATATTATCGAAAAGCAAACCCAGTCTACTGGGATGACACAACTTCATATATTAAATGTGCGCTAATGCACATTTGCTTCAAAGACAGAGCTATTTCAAGTTTGAAAATTGGGAGAGGCGAGAGGGGAGGGGTAGATAAACCAAGAGTTAAATGTTTCAAACTGAAACTATATTTATTAGGTCAATAAACGCCAATGTAAATATACATCAGAAAATCTATTTGAACAGCATGTTGAAATGGAGCAAAGCTTCCATCCCATTGCAACAAGCTTTCTCCGTCACCTTTTATGGATTGGGCAGTCGGTAGGAGAAAATAGTAAAGCAAATGAGTGGATTCATCTTGTGCTCGGACCCGATAACCTTTAGCATGCTGGAGTAACTCAGTGGGACAGGCAGCATCTCTGGAGAGAAGGACTGGGTGATGTTTTGGGTCGAGACCCTTCGTCAGACTGAGAGTCAGGATTCCTCCTGCTATCTGTGTTTCCGCACCTTACCCTTCCATATCTCGATATCTCCCTCTCCCCTGACTCTCACCCATTCCTTCTCTCCAGAGATGCTGCCTGAGTTACTCCAGCATTTTGTGTCAGAGTATAGAAGTGAGATCGACCGATTGACGAAATGGTGCCAGCACAACAACCTGGCTCAATATCAGTAAAACCAATGAACTGATTGTGGACTTTGGACCAGGAAAGATGAGACCCACAATCCTGTTTATATCAACGGGACGATGGTAGAGAGTCAAAAACTTCAAATTCCTGGGCGTGCATATTTCCGAAGATCTTTCCTGGACCCAGCACACTGATGCAACTATAAATAAAGCACATCAACGCCTCTACTTCCTGAGAAGATTACGGAGATTCGGTATGTCAGAGAGGATTCTCTTGAACTTCTACAGGTGCACAGTAGAGAGCATGCTGACCTGTTGCATCGTGGCTTGGTTCGGCAACTTGAACGTCCAGGAGCGGAAAAGACTGCAAAAAGTTGTGACCACTGCCCAGTCCATCACCGGCTCTGACCTCCCCACCATCGAAGGGATTTATCGGAGTTGCAGCCTCAAACAGGCAGCCAGCATCATCAGAGACCCACACCACCCTGGCCACACACTCATTTCACCCCTGCCATCGGGAAGAAGGCACAGGAGCCTGAAAACTGTAACATCCAGGTTCAGGAACAGCTTCTTCCCTGCAGTCATCAGGCTATTAAACACTACAACCTTGAATAAGCTCTGAACTACAATAGACTATTATTATTGCACAAATAGAGAGAGTGAGAGAGTGTGTGTGTGTGTGTGTGTGTGTACGTGTGTACGCGTGTGTGTGTGTACGTGTGTACGTGTGTGTGTGTACGTGTGTGTGTGTGTACGTGTGTGTGTGTACGTGCGTGTGTGTACGTGTGTGTGTACGTGTGTGTGTACGTGTGTGTGTACGTGTGTGTGTACGTGTGTGTGTGTACGTGTGTGTGTACGTGTGTGTGTACGTGTGTGTGTGTGTGTACGTGTGTGTGTGTGTGTACGTGTGTGTGTGTGTGTACGTGTGTGTGTGTGTGTACGTGTGTGTGTGTGTGTACGTGTGTGTGTGTGTGTACGTGTGTGTGTGTGTGTACGTGTGTGTGTGTGTGTACGTGTGTGTGTGTGTGTACGTGTGTGTGTGTGTACGTGTGTGTGTGTGTACGTGTGTGTGTGTGTACGTGTGTGTGTGTGTTTTAATATAGATGTGTGTGTGTGTGTGTGCGCGTGTGTGCGTGTACGTGCGCGTACGTGTGTGTGTACGTGTGTGCATGCGTGTGCGTGTGTGGTCTATTATATTGTTGACAGTGTACTATGTTTACATATTCCGTTGTGCTGCTGCAAGTAAGAATGTCATTGTTCTATCTGGGACATATGACAATAAACCACTCTTGACTCTTGTGTCTATCCAAGTTAAGAGGACTTACTACTTCTGTGAACCATGCGGCACAATATTTTTTACAGATGATTCTAGATGTTATAAATAGTCATGTAATGCAGGAGGCTGTATCATTGTTGATCTCCGGTAAAACTGCCAGTTCCCAACATACTTAAGTCTTTCACAACTTTTCACATTTACAGGAAAGTTTTGTAACGTTCCCGTTAAATTCCGACAGCCGAACTCAAACACAGCTGCCCACACGTACCTTGCTCAGCGAGCCGCTCCAAGCTCATGTCAGCTTCTTGGGATGTTGTTCAGACACTTCTCTCTGGTGAACGGCCACACTTTTGGCTAAATTAGAAACGGGGCAAAAAAAAACCCAAAAGAACAGATTTTTAAAATTGGTATTAGTAGCAATTTCCCAGCTCTCCGACAACAGGCTCAAGATGAGTCACAATTCATCATAGCTTGACTCAAATACATTAGTGAGTCATTTGTGACAACCTCGTTCAGTTTGATGAAGACACAAGGGGCTGGAATTTTCAGCAAAATGAATCACTGTTGGAGGAACTCAGCGGACCAGGCAGCATCCGTGGAGGGAACTTCCCCCACCCCCAAAAATAAACTTTATTCCGAATAGAAATATACAAAACGAGAGCGGTGGCGCAGCAGTAGAGTAGCTGCCTTACAGCACCCGGTTCGATCCTGACTACGGGTGCTGTCTGTAAGGAGTTTGTACCTTCTCCCTGAGACCGCGTGGGTTTACTCCGGGTGCTCCGGTTTCCTCCCACACTCCAAAGACGGAACAGGTTTGTAGGTTAATTTGGCTTTGGTAAAAATTGTAAAAATGTCCCCAGTGCGTAGGATAATATTAATGTGTGGATATCGCTGGTCGGCACGGACTCGGTGGGCCGAAGGGCCTGTCTCCGAGCTGGATCTCTAAACTAAACTGTGCCAAAACGCCCGACATTCTCAGCTTTTGTACATTCATTGGCGTTATATTTGGCAGTGTTCGTCAACCAATCTTAGACCAAACACATTTGCCACTCGCGTGGCCCCCCTAGGATGATATCCATTCCCTTGTATGAGTGTTGTCCCCACCACACCCTGCCCCTCAATGTCCAGCAGCGGAATCACCCTAGGCTGTGGTCATCCCCCACAGAGCCTTGGCGTTGGCTGCACCGAGCTTCAGCGAGTCCCCCAGCATGTACTCCTGCAGTCTGGAGCGGGTCAGTCGGCAACATTCCCCGACAGACAGACATCTTGATCTGCCGGGAGGTCAACAGGTGTTGGACAGACCAAAGAGCGCCGGGACCCTTCTTTACCACTAGAGTAGAGGGGAGAGGGGAGGGTCACAGAGACCGCGCCGACCAGCGATCCCTGTACACCAGCACTATCCTACACACCAGGGACAATGTAACCAAAGCCAATTTATCTACAAACCTGCACGTCTTTGGAGTGTGGGAGGAAACCGAAGCACTTGGAGACGGTACAGGAGTCTGAAAACTAACGTTCAGATTTCCAAACAACCAGGCCAGTAATCCTACAAACTCGAATTCAACTTTGAACCATGAACTGCCTGGATTGCACTGGCGACTTTAGGCTTTGTTTTGTTTTGTCCTATATCCGATTTTTTAAATTTATTGAACTATTTTAGTTTGTTTGTTGTGTTAAGAACGGTTTACAAACCTGCTGCTGCTGCTGCTGCTGCTGCTGCGTGTAAGAGTTTTATTGTTCTGACTTTGGACGCATGATAATAAAATACTCTTGCGATCACATTTTGAGCATCTTGTGTCATTAATTCAGCTAAAAGCCTGCGTTATATCCACCTGAAGTTTTAAATATTTTCTTTTCTGTTGTTTCTCTGCCATGATTGCCCTCTACTCCCATCCCATTGCAACAAGCTTTCTCCGTCACCTTTTATGGATTGGGCAGTCACCCATTCCTTCCTCTACTCCCTACTGCCTCTGAAAGACAGCCCCAACCAGCTGGTAGAGCTGCTGTCTCACACTGCCAAAGAACTGGGTTCGATTCCGACCTCGGGTGCTGTTTGTGTGGAGTTTGCGCGTTCTCCCTATAATTGCAAGGATTTGTTCCGGGAGCTCTGGTTTCCTCCCACATCCCAAAGACTTAAGGGCCTATCCCACTTGGCGATTTTTTCGGCGACTGCCGGCATCATTGACCGACGTGTCAGGTCACCGAAAAATTAGCGGCGTGACGCAGCCGTGACGACGTATTGACGCGCGGTGTTTTTTCAAGTGTCGCAACATTTTTTTTTGTCGCCACTGGATTTTGAAATGTTCAAAATCTTTTGGCGACAGTGATATGACGCCGGCAGTCGCCGAAAAAAAATCGGCAAGTGGGACAGGCCCTTAAGGGTTTGTAGGTTAATTGGCCTCTATAAATTGCCTCTAGTGCGTAGGGAGTGGATGAAAAAGTTGGATTAGTGAGAACGGGTTAACGATGGTCAGCATGCACTCGCTGGGCCGAAGGGCCTTTTTCCATGTAGCTTCTCCAAACTAAACTTCCTAACTCAATGAAAATCTCCTGAAGATCACACTACCACCCAGGAACTACCTGGGTGCCAGCTGATTGAATTCTTTAGGCAATATCCCAGCTTCCTCACAAAGGCAGCAATGAGTAGGAAACTCAGCTCTCTGACTACGGCTAGTTCAACTGTGTTACAACAGCGGCCAAACTTCAAAGGAAAAAAAAACATCATTGGCTACAAACAACAATAATAAAAGTTAACAGCAAACTCCGATATCAACCCTTGAGGCTGGGCAAGAGCGAAGAGTAAAAATACTCCTCAAAACAGCAGCAAATTTATGATAGATTTGACAAGAGGAATACAAAACACTGTGAGGTCTGTGAGACGGGCAGCTGAGACTAAGAGAAGATTTTACTCCAACAGACATGGTAAACTGACTAAGATAGTCACAACATGCTGGAGTAACTCAGCGAGACAGGCAGCATCTCTGGAGAAAAGGAATAGGTGACGTTTCAGGTCAAGACCCTTCTTCAGACCCTCAAGTCTGATGAAGGATCTCGATCCAAAACGTCACCTATTCCTTTTCTCCAGAGATGCTGCCTGACCCGCTGAGTTACTCCAGCATCTTCGGTGTAAATCAGCATCTGCAGTTCCTTCCTACACATTAT
>CM075979.1:84617707-84620207 GCA_038087875.1 Malacoraja senta
GAATTAAAGGTTGTTCCTTTAGGAAGCTGATGAGGAGGAATTAATTTCTTTAGTCAGAGGGTGGTGAATCTGTGGAATCCATTGCACAGAACGCTGTGGAGGCCAAGTCAATGGGCATTTTTAAGGCAGAGATAGATAGATAAATTCTTGATTAGTACGGGTGTCAGGGGTTATGTGGAGAAGGCAACAGAATGGGTTGAGAGGAAAAGAGAGATCAGCCATGAGTGAATGGCGGAGTAGACTTGTTGGGCCGAACGGCCTCATTCTACTCTTATCGCTTATGAATGATCAAAATCTCTATTGATATTCTTATTATTGCGATGCATGTACTTCATCTTCTGCCTCTTAACCTGACTGCAGCTTTTGAGGTGGCCAACCCGACTAACGGGAGTACTCACACTCTTCTATTTCTAGATATCTCGCTGGAGGCAATTATAGAACTAGCAGGGTGTGAATCCTCCAGTCACTAGGGTTCCATAGTCCCCTCTATCCGGGTGTAGTGCTGGAGGAACTCAGCGGGCAGGCAACATCTGGGGATGGAATGGACAGGTGTTTCAGGTTGGTGGGACCCTTCTTTAGACTAAGTCTTGAAACGGCGTCTGTCCATTCACCTTCGCGGATGCTGCCTGGCCCACTGGGATTACTCAAGATTTCACCACCTGCAGTTCCTCGTGTCAACAACATTCCAGGGTCAGGAAGGGATGAGGGAGGAGAGTCACGGCCAAAACAACACAAGGGATGTGATGAGAGGGGGAAATAAAAACTAGATACGTGAGAATTCAGATCCAGAACGGAGGGAGGAGGGGGGGGGGGGACACACACACATTCTTTTAGAGATTTGGTCTGGAGGCATTGGGAAGGTGAAGAGCTGGAAAGGGTACAGAGAAGATTTACGAGGATGTTTGCAGGACTGAGGAGGCTGGGACTCTATTTCTTGGAGCGCAAGAGGATGAGGGGGAGGGGGTTTATCGAGGTGTATAAAATCATGAGAGGAATAGATCGGGTAGACGCACAGAGTCTCTTGCCCAGAGTAGGTGAATCGAGGACCAGAGGACATAGGTTTAAAGTGAAGGGGAAAAGATTGAATAGGAATCTGAGGGGTAACCTTTTCCACACAAAGGGTGGTGGGTGTATGGAACAAGCTGCCAGAGGAGGTAGTTGCGGCTGGGACTATCCCAACGTTTAAGAAAAAGACAAGCATATGGATAGGAGAGGTTTGGAGGGATATGGACCAAAACGCAGGCAGGTGGGACTAGTGTAGCTGGTTCATGTTGGACAGTGTTGGCAAGTTGGGCCGAGGGCCTGTTTCCACACTGTATCACTCTTTGACTCGGGATACTGAAAGCCTGGAGGTCTTCACACTAGTAGGTGCAGGTTAAGAGGAGGAACCAGGGGAAGGGCTTGGTCTCTCATTGTAATTCACAGACTTGTTGGAACCTGCAATGCCTCCGCCAACCAAGAAAGTCAATTAAATCCGGAGAAATTATGTCATTGTCATCGAATTGTGAATCATTGCAGCAGAAGCAGTTTCACAATCATCTTCCCCAACACCTTCCTTTGTTCACTTGAAATAATGTCACCATTTCGAACAAAATGTCTAGACGGGCAGCAGAACACAGCGGCTGGTGACAAAGTGGGTGGGTGGGGTGGAATGCAGGACACTGATCGCCATGTATCTCACAGATTCCACACATACGCGCCACCGCACTCTTAGTGCAGAGTCTTCACATGGAGACCACCGTCAGTCAATACCCATCACTGTAGCTGAACCCCGGCCTCCTTATAAACCAAATTACACGTCCACTTGACAGCAATGCACAGCAGTTACTGCACAAAACTGCCCTTTAGAAGATGCAAACTGCTGGCGTGAGGGGGTAGGGGGAGAATGGACGGGGGGGTGGAGGGGGAATGGAGGGGGGGGGGAGAATGGAGGGAGGGAAATGGAGGGGGGGAGGATTGGAGGGGGAGGGGGAGAATGGAGGGGGAGAATGGAGGGAGGGGGAGAATGGAGGGAGGGAGGGGGAGAATGGAGGGAGGGGGTGGAGGGGGGGATGGAGGTGGAGGGGAGGATTGGAGGGGAGGATTGGAGGGGAGGGGAGAATGGAGAGGGAGGGGGAGAATGGAGGGAGGGGGAGAATGGAGGGAGGGGGAGAATGGAGGGAGGGGGAGAATGGAGGGAGGGGGAGAATGGGAGGAGGGGGAGAATGGAGGGAGGGGGAAATGGAGGGAGGGGGAGAATGGAGGGAGGGGGAAATGGAGGGAGGGGGAGAATGGAGGGAGGGGAGGGGAGGGGAGGATTGAGGGGAGGATTGAAGGGGAGGATTGAAGGGGAGGATTGAAGGGGGAGGATTGGAGGGGAGGGGGGAGAATGGAGGGGAGGGGGAGAATGGAGGGGGAGGGGGAGAATGGAGGGGGATGGGGAGAATGGAGGGGGATGGGGAGGGGGCTGGAGAGGAGTAGGGGTAAGAGGGAGGGTGAGGGAGGGGAAAGGAGAGAATAA
>CM075979.1:84622707-84657707 GCA_038087875.1 Malacoraja senta
TGCTGCGCCACCACGCTGATAGAATTAAAACAGATGGAGCCCTGGAACTTCCCCGCAGTAGAAGCACAAGATACCAAACAGTCATGAACACGGTGTATTGTGGAGGCTGTGTGCCAGAGTCTTTTGGGATAGTCTGAAGAAGGGTCTCGACCAAAACATCACCCCTTCCTGCTATCCAGAGATGCTGCCTGTCCCTCTGAGTTACTCCAGCATTTTATGTCTATCTTTGGTCTAAACCAGCATCTGCAGTTGCTTGCTACACAATAGCTTTTCTTCTTACGCAAATTCCCATTTAACCACAAGCAATGCCATGGACAGAGTGGATGTGGAGAGGAAGTTTCCACTAGTGGGAGAGTCTAGGACCCTCTGGATTAAAGCACTTTCCGTTGTAAAGGAGGAATTTCTTTCATCAGAGGGTGGTGAATCTGTGGAATTCATTGCCCCAGAACCCTGTGGAGGCCAAGCCAATGGATTTTTTTAAAGACAGAGATAGATGGATTCTTGATTAGTACGGGTATCAGGGGTTATGAGGAGAAGGAGGGAGAATGGGGTTAGGAGGTAGAGATAGATCAGCCATGGTTGAATGGTGGAGTAGACATGATGGGCCGAATGGCCTAATTCTGCTCCTATGGCTTATGACCTTATGAACCATCTGCCTTAGTTCTTCCCTTCACTCCATCCAGAGATCCGCTGACCTTCTATATGAAGTACCAAGTTGTCTATCTCACTGATATACCATTCTGCAGTGGGTGCTCACATTGGGGCTTCTTGTACTCTGGAGAACACACGTTGGGAGACCACTGTGTAGAAGCTCTCCCTGACTTATTTTCAAGGTCGTCCTTGTCCTCACTTCAGCTGCACGCACTCATGGCCATAGATTAACTAATGCGTACACCGTTGGTAGCTCGTTATGTGGGGTGGGAGATTGCAACCTTCACGTGGGGGGTCCGCCCTGTTTCGACGAATGCAATCAACCTGGCGTGCACAATCAAATAAGATCAAATAGAACAAGTTGTCCTACAACTTTAAGAGCCAGTCCCACTTTCCCTAGTTACTCACAAATTCTCCCGAGTTTTCCCCTTGATTCAAACTCGCAGAATGTTCGTAACGAGTTCGTAACGAGTCCATAGGAGTCCGTGGATATATCGTAGCGGCTCGTTATGTCAGCCGTAGATACGCGGGGCTATTTTTTTACTCGCGGACATTTTTGATCGGGCTGGAAAAAACGTCCCGACTTACCTGATGCCCCGAGTACCTGCGGCTGGCATAACGAGCCGCTACGATATATCCACGGACTCCTACGGACTCGACTGCGAGTTTAAATCAAAGGGAAAACTCGGGTGAATTTGTGAATAACTCGGGAAAGTGGGACAGGCCCTTTAGGCTGTGCACGTCATACAAAAGAAGAAGAGGAAGCTCATTAGGTTATGCCTCGAGGGGAAAATAGTATTTAAGATCAATTTTGTGAACTAGCCAGACGTCAGACAAGAGAAGGACTGGGAGGTGGAGTAAACTGGTTCTACTTGTTCATTTACAGGCCAGGCCAATTTCTGATAGAGTTCTCAACTCCTGACCATAATGTGTCCCAACCTGCTTCCGTCTCGTTTTTATCTAAATATGTCAGGAGAAAATTGCCTTTTGTGTCATCGAAACATTCCAGTGTTCTGCACTCGGCATGGCGTGGTTTAGTTCAGAGCCCCTGAGAGAAACAGGCCCTTCGGCCCACCGAAGCCACACCAACCTGCGATCCCCGCACATTAACATTATCCTACCCATACTAGGGATAATTTTACATTTATACCAAGCCGAATTAACTTTCAAACCTGCAAGACTTTGGAGTGTGGGAGGAAATAAGAGCACCCGGAGAAATCCCACGCAGGTCACCGGGAGAACGTACAGACTCCGTACAGACTGAACCCGTAGTCAGGATCAAACCTGGGTCTCTGGTGCTCGAAGGCAGACAATAGACAATAGACAATAGACAATAGGTGCAGGAGTAGGCCATTCAGCCCTTCGAGCCAGCACTGCCATTCAATATGATCATGGCTGATCATCCACAATCAGTACCCCGTTCCTGCCTTCTCCCCATATCCCCTGACTCCGCGATCTTTAAGAGCCCTATCTAGCTCTCTCTTGAAAGTACCCAGAGAACTGGCCTCCACCGCCTGCTGAGGCAGAGAATTCCACAGACTCACAACTCTCTGTGTGAAAAAGTGTTTCCTCATCTCCGTTCTAAATGGCTTACTCCTTATTCTTAAACTGTGGCCCCTGGTTCTGGACTCCCCCAACATCGGGAACATGTTTCCTGCCTCTAGCGTGTCCAAACCCTTAATAATCTTACATGTTTCAATTAGATCCCCTCTCATCCATCGAAATTCCAGAGTGTACAAGCTCAGCCGCTCCATTCTCTCAGCATATGACAGTCCCGCCATCCCGGGAATTAACCTTGTGAACCTACGCTGCACTCCCTCAATAGCAAGAATGTCCTTCCTCAAATCAGCCACCGCGCCGCCCTAATGTAATGCAGTAGGCAGCTCAAAAAAACAGCTGATATCACCAAGGACCCATGCAGTGTATATAGTGGTAACTGTAACTTTCTAAGAACTGAGTACCAGAATGGTGTGATTTGTGTCATGTGATATATTCATTATCTTATCAGTCTTTGTGAATATGTGCGAGTATGCGCAGTGTACAGTTTGTAAATATAGAATAGAATAGAATAGAATGGCTTTTATTGTCATTCAAACAGCTTGGTTTGAACGAAATTGCATTTCTACAGTCTTAATATTACAAAAAAGAAAAAATGAGGAAGACCCATGCTGGCGCCAGTGTGTACTGCAAACCTGCGCTTCGACATGCTAAAGCCGTAATATCTACCGACCCACGCCACCCTCACTACCACTATCGGGATAAAGGGTGCAGGAGGCTGAGAACCGTGAGCTCAAGGTTCAAGATCAGCTTCTTCCCAGCAGCCGTCACCCTGTCGAACACTTGTGTAACACCAACTCCAGCCCCTCCTCGGCAACTACAGGCATGAGCTGCTGTGCCCATTGAATCACTTCTATTAACACTTGTGAGCAACAGTGCTCTGTTAAACAATGTCATTCAAAGCCTCCGGTATTTTTAGCTGGCAGTAGCTAAACCGAACTGATTGCTGTTGAAAAGTTATTTACTTTTGCAAATCCTGTGTGAAAAGTAATTTTCATTGCAAGTCTAAAACTCCCTAGCCTCTAACCCACTTACCCGGCAAGTATTTTTGTAACACGATTTTCTATAATATGAGTTTTCTTGGGAACAAAACTATCTTTGTTATGTGTAGCAAAGAACTGTAGATGCTGGTTCAAATCGTAGGAAGACACAAAATGCTGGAGTAACTCAGCGGGTCAGGCAGCATCTCTGGAGAGAAGGAATGGGTGACGTTTCGGGTCGAGGCCCTTCTTCAGACCGAACATTGTTATAGCAGACTTCATCCAAACTGTAATCTGATAATTGTAAGCATTTGTAAAACTGATCTGATAGCAGTACATTGTTTAAGAAAGAACGGCAGATGCTGGAAAAATCGACGGTAGACATAAAAGCTGGAGGAACTCAGCGGGTGAGGCAGCATCTATGGAACGAAGGGTAGCAGTACATTCATTAGTTCGCCTATTTTTGGAAGAGTTGAGGTTGGCAGGGTATCGCAGCGGCACAGTTGCTGCCGTACAGCGCTAGAATTACCGGTGTTCGATCCTGACTGCGTGCGCTTGCCTGTGCGGAGTTTGCACGTTCTCCCTGTGCCCAGCGTGGGTTTTCTCCGGGGGCTCCGGTTTCCTCCCACACTCCAAAGACAGACAGGTTTGTAGGTTAATTGGCTTGGTAAAAATTGTAAATTGTCCCTCGTGTGTGTGGGATAGTGTTGGTGCTCGGGGATCGCTGGTCGGCGCGGACTCGGTGGGCCGAGGGGCCTGTTTCCGCGCTGTGTCTCTAAACTGAACGAAACTAAACTGAAGGTAGACAAAAGTGCTGGAGAAACTCAGCGGGTGAGGCAGCAGCATCTATGGAGCGAAGGAAATAGGCAACGTTTCGGGCCGAAACCCTGAAGGAAATAGGCAACGTTTCGGGCCGAAACCCGGAAGGAAATAGGCAACGTTTCGGGCCGAAACCCGGAAGGAAATAGGCAACGTTTCGGGCCGAAACCCTGCAGGAAATAGGCAACGTTTCAGGCCGAAAGCCTGAAGGAAATAGGCAACGTTTCGGGCCGAAACCCGGAAGGGTTTCGGGCCGAAGCGTTGCCTATTTCCTTCGCTCCATAGATGCTGCTGCACCCGCTGAGTTTCTCCGGCACTTTTGTCTACCTTCGATTTTCCAGCATCTGCAGTTGCTTCTTAAACTAAACTGAAGTTGGATTATTGATGTCCCTGCTGGAAGATACCACATGAACTGGACGTGAAGAGACAGGCTGTTCCTCGTGGTATGTGTTGGTCTGCACCCACGATGAGTGCTTGTGACAAGGCAAACCAAATCTGTCAACATAGGCCCAATGCAGCTGGAATTCAGACAAGAAGTACACAGCCCCGAAGACACAAGGAACTGCAGATGCTGGTTTACAAAAAAAGACACAAAGTGCAGGAGTAACTCAGCCGGTCAGGCAGCGTCTCTGGAGGACGTTAGGTGAGGACTCTTCTTTGTACAGTACATGCCCCTTCTAGCAACGACATTTTCAGATCACTTTGCGATCCTTTTATAAGGGCCAAAGACTTCATGGCTTGGACCCTGGGTCGCACTAAACAGCACGTAATGGATGTGTAGGAAGGAACTGCGGATGCTGGTTTACACCGAAGATAGTCGTCTGAAGAAGGGTCTCGACCCGAAACGTCACCTATTCCTTTCCTCCAGAGATGCTGCCAGACCCGCTGAGTTACTCCATGGAAGGTTGTGGAGGCCAAGTCAGTGGATATTTTTAAGGCAGAGATAGATAGATTTTTGATTAGTACGGGGTTATGGGGAGAATGGGGTCAGGAGGGAGAGATAGATTAGCCATGATTGAATGGCGGAGTAGACTTGATGGGCCGAATGGCCTAATTCTGCTCCTATCACTTATGACCTCATGACCATTTGGTGTCATACCTCTAGCACTGGGTGGCAAATCCTGCACAGGAAATGCTGCTTCCCCTCAATAAATATAAACTCCAGCGTATGATGCCTGGAATGTTAAAATGGGATTGTAAAATGGTTTCCCACTCACTTCATTGGTGGCTGGTTCTTAGGTGATGACAGAAGAAAGGCTTTGTAATTTGAGGAAATGACTTTGACCGCAATCAAAAAAATTGATTTCATTCTCATTTGTTTAGTTTAGTTTAGAGATACAGCGTGGAAACAGGCCCTTCGGCCCACCATGTCCGCACCGACCAGCGATCCCCGCACACTGACACTATCCTACGCGCGCGAGGGACAATTTACAATTTTACCAAAACCAATTAACCTACAAACCTGTACGTCTTTAGATTGTGGGGGAAAACCGGAGCTCCCAGAAAAAAACCTACACGGTCACGGGGAGAGCGTACAAACTCCGTATGGACAGCACCCGTAGTCGGGATCGAACCTGGGTCTTTGGCGCTGCAGGCGCTGTAAGGCAGCGACTCTACCGCTGCGCCACCGTGACCGCCCAAATGGTTCTTCCTTCATGGCTGTTATTTCTATTGGAGCAAGGGTGCACCTTCCGTTCGTGCCCTCTGGGTATTCTTTGTGTCGGAGCAGGGAGGTCGGAAAGAGTCATGGAAATAAAGTACGAATATAATTCAAGGAAGCATTTGTGCTCTCTGTCAATTAGCATGAAGGAAGGTCCCGACCGCAAGACATCGGCAAAAGGACACAAGATGTTGGAGTAACTCGTAGGTCAGGCAGCAACCTCGGGAGAACATATATAGTTGTCTCTTTGGGTTGAGATCCTTATTCAGACCCAAAATGTCACCTGTTCAATCCATCCCCAGACAAAAAGGAGATGAGGAGGAATTTCTTTTGTCAGAGGGTGGTGAATCTGTGGAATTCCTTGCCACAGAAGGCTGTGGAGGCCAAGTCAGTGGATATTTTTAAGGCGGAGATAGATAGATTCTTGATTAGTACGGGTGTCAGGGGTCATGAGGAGAAGGGGGTTGAGAGGGAAAGATAGATCAGCCACGATTGAATAGCAGAGTAGACTTGATGGGCCGAATGGCCTAATTCTTCCCCTAGAACGTATGAACTGCCTGACCTGTCTTTTGCTCGAGATTCCAGCATCTGCAGGTCCTTTTTTTCTCCTTTTGTGCGACTGAGTTTGGTAACTGCTTGCAACCAATATATCGGCATAATATGTTCAGAAGCATTTTGCGTTCAGAAGCATTTTACTTATACGTTGGAATGAACGGGGGTTTCTGGAAACAAAAGGCTGGGTGAGTGGGCAAATGCATGGCAGTTGCAGTATAATGTGGATACATGTGAGGTTATCCACTTTGGTGGCAAAAACAGGAAAGTAGACTTATCTGAATGGTGGCCGATTAGGAAAAGGGGAGATGCAACGAGACCTGGGTGTCATGGTACACCAGTCATTGAAAGTAGGCATGCAGGTGCAGCAGGCAGTGAAGAAAGCGAATGGTATCTTAGCATTCATAGCAAAAGGATTTGAGTATAGGACCAGGGAGGTTCTACTGCAGTTGTACAGGGTCTTGGTGAGACCACACCTGGAGTATTGCGTACAGTTTTGGTCTCCTAATCTGAGGAAGGACATTCTTGCCATAGAGGGAGTGCAGAGAAGGTTCACCAGACTGATTCATGGGATGTCAGGACTTTCATATGAAGAAAGACTGGATAGACTCGGCTTGTACTCGCTAGAATTTAGAAGATTGAGGGGGGATCTTAAGAAACTTACAAAATTCTTAAGGGGTTGGACAGGCTAGATGCAGGAAGATTATTCCTGATGTTGGGGAAGTCCAGAACAAGGGGTCACAGTTTAAGGATAAAGGGGAAATGTTTTAGGACTGAGATGAGAAGAAAACAAATTTACACAGAGAGTGGTGAATCTCTGGAACTCTCTGCCACAGTATGTAGTTGAGGCCAGTTCATTGGCTATATTTAAGAGGGAGTTAGATGTGGCCCTTGTGGCTAAAGGGATCAGGGGGTATGGAGAGAAAGCAGGTACAGGATACTGAGTTGGATGATCAGCCATGATCATATTGAATGGCGGTGCAGGCTCGAAGGGCCGAATGGCCTACTCCTGCACTTATTTTCTATGTTTCTATGTTTCTATGTTTTCCTATTAAAGAGGAAAGAACCAATATGCAAATGTAATATGCAAACTGTATGCAAATCTGTAATATGCAAACTGATTGTTAATGTAGGGAATATGCTGCATTTTGCTTCTGGAATGAGAGGATGTCCACATCGTGGTAAAGCTCGTTGACAAAGACCAGTCTCTCGAGGTCTGTTCACAGCGGAAGGCCAATTTATTCACCCACAAAGCCATCTGACTTTTTTTGTGGTTGAAAGACTGTCATTTTTTCCTCTCTTCAAAATTAGACAGAACCCATTAGCCAGAGGGTGGTGAATTTGTGGAATTCATTGCCACCTGAAGGCCTTGGAGGCCAAGTCAGTAAATATTTTTAAGGCAGAGATAGATAGATTCTTGATTAGTACGGGTGTCAGGGGTTATGAGGAGAAGGCAGGAGAATGGGGGTTAGGCGGGAGAGACAGATCAGCCATGATGGAATGGTGGAGTAGACTTGATGGGCCGAATGGCCTAATTCAGCTCCTATCACATTGAAGCCATTACACACGGGAAAATGTTGACAGGGTTATTCCCTAACTCCAACAAAGAGTCCAGGAACTGCTGATTACCAGTGCCAACATTTATACAGTACGTGGGAAACCAATATTTATTTAGTGCATTATCAAAACTAGCCAAAGAAAACAAGCATCTTAACATGAACTGAACCTGACAATTAAAATATAAAAAATATTTATGCTGGGCTAAATTTCCTAATTAGGTTTCCTGTTTTTCTACCATACATCAAGTAAACTTAATGAGTTTAAAAAGGGCAGAAGATATAATATCACATTCCTCTACTTCTCAATCTTTTGATCTAGATTTCTTTTGATATGAAAAATAATCTTGGTATGTACCATTAGGTTTCCACCGGGTGGCGCCACCATTGTGGCCGCCTCGCCAACAGTCTGTCTGTCCTTTCTACTGTTTTTGTTATTTTAAGTTTGTTCTAAAAGTTTGTTTCAGTGTTTCTTGGTTAGTTTATGTGGGGGGTGGGGTAGGTGGGGGGGAATAGGGGGAAACTTTTTTTCAGTCACTTACTTCGACGGAGATGCGATTTTCCCTTTGTCGCATCTCCGCCCCCCCCCCCCCCCTTTGCGGCCTAACAACGTGGAGTGGTGCGGCCTTTCCTGGAGACCGGCCCGGAGCTTCAAGCCGCGGGCGTGGCGCGGACTTACCATCGCGGAGCCGGGGATCCTTTGCCGAGGATCGTCACAAGAAGAGCTCCGACCGCGGGGCCTGTGGACTTTAACACCGTGAAGCCCGCGGTCTCCGGTAAGAAGCGGCCGACTCGGGAGCTCCATGCCACGGAGTGTTCCAATCCGTCCCGACGCCGGAGTTTCGATCATCCCGACGAGAGGGCTTGGACATCGGACAGTCGGCAACGGCAAGTGCGGAGGGTTCAAGGCCCCGACCACGGGGTGAACAAAGAGGAAGATGACTGAACTTTATTGCCTTCCATCACAGTGAGGAATGTTGATTCCACTGTGGTGGATGTTTATGTTAAATTTATTTTATGTGTGTATTGCGTTCTTTTCACTTATTGTGGCTGTATGTTAACTCAAATTTCACTGTACCTTGGTTGGTTAGGTGACAATAAACGAGGACTTGTACTTGAGTTCCTGCCAACACAACATTCTGTGTTACCCCATCACCTGTAAACTGGCTGCTTGGATTTGCATCTATTGCTTTTTGCTGTTTCCTCTCAGTTATTTGGGAATTGCAGTGCCTAGTTTAGTGCAGAGATACTGCGTGGAAATAGGCCTCTCGGCCCATCTATTCCGTGCTGACCAACGATCACCTGTACGCTGGTCCTATGTCATCCCAGTTTTACATCCTATACTCACTCTCGGGGCAATTTACAGAAGCCAAACAACCTACAAATCTGCACGTCTTTAGAATGTAAATCTTCTTCTCCTCCGAATGAAACATAAACCAAAGGAATAGTTAGATCTCAAGCCGGGAGTTGAGCAGCCAGGTTGTTGTCTCTGCTTCAATGAATGTGGGTGAAACCGGACTATTCTGCACTCTGCATTTTCCCCTTTTCTCTCTATCTATCGAACTTGAGTTTGGCTTTATTGTATTTAAGTATAGAAGTATCCGATCTGATAGGATGGCATGCAGAAACAAAGCTTTTCACTACGCCTCAGTCTTGGAGACAATAATAGCTGAAATCTGAACGATATTACTGAATGGAGGAGCAGACATTGAGTGATCAAAGGTCTGTTCCTGCTGTTATTTTGTTTATGTCCTCGTGTAACAGAGGACTGAATCAATGGGAATAGCACATTGTTGGTGGTCTTATAGACAATAGACAATAGGTGCAGGAGTAGGCCATTTGGCCCTTCGAGCCAGCACCGCCATTCAATGTGATCATGGCTGATCATCCCCCAATCAGTACCCCGTTCCTGCCTTCTCCCCATATCCCCTGACTCCGCTATGTTTAAGATCCTTATCTAGCTCTCTCTTGAAAGTATCCAGAGAACCGGCCTCCACCGCCCTCTGAGGCAGAAAATTCCACAGACTCACAACCCTCTGTGTGAAAAAGTGTTTCCTCATCTCCGTTCTAAATGGCTTACCCTTTATTCTTAAACTGTGGCCCCTGGTTCTGGACTCCCCCAACATCGGGAACATCTTGCAACGCAGGAGCAAGGTAAAATAACCGGACAACAATGTTGTGCCTGTTATATTCTACCTTTGGTAAATCCTTCCATTGTTAACTCCATTGTTGAGAATCGAGAACCAAATTTAAGGTTACGGGGGGGGGAAGACTTAAGGGCCTGTCCCACTGTACGAGGTAATTCAAGAGTTCTCCCGACTTTTCCCCTGATTCGAACTCGGAGAATGTCCGTAGCGTAGGAATTCGTGGATGTCTCGTAGCGGCTCGTACGAGTAAAAAGTAACAATTTTTTTCATCACGAGTATTTTTTTACTCGTGGACATTTTTCACAGTGTTGAAAAAACGTCACGAGTTTACCGGATTTCCCGAGTACTTACCGCTACTCGTACGAGCCGCTACGAGACATCCACGAACTCCTACGGACCGGCTACGGACATTCTCCGAGTTCGAATCAGGGGAAAACTCGGGAGAACTCGTGAATTACCTCGTGCAGTGGGACAGGCCCTTTAATAGGAATCTGAGAGGTAACTTTTTCACACAAAGGGTGTATGGAACGAGCTGCCGGAGGAGGTAGTTGTGGCTGGGACTATCGCAGGTAATTAGACAGGTACATGGAAAGTAGACAAAAAATGCTGGAGAAACTCGACGGGTGAGGCAGCATCTATGGAAAGAAGGAATAGGCTCGTAGAATTAGGAATGGGCGAAACGTCGCCCATTCCTTCTCTCCGTAGATGCTGCCTCACCCGCTGAGTTTCCCCAGCATTTTATGTCTACCTTCGATTGTTCCAGCATCTGCAGTTCTTTCTTAAACAGGTACATGGAAAGGGCAGGTTTAGAGGGATACGGGCCAAACGCAGGCAAGTTGGACTAGTGTAGATGGGACATGTTGGTCAGTGTAGGCAAGTTTGACCAATGGGCCTGTTTCCATGCTGTGTGACTCCATAATTCCATGACTACCATAAAAAAAAAATCATTTGGAAATTCTGCACTCCTTCCCCAAAGATGTAACTGCCGCACATTGTACCGCTCATCTGACTCCTATCTGACATGTGGTGTGAATTGGTCACATTTTCAGTCCGGGCTGAGCCAGCTTCAGTCAATCCAGGTCTTCTGATATCTGCGCAGCCTTCAGCTCTGGGCCCCAGGTGGCTGAGCAAGAAGGTGAGCCATAACTGAGCACAGTTAAATGGAACAAGGCAGCACAGCTTTTTATAGAGTTTAGAGATACTTTAGTAAAGAAAGCAAACTCAATGCTAGCATTTATTTCATAGAAACATAGAAATTAGGTGCAGGAGTAGGCCATTCGGCCCTTCGAGCCTGCACCGCCATTCAATATGATCATGGCTGATCATCCAACTCAGTATCCCGTACCTGCCTTCTCTCCATACCCTCTGATCCCTTTAGCCACAAGGGCCACATCTAACTCCCTCTTAAATATAGCCAATGAACTGGCCTCGACTACCCTCTGTGGCAGAGAGTTCCAGAGATTCACCACTCTCTGTGTGAAAAAAGTTCTCCTCATCTCGGTTTTAAAGGATTTCCCCCTTATCCTTAAGCTGTGACCCCTTGTCCTGGACTTCCCCAACATCGGGAGCAATCTTCCTGCATCTAGCCTGTCCAACCCCTTAAGAATTTTGTAAGTTTCTATAAGATTTTGTAAGTTTCTATTTCGAGAGGGCTTGTACACAAAAACAGGGATGGAATGTTGAGGCTCCACAAGGCGCTGGTCAGGCCGCATTTGGAACATTGTGAGCAATTTTGGGCACCATTTCTGAGGATGTGCTGGCTCTGGAGAGGGTCCAGAGGAGGTTTACAAGAATGATCCCAGGAATGAGTTTGTTATGTTTTTTTCTCTGTATCTATGTTTTGCAAAGGAAGTGAATTTGAAATGTATGAATTACCCAAGAATCCCTTGATTAGGAATGGGTGTCAAGGGTTATGGGGAGAAGGCAGGAAAATGGGATGAGTAGGCAGAGATCGGCCATGATTGAATGGCGGAGTGGACTCGTTGGGCCCAAATGGCCTAATTCTACTCCCATAACGTATGAACCTGTGAAGATAGAGTTTAATAAATGGCATAAAGCAAAGTAATGACTGAAACCAAAGCTTTATTTGGAATTTTTGATTCAAAGGGATATTTTGAAATGAATGACCTTGCCATAGACGGAGTGTTCCTCTTTAATGCTGGAAACTGAACTCTGGCTGACCTTACAACCAGATACCATCGTATTACTCTCAAAGCTCCCACCTCATTGCTCCCACCTGTTGGGGAAAAGTGCGCAGGAGGTTGGCATGGAGGTGCAGCGCTAGAAATGCTGCCTGACAGCGCTTGCAGTGGGCTGTCTGTACGGAGTTTGCACGTTCTCCCCGTGACCTGCGTGGGTTTTCTCCGAGATCTTCGGTTTACTCCCACACTCCAAAGACGTGCAGGTTTGTAGGTTAATTAGCTTGGTGTGTGTAAAATTGTCCCAAATGTGTGTGTGTCGGGTGGTGTTAATGTGCGGGGGTCTCTTTGGGCTTCAGGGCCTGTTTCTGTGCTGGAGTAACTCAGCGGGACAGGCAGCATCTCTGGATGTAAGGAATGGGCGACGTTTCGGGTCGAGACCCTTCTTCAGACTAAACTAAACTCCACCCAAGTATTAGAGTCATGGTCTTACAGTGTGGAAACAGGCCCTTCGGCCCAACTTGCCCCCACCAGCCAACATACCCTATCTACACTAGTCCCGCTTGCCCACGTTCGGCCCTTATCCCTCTGAACCTGTCCTATCCATGTACCTGTCTAAATATTTCTTAAACATTGCAAAGTATCTGCCTCAACTACGTCCTCCGGCAGCTCGTTCCGTACACCCACCACCCCGCGTGTGTGTGAGTGAGTGTGTGTGTTAGTGTTCGTGAAAGTTAAAGTTCTTGCCAGCTCCGTGCTAATGTTAAACAAATGCAGTGCAGTCATATGTTCATAGGATCCAGGAGCAGAATCAGGCCATTCAGCCCATCGTCGATTCTACCATTCAATCATGGCTGATCTATCTTTCCCTCTCAACCCCATTCTCTTACCTTTTTTCCGTAACCCCTGACACCCGTACTAATCAAGAATCTGTCAATCTCCACTGTAAAAATACCAATCAGCCGGTTCATAAGTGATAGGAGCGGAATTAGGCCATTCGGCCCATCACGTCAACCCCGCCATTCAATCATGGCTGCTCTATCTTTCCCCCTCAACCCCATTCTCTTGCCTTTATTCCGTAGCCCCTGACACCCGTACTAATGCAGGGTTTCTGTTCCTGATTGCTCGTCTGAAAAACGAGGTGCTGATGCCAGGGAAATGGACTAACGGCAGGATTAGGTTTTGTTGCTAAATCCCAGCCTGCGGATGTTGACCATCCGAACGTGAACCTGAAGAAGAAACAACTTGCCTCGCAGCGCCCATGGAAACCAGACCCCCAGCTGCCATTTGTTTTAACAGGAGGAGGAGGAAACTGGGACGAACAAAATGAATGCTCGGGTTTTTACGCGCTTCCAAACTGAAGTCTCCTCCTGCTGTCAACTCTTTATTTCCTCCTCACTTGCTCCCGGGGGCAAGATGCAGAGCGTTTTACTTTCTCAAACGCAAAAACAAAAGAACATAGTTATGGTGCCTCATTATGAAGCTTGATAAATACACATCAACTGAGTCAGCGTGGAAACGTAACAGACCGAGAATTCAAATGAATGTGTAACTAGGATTGCAATTACATTCTGGGAAGTGGGCCAATATCCAACCGCTCAGATGTTCTGTGCCATGAATACTTAATCAGAGTGTTTTCAGACATTGGTGAAATTGTCTTAATGTTTCTGCAAATAAAAAAGATGCTTGATGTCCTTGTTCACCGCTTGAGTCTGTACTCCCCGCAGCGCACACGCTGAACGCAGTTTGCTTAGGAATTAAACTGGGATTCTCCCAAACGTTTACTTCAAGTCAATAGACAATAGACAATAGACAATAGGTGCAGGAGTAGGCCATTTGGCCCTTCGAGCCAGCACCGCCATTCAATGTGATCATGGCTGATCATCCCCAATCAGTACCCCGTTCCTGCCTTCTCCCCATATCCCCTGACTCCGCTATCTTTAAGAGCCCTATCTAGCTCTCTCTTGAAAGTATCCAGAGAACCTGCCTCCACCGCCCTCTGAGGCAGAGAATTCCACAGACTCACCCCTCTCTGTGAGAAAAAGTGTTTCCTCGTCTCCGTTCTAAATGGCTTACTCCTTATTCTTAAACTGTGGCCCCTGGTTCTGGACTCCCCCAACATCGGGAACATGTTTCCTGCCTCTAGCGGGTCCAAAGTCACTCCAAAGACTTTCACCCTCAGGCTGGTCCACATCCGAATTGTTGTGGTCCCTCATGGACCAGAAATTCCCAGGCTGAAGAAAGGGTCTCCACCTTGAAACGTCACCCATTCCTTCTCTCCAGAGATGCTGCCTGTCGCGTTGAGCTACTCCAGCATGTCGTGTCTATTTTCCAAACTGAACGTGCCTCACCCCTGGTCACTCCCTCTCCTCCCCCTCTCCCAACCGGGCGAGAGGTACAGGAGTGTGAAAGCGCACCACCTCTGGATTCTGAGGCAGTTTCTTCAGAAGATGGACACAACAAAGCTGGGGTAACTCAGCATGTCAGGCAGCATCGCTGGAGAAAAGGAATAGGTAGCATTTCGGGTCGAGTTCCTGCTTCACGCCGAGAGTCAGGGGAGAGGGAAACGAGAGCTATAGATGGTGATGTAGAGAGATATAGAACAAATGGATGAAAGATCTGTGTCTACCTTCAGTTTAAACCAGCATCTGCAGTTCCTTCCTACACAGTTTCTTCCCATTTACCAAGTAACTGAACCATCCTAGTACCAACAACCAGTGAGCAGTCCTGAGCTACTATCTACCGCATTGGAGACCCTCGGACTATCTTTAATCGGACGATACTGGACTTAATCTTGCATTAAATGCTATTCCCTTTATTATGTATCTGTACACTGTGGATGGCTTGCTTGTAATCATGTTTAATCATTCCGCTGACTGGTTAGCACGCAACAAAAGCTTTTCACTGTACCTCGGTGACTATAAACTAAACTAATTAAACTAAACCCGGGTTTGGCGGGACTGTCATACGCTGAGAGAATGGAGCGGCTGGGCTTGTACACTCTGGAGTTTAGAAGGATGAGAGGGAATCTCATTGAAACATATAAGATTGTTAAGGGCTTGGACACGCTAGAGGCAGGAAACATGTTCCCGATGTTGGGGGAGTCCAGAACCAGGGGCCACAGTTTAAGAATAAGGAGTAAGCCATTTAGAACGGAGACGAGGAAACACTTTTTCTCACAGACAGTGGTGAGTCTGTGGAATTCTCTGGAGGTGGGTTCTCTGGATGCTTTCAAGAGAGAGCTAGATAGGGCTCTTAAAAATAGCGGAGTCAGGGGATATGGGGAGAAGGCAGGAACGGGGTACTGATTGGGGATGATCAGCCATGATCACATTGAATGGCGGTGCTGGCTCGAAGGGCTGAATGGCCTACTCCTGCACCTATTGTCTATTGTCTATTGTCTAAACTTCAAGTACCTCAAAGGCTTTCACTCTCGGGCTGGGGCACCTCCAGATTGATTTGGCACCTCCCTTGGTGAGTAAATCAGTCCATGGACCAGAGATTCCCAAGCTGAAAGAGTCTCACCCCCAGTCACTCCCTCTTCTCCCCTCTCCCACTAGGCGAGAGGTACACATGTGTGAAAATGCTGAAGGGCCCGTTTCCAACCCTGTATAAGGTCATAAGTTATAGGAGTAGAATTAGGCCATTCGGCCCATAGACAATAGACTATAGGTGCAGGAGTAGGCCATTTGGCCCCTCGAGCCAGCACCGCCATTCAATGTGATCATGGCTGATCATCCACAATCAGTCCAAACCCTTAATAATCTTATATGCTTCAATAAGAAACCCTCTCATCCTTCTAAATTCCAGACTATACAAGCCCAGCGGTTCCATGCTCTCAGCATATGACAGTCCCGCCATCCTGGGAATTAACCTGGTGAACCTACGCTGCACTCCCTCAATAGCAAGAATAGCAATACCCATCAAGTCTACTCCACCATTCAATCATGGCTGATCTATCTCTCCCTCCTAGCCCCTTTCCCCTGCCTTCTCCCCATAACCTCTGACACCCGTACTAATCAAGAATCTATCTGCATTAAAAATATCCACTGACTTGGTCTCCACATCCTACCAAGGCAAAGATTTCCACAGATTCACCACCCTCTAACTAAAGAAATTCCTCCTCATCTCCTTCCTAAAAGAGCGTCCTTTAACTCTGAGGCTATGACCTCTAGTCCTAGACTCTCCCACTAGTGGAAACCTCCTCTCCACATTCACTCTATCCAAGTGGAAGGATACTATCAGTTTATTGTCACGTGTACTGAGGGACAGTGAAAAGCCTTTGGATGCGTGCTAACCAGTCAGCGGAAAGACAGTACATGTTTACAATCGGGTCATTATAGTGTACAGATACATGATAAGGGAATAACTGTTAGTGCAAGGTAAAGCCCAATCAAAGATAGTCCGAGGGTCCCCGATGAAGTAGATAGTAGTTCAGGCCTGATCTCTGGTTGAGGTAGGATGGTTCAGTTGCCTGATAACAGCTGGGAAGAAACGGTCCCCGAATCTGGATACTTAAAGTTCTACCCAGGCCAGTTGCATTTGCGAACATCTTTTGTTACGCCCATTGCTTTCTGACCTTTACAGGTGGGTCAGCGAGATTTGCCAACTCGAGACGGTGCAATTGAACAGTCTTTGTCACTCCTCGCCTTCCTGCCAATATCAGAGGCACTTCAAGCATTAGTTAGCACCACTACGGTGCTGGCTCGAAGGGCCGAATGGCCTACTCCTGCACCTGTTGTCTAAAGAAGGGTTTTGGCCCGCAACGTTGCCTATTTCCTTCGCTCCATAGATGCTGCCTCACCCGCTGAGTTTCTCCGGCACTTTTGTCTACCTTCGATTTTCCAGCATCTGCAGTTCCTTCATGAAACTACTGTCTATTGTCTATTCAAGTGTCCTCACAGCGCCACTAACCTAAGAATCGGAGCAATATCTCTTCCAAACTGCTCCATAAAACAGCCAGAAAGGTTTCTTTTTTCCAAAAATTATTGCTGTAATTCCAAGTAAAGATCAGAAAACCGTGGGTGGAACAAAACGATCGTTGCGACTGCAACTGGCCCGGGTCGAACTTTAAGTATCCTTCTGCTGCTATTTATAGAGCGGGCCACATCCATTACACGAGGCTGGCATGAAACGGCTTCCAGCTCTCAACCTAACAATCAGGAGGAAGTATTGCTAGGTGGCTGGTAGGTCATGCGGTAATGATGAACATGTCCGCAAATCCAACCTTTGCAATGACATCAGTGCAGTCAGTGCGAGTTGCTGAGAAAGGATGAGGAGAAACAGTGTCGGAATAACTCAGCGAGTCAGGCAGCTTCTCTGGAAAACATGGATATGTCACGTTTCGGGCCGGGATCCTTAGATTTGAGATACGGCATGGAAACAGGCCAACCGAGTCCGCGCCGAGCAGCGATCCCTGGACACTAACACTATCCTACACACACACACGAGGGACAATTTACAATCTTTACCAAAGCCAATTAACCTACAAACCTGCACGTCTTTGGAGTGTGGGAGGAAAGCAGAGCCCCACCTGTGGAGAACCCACGCAGGTCACGGGGAGCACGTGCAAACTCCGTACAGACAGCACCGGTAGTCAGGATGGAACGCGGGGTCTCTGGCGCTGTAAGGCAGTAACTCTACCGCTGCGCTTCGATCCTTATCTCACACTTTTTGTGTTTTCATCTCTGGCCTTTGTCCAACCATCTGCCAATCAACCCCCTCCCCCCCCCGTCCCCCACTCCCCCCCGCCTGTATCCACCTATCACTTGCTAGGCTTCATGCCGCCACCATTTCTCTTTTAGCTTCCCTCCCAACGCCCACCACCATCAGTGGTGGCCATGTCTACACACCAAGAGACCCACACTCTGGATTCTCTCGACCCCCCCACCCACACCTCCATCTTTACGACTTTCCTTGAAACTCACCACTCGGACCGAGGTTTTTAGTCACCGTTCCTCTTTGGTCATTGACGGATTTTGTCTGTTACTGCGCGATTACCCACAGCGACACAGCTGGTAGAGCCGCTGCCTCACATCGCCAGAGACCCTGGTTCGTTCCTGACCTTGGGTGCTGTCCGTGTGGAGTTTGCATGTCCTCCGAGTGACTGCGTGGGTTTCCTCCAGTTGCTCCGGTTTCCACCCACGTCCCACAGAAGGTGCGGGTTTGTAGGTTAAGTGGCCCTAGTGTGTAGGGAGTGGATGTGAATGTGGGATAACAGAGAAGTGGTGTGAATCGGTGGTCGGGGTGGACTCAATGGGCCGAAGGGCCTGTTGCTACGCTGTATCTCTAAACTCAACCACTCACCCTGGGGGACTGTTTCAGCATTAAAGACACATTTTAATTGGAAGCTGTCATTCATTAGCAGATAAAATGATAACATAATTAAGGGCGGCAAGGTGGCGCAGCGGTAGAGCTACTGTCTTACAGCGCCAGAGACCCGGGTTCGATCCTGACTACGGGTGCTGTCTGTACGGAGTTTGTACGTTCTCCCCGTGACCTGCGTGGGTTTCCCCTGAGGTCTTCGGTTTGCTCCCACACTCCAAAGACGTACAGGTTAGTAGGTTAATTGGCTCGGTATAAGTGTAAATTGTCTCTGGTGTGTGTAGGATAGTGTTAATTTGCAGGGATCGCTGGTCGGTGCAGACTCGGTGGGCCGAAGGGCCTGTTTCCGCGCTGTGTCTCTAAGCTAAACTAAAATAAATAATTATCACCATCTTAATATCAATCTGCAAGATTGGTCTGGACATGGATAAATATTATTAAGCGTTGAAATAATATCTAACTTTGTACGTTCAATTCAATAATATCATATTAACCACAGCTGGGGTCTACTTCATGACATAAATTGTCCCATCTGCTATCAAGATTAACTCAGAGGAAGGTCTACGTATCAGCAGTTAAACAATATGTACACATTCTTTGTAGCTCAATTCATTACTGATGGCCCCACAGCTTTAGACAATAGACAATAGACAATAGGTGCAGGAGCAGGCCATTCGGCCCTTCGAGCCAGCACCGCCATTCAATGTGATCATGGCTGATCATCCCCAATCAGTACCCCGTTCCTGCCTTCTCCCCATATCCCCTGACTCCGCTATTTTTAAGAGCCCTATCTAGCTCTCTCTTGAAAGCATTCAGAGAACCGGCCTCCACCGCCCTCTGAGGCAGAGAATTCCAGACTCACCACTCTCTGTGAGAATAAGTGTTTCCTCGTCTCCGTTCTAAATGGCTTACTCCTTATTCTTAAACTGTGGCCCCTGGTTCTGGACTCCCCCAACATCGGGAACATGTTTCCTGCCTCTAGCGTGTCCAAGCCCTTCACAATCTTTAGTAAAGGGGAGTGGACCGCTGGAGGCCCTGCAGCAGCCTGGGGCTCGACTGGACCGGAGGCCGCTCCAAGGGGCCGAGCGTGTGGTCCGCACGCGACTTACAGCAGCGGCCAAGGACACCACGGCTACACTTGTCCAGGCCGATCCTGCAACGCCGCCATGGCAACGGGCCTTCATGGTCAGGCCAAGATCCCTGCACTTACAACAACTGGGACTTGCAAATGGTGCCAAACTCGAGACTCTGTATACCCTCTCAGTGTACTCTTGTACACTTGTACTGTATCTGTGATGCTTATGTATCTCAGTCCTTATGTATAGTGATATTCTTCTCCGTGGATTGTCACCTTGTCGTGGTGGAGAAGCTTGTGTGGTCCTGAGATCCTGAGAGCGATGCCGTCCGGAGCCGTGCTCCTGCTAGGGCCACCCATGGTGGTAAGGTCGAGGGGGAGGTCCCTGACAAAGAGCAATCCAACCACGACCTCAACAATGGAACAGGCGGTGGCCGATGGCCGACCTTAGTGGAGCGTCACAACGGCTGGGAAGGCGGATGAAGGCTGCAGCAGAAAAGGGTCTCCGGTCGTCTTGGACTCCATGGCACTGGATCCTGACCCAGATCTGTCAAGGACCATGGGGTGGCTGTCTGTGCACCAGTCTCCCCACGTTAAACAAAGTCACGCACAAGTGTCCTCTATGAGAGGACAGTCATACTTGTTTCGAGTGACCGCCGATTTTGATAGTGATATTGCACTGAACTGTATACAGAAATGAATTTCACTGTACCTCGGTTCATGTGACAAATAAGTTACCTTACCATACTAGAGAATGAAGAAGGGTAGTGAAGATGGTTGTGAACGATTGCAGCAGGATCTGGATCAAATGGCCAGGTGGGTTGATGGAATTTAATACAGAGAAGTGTGAGGTGTTGCATTTTGGGATGTCTAACAAGGGCAGGACCTACACAGTGAATGGCAGGCCTCTGGGTAGCGTTGTAGAGCAGAGAGATCTAGGAGTACAGGTGCATGGTTCCTTGAAGGTCGAGTCACAGGTAGATAAGGCGGTCAAAAATACTTTAGGCACATTCGTCTTCATCAGTCAGAGTATTGAGTATAGAAGTTGGGAGGTCATGTTGCAGTTGTATAAGACGTTGGTGAGACTACATTTAGAATATTGTGTTCAGTTCTGGACACCATGTTATAGGAAAGATATTGTCAAGCTGGAAAGAGTTCAGAAAAGATTTACGAGAATGTTGCCAGGACTAGAGGGTGTGAGCTATAGGGAGAGGTTGAGGATGCTGGGTCTCTATTCCATGGAGCGCAGGAGGATGAGGGGTGATTTTATAGAGGTGTACAAAATCATGAGAGGAATAGATCGGGTAGTGTATCGCTGGTTGTGCATGTGTGTGTGTGTGTGTGTGTGTCTGTGTGTGTGTGTGTGTGTGTGTGTGTCTGTGTGTGTGTGGTTGTGCATGTGTGTGCCTGCAAGTGTGTGTCTATATCTATGTGCGTATCTGTGTGTGTGTGTGTGTGTGTGTGTGTTTGTGTACGTCTCTCTGTGTGGTGTCTGTGAGAGTAGGATCTCTGACGTTACAAGGGACTGATTCACATTGTTTGGCATTTAATAATAATGGTTACAAATTATGAGTCATGGAGTAACGTCATAGAATCACACAGCATGGAAACAGGCCCTTCGGCCCAACTCACCCATGCCAACCAAGATGCCCCATCTATGCTAGCCCCAGTTGGGCTTTATCCCTCTAAATAGTGCGGAGGTTCTTGGGTCTTGGTTCTTGCTTAATACAGGCATCAAAGGTTATGGGGAGAAGGCACGAGAATAGGGTGGAGGCAGAAAATAGATCAGCCTTCATTGAATGACCGAGCATGATCGATGGGCCGAATGGCCTCATCCTGCTCCTACGCCTAATGGTCTAAACCTTTCCTGTCCAAGTGTCTTTAAAATGCCGTTTCTGTAGCTGAGAATTCTCATTTTCTCTTGATGTAAAGCACTGTGCCGTATAGTTCAAACATTCTGGGTTCTTCTTGATGAACAAAACATCGAGCCGCCTTTGAGCCTTGCTCGGCCTTTGGTGGGAAAGCTATCACTGAGTGTGAGGGATCACATCTTCTGGCAAACATTCCTTGGAAAATCCTTGCGTCTTTTCTGCAGAGCCCACCATCCCACCCAGCGAGTTCATCCGGGCTGCTGAATGGCCGAACCCCGTGGTCAGTGTGGGACCACGAGACTGCCAAAGCCTTGACGTTAAACTGAATTACGTCGAGCCGTTCGATTCAAGCAGCCTTTCCAGAATGTTCGCACGAACAATGGTCAAGCTGGTTGGAGCCCAGAGTTGGTTGGAGCAGCGCAGTGAATCTATAGGCTGCCCTGATCACCATGAAGTGAAAGATTGGTGTTGGCAGCTGATGTTAACAAAAAAAAAACATTTTCACTCTCTGGGATAAAAGTGAAAGATAGATCAAAGCAGCCATTGCAGGAGGCAAAGGGATAGAGGTATCAAAGTTCACCAATTCATGAATGCTGTTAATAACTTGGCACCTGCTAATAATAGCTAACCAACCAGCGCTTGATGGAACTGCTTTGCCTTGCATAGACTTGCCAATTTAATCACTGTTAAGTTTGGCATCTCCAACAGATGTCACTGCGAGTTTAGCTTAGTTTATGTTGGAGATACAGCGTGGAAACAGGCCCTTCGGCCCAACCGAGACGGCACCGACCAGCGATCCCCGCACATTACCCAACACACCCTCGGGACAAATTACATTTACACCAAGCCAATTAACCGGCAACCACGGTGGCGCAGCGGTAGAGTTGCTGCCTTACAGCGAATGCAGCGTCGGAGACCCAGGTTCGATCCCGATCCGGGTTCGATCCTGACTACGGGTGCTGTCTGTACGGAGTTTGTACGTTCTCACCGTGGCCTGCGTGGGGTTTCTCCGAGATCTTCGGTTTCCTCCCACACTCCAAAGATGTACAGGTTTGTAGGTTAATTGGCTTGGTAATTGTCCCTAGTGGGTGTGGGATCGTGTTAATGTGCGGGGATCGCTGGTCGGCGCGGACCCGGTGGGCCGAAGGGCCTGTTTCCGTGCTGTATCTCTAAAACTAAAACTAAAAACTAAAGTGTGGGAGAAAACTGAAGATCTCAGAGAAAACCCACAAATTCTGTACAGACAGGACCCATAGTCGGGATTGAACCCGGGTCTCAGGCACTGTAAGCTTTGTAAGGCAGCAACTCTGTGCTGCCCTGATAACACAGAGCTACCAATACTTGTTGCAACTGCTTTCCCTTGTATAGACTTGCCAATTCAATCATTATTCAGTTTTGCATTTCCCACAGATGTCACTGTTAAATTGTCTAATTACATGGTCCAAAGAGCCCACAGGGGAATACATTGGGAACTAAGTGTACCCAGTAATAATGGCTTATACATCTAATGCCAACCTGGTGGGTATTATTTAATTGCTGACACTGGATCGCTTTTATAACAATGACTCTTCTGTAAATGCGGAAAGCTGCAGAGGTCAGTACTCCCACTCACTGTCATAGAGTCATCCAGCATGGAAACAGGCCCTTTGGCCCAACTTGCCCATGCTGACCAACATGCCCCCTCTACACTAGTCCCACCTGCCTTCGTTTGACCCATATCCCTCCAAACCTGTCCTATCCATGTCCCCATCCAAGTGCTTTTTTTAATCTGCTTCAACTACCTCCTCTGGCAGTTCGTTCCATATTCCTACCACCATTTGTTGAAATATATATATATATTTTAAATCTGCCCCTCAGGTTCCTATTAAATCTTCCCCCTTCACCTTAAACTTATGTCCCATGGTTCTTGATTCCCCTACTCTGAGTAAAAGGCAGTGCATTTGCACCTGTCTGATTAATACAGTGTGGAAACAGGCCCTTCGGCCCAACTCGCCCACACTGGCCAACAATGTCCCAGCTACCCTAGACCCAATTGCCTGCGCTTGGTCCATATCCCTCCAAACCTGTCCTATCCATGTACCTGTCCAACTGTTTCTTAACAGTGGGATAGTCTCAGCCTCGACTACCTCCACTGGAAGCTTGTTGCATACACCCACCACCCTCTGAGTGACAAAGTTACCTCTCGGATTCCTATTAAATCTTTTCCCCCTTCACCTTGAACCTATGTCCTGTGGTCCTCGATTCCCCTACTCTGGGTAAAAGACACTGTACATCTACCCGATCTATCCTCTCATGATTTTGTACACCTCTATAAGATCACCCCTCATCCTCCTGCACTCCATGGAATAGAGACCCCAATAGCTCTCCCAATAGCTCACGCCCTCTAGTCCTGGCAACATCCTCGAAAATCTTTTCTGACCCCCTTTCAAGCTTACCCAAGATCTTCCTTGACTTGACGCTTATTTTCATTCAAATTGGAATAAAACTCGCAAAATTTCAGCAGCACGATATCGCCGGGTTTGGTTAATATCGATAGGGGGGGAATAAAAGCAGTTCAGGGGCTGTAAAGTGCATACATGTGGATAACACACGTGTGTGTATGTGGACAAGTGTAGATATGGGCCTCACAGTGGAACACAAAAATGCTGGAGTGACTCAGCAGGTCAGGCAGCATTTGTTCCCTGTATCCACCTATCACTCGCCACACTTTATCTTGCCCCCACCTCCCTTCCAGCTTTTCCTCAGCATAATCCAGACCTGAAACATTATCCATCCATGGTCTCCAGAACGTGCCTGGCCCGTTGAATTACTCCAGCAATCTGTGTCTTTTTGTTGTTGTTGTAAACTGGCACTTGCAGTTCCTTGTTCCTCCATTCTCTTGAAGACATGGATAGGCGAGGTTTCAAGTCCTTTCTTCAGCCGACCCACGTCCCCCAGGGGTGCTGCCTGGCCCGCTGAGGTGATCCGCACAAGAGTCCAGCATCTGCAGTTCCTTGTGTTAGTCCTGACTGTGGATCAGGCGACTGAGATCAATGGTGAAGGCTGTCACGTGAGTGATTGCTGTATCATTAAGGTGCTGGAGAATGACCTCTCTTGGTGAGGTGGATGACATGGACCTGGAGCTGGCCAGCAGAGCGGCAACGTTTTTGTGGCGGCACGGTGGCGCTGCGGTAGAGTGGCTGCTTCACTGCGCCAGAGACACGGGTTCGATCCTGACTACGGGGGTTCTTGTATATTCTCCCCGTGACCTGCGTGGGTTTTCTCCGGGTGCTCCGGTTTCCTCCCACACGCCCAAGACGTACAGATTTGTAGGCTGATTGGCCTAGTGTAATTGTAAATTGTCTCTAGTGCGTGCAGGATAGAGCTAGTGTACGCGGGGATCGCTGGTCGGCACAGACTCGGTGGGCCGAAGGGCCTGTTTCCGCGCTGTATCTCTAAACTAAGTAAAAATCATATTTCAAAATAGGACTTGTTACATCAAATGAGATGATAACACCAATGTTGAACACTAGGTGTCAGACTTTGCCCGCATTTATTTTGTCATGTAGGAGGGGAAATTAATGATATCAACACTAGGTGGCCTTCAAAGCCTAAACTTCGTCCATCTTAGTCTTTATAGAGATACAGCGTGGAAACAGGCCCTTCGGCCCACCGAGTCCGCGCCGACCAGCGATCCCCGCACGGTAACACTATCCTACACACACAAGTGACAATTTACACTTATATAACCATATAACCATATAACAATTACAGCACGGAAACAGGCCATCTCGACCCTTCTAGTCCGTGCCGAACACGTATTCTCCCCTAGTCCCATATACCTGCGCTCAGACCATAACCCTCCATTCCTTTCCCGTCCATATAACTATCCAATTTATTTTTAAATGATAAAATCGAACCAGCCTCCACCACCTTCACTGGAAGCTCATTCCACACAGCCACCACTCTCTGAGTAAAGAAGTTCCCCCTCATGTTACCCCTAAACTTCTGTCCCTTAATTCTCAAGTCATGTCCCCTTGTTTGAATCTTCCCTACTCTCAAGTCACTTCCCTACTCTCAAGTCATATCAAGCCACTTAGCCGACAAACCTGCACGTCTTTGGAGTGCAGGAGGAAACCGGAGCACCCGGTGAAAACCCACGCGGTCACGGTGAGAAGGTACAAACTCCGTACAGACAGCACCCGTAGTCAGGATCGAACCCGGGTCTCCGGCGCCGTGAGGCAGCAACTCTACCGCTGCGCCACCACAAACTGGCTCTTGGACAGACATGAGCATTCGGTTTTTTTTGGAACTAATAAAGTCCAGAATTAGAGCAAGATGGCGCATTTCCCTTTTCAGTGAAGCTTGTAGTTTTTCTCTCTGTTTGTGCATGAATGAGGGCTAGACCGGCCTTGGCTGCCACGGAGGACTTCGTCTCTGCTGACTCTGATAAGTGATGGGAGCAGAATAAGTCCATTCGGCCCATCAAGTACTCCGCCATTCAATCATGGCTGATCTATCTTTCCCTCTCAATACCCATTCTCCTGCCTTCTCCCCATATTCGTTGACACCCGCACTAATCAAGAAGCTATCAATCTCCACCTTACAAATATCCATTGACAGCCTCCACCGCCGTCTGTGGCATTGAATTCCACACAATCATAAGTTCATAGGACAGAATGAGGCCATTCCCACAGACAACCTGTCCAAGCTCATGGTGGAGGCTTGAAGTTAAAAGGATTGAGCCAGGGGATACATTGAGGACCCTCATGCAGGTGGGACGGGGGGGGGTTAGTGGCCAGAGGAATGCAAGGGGGAGAATTCAACAACCCCCTTGTATTCTTGGGAGAGGGGGGGGGTTAAATAATTCAAGGGGGTTCTTGAATTCTTGACTTCCCCTCCCACCTCCACATTCAAGAATTACAGAAACAGAATTGAATATTGAATTGAACCGTTGAATTCTGAATTCTGTCTCGACAGCGGTGGTGCAACGGTAGAGCTGCTGCCTTACAGCGGCTTCGATCCTGACTCCACGGGTGCTGTCTGTGTGGAGTTTGCACGTTCTCCCTGCGATCGAGTGGGTTTTCCCCCGTTTGTTCCAGTTTCCTCCCACAGTCTAAGGACGGGCAGGTTTGTAGGTTCATTGGCTTCGGTAAAAATTGTAAATTGTCCCCTAGTGTGTGTAGGGTTGTGCTTGTGTACGGGGATGAGGCAGTGCAGCGTAGGTACAGGAGATTGATCCCTGGGATGGAGGGACTGTCATATGAGGAAAGAAGATTGAAAAGACTAGGCTTGTATTCACTGTAGTTTAGAAGGATGAGGGGTGATCTTATAGAAACATATAAAATTATAAAGGACTGGACAAGCTAGATGCAGGACATTTTTTCCCAATGTTGGGCGAGTCCAGAACCAGGGGCCACAGTCTTAGAATAAAGGGGAGGTCATTTAGGACTGAGGTGAGGAAAAACTTTTTCACCCAGAGAGTTGTGAATTATGGAATTCCTGCCACAGAGGGCAGTGGAGGCCAAATCACTGGATGGATTTAAGAAAGAGTTAGATAGAGCTCTAGGGGCTGGTGGAGTCAAGGGATATGGGGAGAAGGCAGGCACGGGTTATTGATTGGGGACGATCAGCCATGATCACAATGAATGGCGGTGCAGGCTCGAAGGGCCGAATGGCCTCCTCCTGCACCTATTTCCTATGTTTCTATGGATCGCTGGACGGCGTGCACTCGGCGGGCTGAAGGGCTTGTTTCCACTCTGTATCACTAAAGTGTAAAAGTCTAAACATGTTCAGAGTACACCAAATTCTGAACCTGTTGAAATGAACCTTCACAAACTGTGGCAGCCACAATTATATTTAGCTGTGAGGTCGGGCCTCTTGCTAAGAGCAAAGGTTGTGGTTTCCTGCTGTGAGATGAGAAGAATAATAACACGAGGACGTGAGGTTTATTGATTATAATCTGCATTCAACGCCCTATAATGCTTAAGAAGGAACTGCAGATGCTGGAAAATCGAAGGTAGACAAAAGTGCTGGAGAAACTCAGCGGGTGAGGCAGCATCTATGGGAGCGAAGGAAATAGGCGACGTTTCGGGCCGAAACCCGGAAGGGTTTCGGCCCGAAACGTTGCCTATTTCCTTCAGGGTTTCGGCCTGAAACGTTGCACTTTTGTCCACCCTATAATGCTTTTAAGTTTGTAAATGTGACATCACGAGTTTGTTAAACTTAACATGCAGGAAGGAACTGCAGGTGCTGGTTTACACCTAAGATAGACACACAATGCTGGAGTAACTCAGCGGGACAGGCAGCGTCTCTGGGAGAGAAGGGATGGGTGACGTTCCCGGGTTGACGAAGAAGGGTCTCGGCCCGCAACGTCGCCCATTCCTTCCCTCCAGAGATGCTGCCTGTCCCGCTGAGTTACTCCAGCAGTTGGTGTCTTGTTTAAATGTATCTTCACAGTAGCCAGATTCAGCAGCTTCCACAGAGGTTTAGCATTAAATGTGCTATTGGGATTGCAACATCCATTGGAGATCACGCACAGGAATATACCCAGGACTGATGTTTGGTCTCAATCCAAAACATTGAATGAATTCAGTCTGAAGGGTCAGGACCAGAATGGGCTTCAGGGAGAGGTTGAGCAGGCTAGGACTCTATTCATTCTTCAGGGAATGGGGGTTCCCCTCCTCCACCATAGATGAGGCTCGCACCAGGGTCTCTGCCATACCCCGCAACACTGCTCTCTCTCCCCATCCCCCACTCACAACAAGGGCAGAGTCCCCCTAGTCCTCACCATTCACCCCACCAGCCGTCACATACAACAAGTGATCCTCCGTCAGTTTCGCCACCTCCAACGTGACCCCACCACTCGTCACATCTTCCCATCTCCCCCCATGTCTGCCTTCCGCAAAGACCGCTCCCTCCGTAACTCCCTTGTCAATTCTTCCCTTCCCTCCCCTCCCGTACCACCCCCTCCCGGGTACTTTCCCTTGCAACCGCAAGAGATGCAACACTTGTCCCTTCACCTCCCCCCTCGACTCCATTCACGGACCTAAGCAGTCGTTCCAGGTGCGACAGAGGTTCACCTGCATCTCCTTCAACCTCATCTATTGCATCCGCTGCTCTAGATGCCAGCTGATCTACATCGGTGAGACCAAGTGGAGGCTTGGCGATCGTTTCGCCGAACACCTCCGGTCGGTCCGCAATAACCAACCTGACCTCCCGGTGGCTCAGCACTTCAACTCCCCCTCCCATTCCGTATCTGACCTCTCTGTCCTGGGTCTCCTCCATGGCCACAGCGAGCAACACCGGAAATTGGAGGAAATGCACCTCATATTCCGCTTGGGCAGTCTACATCCTGGGGGCTTGAACATTGAATTCTCCCAATTCTGCTAGCCTTTGCTGTCCCCTCCCCTTCATCAGCCCTCTGGTTGTCTCCTCCCCTCCCCCAGCCCTCGGGCTCCTCCACCGCCTTTTTTCCTTTCTTCTCCCCACCCCCTATCAGTCTGAAGAAGGGTTTCGGCCCGAAACGTTGCCTATTTCCTTCGCGACATAGATGCTGCTGCACCCGCTGAGTTTCTCCAGCATTTTTGTGTACCTAGGACTCTATTCCTTGGAGCATAGGAGGATGAGGGGTGAACTTACAGAAGCGGAACAAAATCGCGAGAGGAATAGATCGGGTAAACTCACAGAAGGGAAGGGAACGACACAAGAGTGGGTGGTATTGAAGATAGTGAAGGTCAAAGATCCTATAGCGAGCAAGATAGTCCACTCGACGAAAAAGACGTAGTACGGTCATGGGAAGATTCATGGGTAATTTAAGGCCCCATTTCCATAACCGGCTTCCGTCTCCGCACCAAAGATCCCATAGGATAATAGTGCGGGGACGGAAGCCGGTTACGGAAACATCCTCGTAAAAATAAAAGTTCTTTGGTAAAAATCTTCTCCTCATTTTCAGAATTTTAATTTATTAACACAAACTGTTCCCCCGCAACGTTGATTACACTGAGAGTCGGGTCGGGTCGGGTCCGGTTACGGAAATGGATGAAAAAAAGGCCCACGTTCCGCTCCGTTGCGTACTACACGTCAGCCCATTGCATTTAGCAGGAGTGGTCTATCTTGCTCCGCTATAGGATCTTTGGTGAAGATGGTTGTCGAAAATCTGCAGCAGGATCTTGATCGGTTGGGCAGGTGGGCTGAGGAATGGCTGATGGAATTTAATAGAGAGGTTTTGCATTTTGGGAAGTCCAACATGGGCAGGGCCAACACAGTGAATGGCTGGTCTCTGGGGAATGTTGTAGAGCAGAGGGACCTAGGAGTGCAGGCGCATGGTTCCTTGAAGGTGGATAAGACATTGGTGAAGCCACATCTGCTGTCTTGTGTCTCCTCAACCTATCCCTACCTAGCTAATCATGAATCTTATTGGGATTTCTTAACCTTTCCTCCAAGACCCAAATTTACTGTGTGGAGCAGGGAACTGCAGATGCTGATTTACACAAAGTGCTGGAGTGACTCAGTGGGTCAGGCAAGCATCTCTGCAGAACATGGATGGGTGATGTTTCAGGGTCAGGACCCTTAGACATATTTACTTTACTCTATATCGGCCAATTCATCTCCTTTCTAAAGGTCCCGTCCTTTTATTCTGAGGCTATGGTCTCTGGTGCTAGACTCTCCCATTAGTGGAAACATCCTCTTCACGTCCAGTCTACCCAAGCTTTTCACTATTCGGTAAGATTGAATGAGGTACCCCCTCATCCTTCTAAACTCCAGGGAGTACAGGCCCAGTTGAAAAGACTAGGCTTGCATTCACTGGAGTTTAGAAGGATGAGGGGGAATCTTATAGAAACATATAAAATTATAAAAGGACTGGACAAGCTAGATGCAGGAAAAATGTTCCCAATGTTGGGCGAGTCCAGAACCAGGGACCACAGTCTTAGAATAAAGGGGAGGCCATTTAAGACTGAGGTGAGAAAAAACTTTTTCACCCAGAGAGTTGTGAATTTGTGGAATTCCCTGCCACAGAGGGCAGTGGAGGGCAAGTCTCTGGATGGATTTAAGAGAGAGTTAGATAGAGCTCTAGGGGCTAGTGGAATCAAGGGATATGAGGAGAAGGCAGGCACGGGTTATGGCCTCCTCCTGCACCTATTTTCTATGTTTCTAGTACATGTCCTCTGTGCATGAGCCAGCTCAGCGGCTCCCCCTACAGGCCACGGTCGACCGGGTCTTGCGTTTGGTCCCTAACCTTTTCATCACAATTGGTTCAGGTTTCCCAAATAAATGAATGCCATTAATGGCACTAAACAAATGTGCCAGACTATAATCCCATTTCATGAGTGCTTTGCTTGAGAGGCTAAGATAGGGGTGGACAGTTAAACGTTTTGCCCCCAGGATGAAATAAATCCTGGGAAAAAGGATTCCACTTGTTACATTGTGGGCATGGCTTTATGGTGAGGGGGGTGAAGTTTAAAGGAGTTGTGCGGGGCAAGTTTTTATACACAGAGGGTAGTAAGTTCGTGGAGGCCCCATAGCAGAAGTGTCCACGTTGCGGGGCTGGAAACTGGAAGTATCCCGAGCTAAATCTGCAACCACACAAGATCATCCACACATTTATCTCCTCCCGCCTCGATTACTGCAACTCCCTCTACACTGGCATCCGCCAATCTTCCCTGTCCCGCCTGCAACTGGTCCAAAACGCCGCAGCGAGACGCCTGACGGGCACCCGAAAAAGGGACCACATCACCCCGATCCTGGCCTCTCTCCGCTGGCTCCCGGTCCGGTTCCGAATAAATGTCAAGATCCTCCTCTATGTCTACAAAGCCCTTAACGGGCTCGCCCCCACCACTCCACCTCCAGGTCCCTCAGATCGGCCGACTTGGGGTTACTGACCATCCCGCGGTCTAGGCATAAGCTCAGGGGCGACCACGCCTTTGCGGTTGCAGCTCCTAGACTGTGGAACAGCATCCCCCTTCCCATCAGAACTGCCCCCTCCATCGACTCTTTTAAGTCGAGACTTAAAACTCATCTCTACTCTCAAGCCTTTCTTGACGTCCTCTGAGCGAGGGCTATATGTATGTATTTATGTATGTACTTAATCTATGAACCATTGTTGTATAATGTTAGTACCTCCACCAATGTAAAGCACTTTGGTCAACGAGAGTTGTTTTTTAAATATGCTATAGAAATAAAAGTGACTTGACTTGACTCAACCACTATCATCTATTCTATTGCAACAAGTGATGGCTCCCACTGATTGTCGCTGGAAGCTCGCGTCCTTTTCAGGACGGACGATGACAGCGATGTCAGCATTTGAAACATGGAAGATGGACAAGAACGGAGAAGAAGAGGGTGCTGCCAGGAGTGGTGGTGAAGGCAGATACAATAGTGGCATTTAAGAAACTTTCGACGAGGCACATGGGTATGCAGGGAATGGAGGGATGTGGATGATGTGCAGGCAGAGAGGAGTTGGTCTTGGCATCATGTTCGGCACAGGCGTTGAGGGCCGAAGGGCCTGTTCCTGTGCTGTACTGTTCTATGCTCTACACTTAACAATAGATGGTCTTTCAACGGACCAACTGCTCCCTTCCGTACTCACATTCTCCAAACAGTGTTCACCAAATTAAAGTCAACAAAACATATCTTAAGTGGGAGAAGTTGCTGAGAGGTGTCAGAGTGTTTAATTAACGCCACCTCTCACATACTGGTGCATTAATTGACTCCAGTTCCCTTGAGATCAGGAGAGAAATCTCAGAGTTGGTTTTCCTGTTAGTCAACTTAAGCATTTAGTTTAGTTTAGAGAAAGAGAGCGGAAGCAGGCCCTTCGGCCCACCGAGTCCGCACCAACCAGTGATCCCCACACATTAAACGGGCCTGTCCCACTTGGCAATTTCTTCGGCGACTGTCGGCATCATATCAGTGTCACCAAAATCCAGCGGCGACAAAAAATTTTTTGCGACGCTGAAAAAACACCGCGCGTCAAACGTCATCACGCCGTCGTGTCATGCCACATCACGGCGTACATTTTTCGGTGACCTGATACGTCAGTCAATGATGGCGAAAAAAATCGCCAGGTGGGACAGGCCCTCAACACTAACCCTCGGGGCGATTTTTACATTTACACCAAGACAATTAATCTACAAACCTGTACGTCTTTGGTGGAGACCAAAGTTCTCAGTGAAACCCCACGCAGGTGGCGGGGAGAACATACAGACAAGCACCCGTAGCCAGGATCGAACCCGGGTCTCTGGCACGGCAAGCGCTGTGAGGCAGCAACTCTGCCGCTGCGCCACAATTTCAGTTGACCTATTTTATCTCGGCTGGTTGGGCAATCGGGGTCGGGGGCACTGTCTAAAAATTAGAGCTTGACCTTCCAGAGATTAAGTGGAGATATAATTCCTCATGGAATGAATGGTCAATTTTCAAACGCTCTTCAAACCTGGTGTCATTTCACTGCTTGCACTTGTTCAACTGTTAATTACTATGTGTCAATTATAAATTGAATGTCTCGTCCTTGACCGGATGTGAGAAAGAGACTGGTGAATTTTTGGAACCACAGGCCCGTTGGGAACATGAGGGCCGTGATGTGGAGAAGATAGCTTCGGTCTTCCATGATGATCAGCCAACATAACCAAGGTCCATTTTCATCCCAGTCATTCCCACTTCTCCCTTATCCTGGAGAGCAGAAGGTACAAGAGCTGGAATGCACACACCATCAGATTGTGAGTTTAGTTCGGTTTATTGTCACGTGTCACAGCGAAAAGCGTTTGTGGCGTGCTGACCAGTCAGTTGGAAAGACTACACTTGATTTAGGAACTGCTTCGTCCCTGTTGTTGATTGGTTCTCCCATAGCCTAGGGTGTAGTCTCAATCTTCCAACCTACCCTCTGTGGACCTTGCACTTTTTGCTTTTATGCGCACTTTCACTGTAAAACTGGAAAGGGTACAGAGAAGATTTACGAGGATGTTGCCAGGACTAGAGGGTCTGAGCTTTGGGAAGAGGTTGAGTAGGCTGGGTCTCTATTCTGAAGAAGTCTGAAGAGTCTCAACCCGAAACGTCACCCATTCCTTCTTTCCAGAGTTGCTGCCTGTCCCGCTGAGTTGCTCCAGCAGTTTGTGTCTATCTTCGTGCCAGTGTACAGCTTGATTGGACTCCTGTACACTATGATTTGACTAGATAGCAAAACTTTTCACTGTACCTCGGTACAAGTGACAAGAATAAAGAGATACCAATTGACTTGGTCAAACAGAATTGGAAGCTTTAAGGGCAAGGGACATGCTCCTGATCTTATTACCCAGTTACTGATTTGTTACTTTGTTATACAAGGACCTCGGCAGGAAGTTCTGACGTGCAACTCTGAAGAACGATCACTAAACACATGAGAGAGTAATAGTCCACAGATATGTTCGGTGTAACATGAGCCTTAAGAAAGGAGATAATCGCCTTGACAACTGCAAAATTTGTACAGCGATCAGTGCAAGCATTGTTGGATCAAAAATTCATCATGGAATGGAACGCTGTCGACACGTTTTCACTCTTGCGTGAAGAAATAATCTAAATAATGCAGGCAGGGCTGATTGTTCCCAAACTGGTGACATGACGTTGCAATGCATTAATCAACTCGAGAATTCTCAAATCAATGCCGTTAAGATTTACTGTTCATTATTGTGCACCTGTTACCTATTTTGCAGAAGAGTTTACAATTGTAGATAGTAGTCTGTAACATAATGGATGTGCATTAATCGTAAGAAAAGCAGACATACCAGCTGGTATCAGGCAACTGAACCATTCTACCACAACCAAAGGGCAGCCCTGAACTACTGTCTACCTCATTGGTGACCCTGGGACTATCCTTGATCGGACTTTAGGCCCTGTCCCACTTTCACGACCTAATTCACGACCTTTTTTACTCGTGGACTTTTTTTCATCAGGCTAGAAAAAAACGCCCCGACCTACTTGATGCCACGAGTACCTACGACTAGCATCACGGCCTGCTACGTCCTACCTACGACCTCGTGACGGCCAGGCTGCGAGTATGAGTCAAGGGCAAACTCGGCAGAGGTCGTGAATTAGGTGGTGAAAGTGGGACAGGCCCTTTTGCTGGCTTTACCTTGCACTAAACGTTATTCCCTTATCATTGATTGTAATTGAATGTAATGGCTCGGCTGTAACCATGTATTGTCTTTCCGCTGACTGGTTAGCACGCAACAAAATAAATCTTCTCACTGAACCTCGGAGCACGTGACAATAAACTAAAATAAACACAGTGCAGGATTCTATTCATCAAATAGAGCTTTTCTTTAAACTGATGTTTTCACTCTCTGTACCTGTTGACTAATTTCTAGTGCATGTATTTATTGCAACATTTCACTACTGTACCTGGTGCAAGATAGTTTCGTTTTTTTTAGTTTAATTTAGACATACAGCGCGGAAACAGGCCCTTCGGCCCACCCAGTCCGCGCCGACCAGCGATGCCCGCACACTGACACTATCCCCCACACACACGCCAGGGACAATGTACAATTTTACCAAGCCCATTAGCCTGCAAACCTGTACGTCTTTTGGAGGGTGGGAGGAAGCCGGAGCACCCGGAAAAACCCGCGGAGAACGTGCAAACTCCGCACAGACAGCGCCCGTAGTCAGGATTGAACCCGGGTCTCTGGCGCTGTGAGGCAGTCGCCCTCCGAGAAAATCTCTGCCGT
>CM075979.1:84662707-84692707 GCA_038087875.1 Malacoraja senta
CAAAGTCGATAAAGATCCCTTCCGATTCCAGCGCGCTGTCCACCGCGCTCTCGTGGCCGGACGATGCGGCCGGTGTGGGCAAGGGGCTGGTGGACGACTTGAAACCATTGTCCTGGGCCTCCGCCTGGAACAGACTCTGGACCGCGCCGGGCCCGCTCAGAGTCTGGCACTGGAGAAAGTCGCCCGCGCCAGTCCGCTCTTGCTCTCCCGGGGAGCGATCCCTCGTCGCCGCGCCGGTAACAACGGCGGTGGGATCCGGAGCCGGGGAGGTGACGCAGGGGCTGCAGTTTAAGAAGGCTTCAGACTCGCCGCACGTAGTCATCTCCGACACAGAGTGCCTCCTGATGCTGGTCCCGTTCATCAGGCTCCCTTCGAGTTCATACTCCGCCACTGGAGTCAGCATCGGATTGTTGTAGCTTTTTGAACGCACCACCGGGTTCTTGGCCAGAAGCTCGTTCGATTTGGGGCAGCGTGGAAAGTACTTTTTTTCTGTTAAAAGGAAAAAAAACACGTCAATTATTTTTCAAGCCGGAAAAGTGGAAATCAGTAACATCGCAGGTAGACACGAAATGCTGGAGTGACAACAGACAATAGGTGCAGGAGTAGGCCATTCGGCCCTTCGAGCCAGCACCGCTATTCAATGTGATCATGGCTGATCATCCCCAATCAGTACCCCGTTCCTGCCTTCTCCCCATATCCCCCTGACTCCGCTATCTTTAAGAGCCCTATCTAGCTCTCTCTTGAAAGTATCCAGAGAACCTGCCTCCACCGCCCTCTGAGACAGAGATTCAGCGTCTCCGGAGGGAAGGAACGGGGTGACGTTTCGGGTCGAGACCCTCTCTTCAGACATCGCAGTAAGGCGAGATCTGGGAGATGAAAAATCATCACTGCGGCCGACTGCAACTTCACACGGACACAGCGACGCAAGATGGTCCATGGTCCAAGATGGCGGCCAGGCCAGGCGACTCTTTGTGTGTGAGTCACAGAAGTGTATCTGCAACCAGGCATCACACAGTTACGCCCCCTGGAACAGATCACCTCCGACAAGTGCTTCTTCACCCAGAGAGTTGTAAATCTGTGGAATTCTCTGCCACAGAAGGCAGTGGAGGCCAATTCACTGGATGTTTTCTAGAGAGAGTAAGATTTAGCTCTTAGGGCTAACGGAATCAAGGGATATGGGGGGGAAAAGCAGGAACGAGGTACTGATTTTGTATGTAGACAAAAATGCTGGAGAAACTCAGCGGGCGAGGCAGCATCTATGGAGCGAAGGAATGGGTGACCTATTTCCTTCGCTCCATAGATGCTGCCTCACCCGTTGAGTTTCTCCAGCATTTTTGTCTACCTTCGATTTTTCCAGCATCTGCAGTTCTTTCTTAAACATACTGATTTTGGATGATCAGCCATGATCAGATTGAATGGCTCGAAGGGGCCGAATGGCTCGAAGGGCCGAATGGCCGACTCCTGCACCTATTTTCTATGTTTCTAACCTGCATCAGAGGGCACTCTGTGTCAGAAATGACAACTTGCAATGAGTCTGAAGGCTACCTTTGTGGCACAGCGGTAGAGTTGCTGCCTCACAGCGCCAGAGACCCGGGTTCGATCCTGACTACGGGTGCTTGTCTGTATGGAGTTTGTACGTTCTCCCTGTGACCTACGTGGGTTTCCTCCGGGTGCTCCGGTTTCCCTCTCACTTCCCAAAGAATGTACAGGTTTGTAGGTTAATTGGCTTTGGTAAAATTTGTAAATTGTCCCTAGTGTGTGTGTGTGTGTGTAGGCAGCTCATAACCCAGTGGTATGAATTTTGATTTCTCTATCTTCAAGTAACTCCTGCATTCCCTCTCTCTCCAATCCTCCCCCCACCAGGTTCCCGTTCTCACCCAACAAACCGCGACCAATGGCCAGTTTCCTTTACCATCATTACTTTTTTGCATCTTTCGTTCATTTGTTCCACATCTCTCCACATCACCGTCTATATCTCTCGCTTCCCTGTCCCCTGACACAGTCTGAAGAAGGGTCTCGACCCGAAAAATTGTCTTTGGTGTGTGTGTGTGTGTAGGATTGGGTTAATACGCGGGGATCGCTGGTCGGCGCGGACCCGGTGGGCCGAAGGGCCTGTGTCCCCGCTGTATCTCTGAACTAAAACTAAAATGGATGTCCTTACCCAGAAAACAGGCAGAGTGCGTGACATGTTTGTCTCCCATGTGCAGACCGTACGTGCCCAGGTATGGAGACACCACCTTCTGCATCAGCAACTCCAGCCGCAGGTAATCGCCCGTCACCCCCTTGCACTCATGAACGCCCTGGAAATCAAACACACAAGACTGTCACTGTCCTCATCACAGACACCACCCACTGCTTCTGCAGCACTTCATCAATGCATGGATACCTACCTTATTGTTGCTTTGCCCACTGTCCCTGCCTTTGACCACACTCCAGCCCACACACACACACACACACACGCACACGCGCTCACTCATACTCCTGCATTGGCAATTTAATAGAAACTTAGAAAATAGGTGGAGGAGGAGGCCACTCAGTCACGGGGAGAACGTACAAACTCCGTACAGACAAGCACCCGTAGTCAGGATCGAACCCGGGTCTCTGGCGCTGTGAGGCAGCAACTCTACCGCTGCTCCACCGTGCCGCCATGGTAGTCTTCAGACTCATTGCTAGTTGTCATTTCTGACACAGAGTGGCCCCGGATGCTGGTTAGAAACATAGAAAATAGGTGCAGGAGTAGGCCATTCGGCCCTTCGGCTTATTCAATATGATCGTGGCTGATCATCCCCAATCAGCCCCCCCCCCCGTTCCTGCTTTCTCCCCATATCCCTCGATTCCTTGATTTACAACCATCAACGAAACACAGCTGAAATAAATAGACGTCTGCAAATTCCAAACCTGTGTAAAACAATTATCAACGCACAAACCCTCGCCCCAGCATCAAGAGTCAAGTGTGTTTTATTGCCAAATGTCTCAAACAGAACAACTACATTCTTACATGTGGCAGCACTACAGAATATGGAAACGATACGATGGAAATGGATTTACCCCAGGACAGAACAGTCGTAAATCACTAAATACATGAAATTAAAGTGACAAGGGGAAAGGATTGGGGATGTGCACAGATTGGGGAGGGGGGAGGGGGGCCAGTCTACCCCACGACAGAAGTGGGAGGAGTTGTACAGTTTGATAGCCACAGGGAAGAAGGATCTCCTGTGGCGGTTCTGTGCTGCATCTTGGTGGAACCAGTCTGTTGCTGAAGGTGCTCCTCAGGTTGACCAGTGTGTCATGGAGGGGGTGAGCGCTGTACTCTGTAAAGAATATAATAAACTAAAAAGTTCAGTGAATGTGTGTGAGTGTGTGTGTGTGTGTGTGAGTGTGAGTGTGTGTGTGTGTGTGTGAGTGTGTGTGTGTGTGTGTGTGTGTGTGTGTGTGTGTGTGTGTGTGTGTGTGTGTCTCCCCTCCCCCATCAGGCAAGAGGGTACAGAAGTTTGACAAAGCACACCTTCAGGTTCAAGTTTCTTCCCAGCTGCTAGCAGGCAACTGAATGGCCCCCTCACCAGCTCGAGTGCGGTCCTGACCTCCCATCTACCTCATTAGTGACCTATGAACCAACACTACGTGGACTCAAGTGTCCAAATGTTGTCCCCTTTATCTGTGTTCTGCGGACGGAAGTTTGTACCTTCTCCCCGTGACCTGCGCGCGCGCGTTTTCTCCGGTTGCTCTGGTTTCCTCCCACACTCTAAACACGTACAGGTTTGTAGGCTAATTGGCGTTGTTTAAATGTAAATTGTCCCTAGTGTGTGTAGGATAGTGTCAGTGTGCGGGGATCGCTGGTCGGGGCAGACTCGGTGAGTCGAAGGGCCTGTTTCCACGCTGTATCTCTGAACGAAATTGAAATTTGAGATGGTGTCAATAGACAATAGGTGCAGGAGTAGGCCATTCGGCCCTTCGAGCCAGCACCGCCATTCAATGTGATCATGGCTGTTTATCCCCAATCAGTACCCCGTTCCTGCCTTCTCCCCATATCCCCTGACTCCGCTATCTTTAAGAGCCTATCTAGCTCTCTCTTGAAAGCATCCAGGGAACCTGCCTCCACCGCCCTCTGGAGGCAGAGAATTCCACACTCACAACTCTCTGTGAGAAAAAGTGTTTCCTCATCTCCGTTCTAAATGGCTTACTCCTTATTCTTAAACTGTGGCCCCTGGTTCTGGACTCCCCCAACATCGGGAACATGTTTCCTGCCTCTGGCGTGTCCAAACCCTTAACAATCTTATATGAGATGCCCTCTCATCCTTCTAAACTCCAGAGTGTACAAGCCCAGCCGCTCCATTCTCTCAGCATATGACAGTCCCGCCATCCCGGGAATTAGCCTTGTAAACCTACGCTGCACTCCCTCAATAGCAAGAATGTCCTTCCTCAAATTAGGACAAAACTGCACACAATCCTCCAGGTGTGGTCCTACCTTCGATCATGTGTAATGATGTGTAATGCTTGTGTTGTGAGAAGTACAATCACATTGTATTGAAATCAAAGAGATATTCGGTGTACGAGGCCTTCAAGGCCTTGTTGCTTTCAGTAAAGTCATTTATGATTTCACCATAGAAACCGCGGCATGGCCCATTCTGTCTGAGCTAGGCTTTGTACATAAAGAATTAAACAACTGAGCTGGAGAGCGGAGGAAGCATTAAAAGTCTCATTGCCTCAGCGGCACAATGCAACCCTTGTATGAGAGAACAGCCAGGAGCCAGAAAAACATCCCCCCATCCTCTGACAGGGTGGTACATGGGAACAAAATGGAGTTCAGCTCATAGACGTCGGTAAAGGTCGCCTCCTTTGTCTGCCGCACTGCAGCTGTGCTCCATACTCTACTGACCACGGAGGGCTATCACAACCCGAATGTCAACAGCGTGGCTGGCATTTCCAACCTGCCCCTGTAGTTTGTGGTGCCGCTGACAACCTGTGTCAGCCGGTCACTGAAGTGAAAGATTCAAGCTGAGCACAAACTGGGGAAAATGGATTGGCTTCTCTAGAAACTAACGGAAACCATTGAACAGAAGTGGTATTTGAAGTTTGTTCCCGTTTTTGTCTTCCTGCTTTCAGCTTAGAGTGAAAGGATGTGTGTGTGTGTGTTGTGTTGTGTTGTGTGTGTGTGTGTGCGTGTGTGTGTGTGTGTGCGTGCGTACGTGTGTGTGTGTGTGCGTGCGTGCGTGTGTGTGCGTGCGGCTGTGCTTAACTTTACCGCATGACTCTGGAGGAATTACGAAAATGTGTGTGTGTGTGTGTGCTTGCGTGTGTGTTGTGTGTGTTTTTCTGTGAGTGTGAAGGGCCTGTCCCACTTACGCGACTTTTTTTCGGCGACTTGCCGGCACCTGTCGCAGCCGGTCGCCGAAAATCTTCAAAATGTTGAAAATCCAGTGGCGACCAGAAAAAGGCACGATTCTTTGGGCGACTACTCACCACCATACAGGAGTCACTAATTTACTGGGTTTCTCCAGCGCCTTTTGTGTCCTTTCTTCCCCCCCCCCCGCCCCCCCCCCACAGGAGTTAAAGATGTCGTCTTTGGTTTTCCCAGAATGTACCTGGAGAAAGAATGAATTTGTCCAGAACAAAATCTGTGCCTGCCAAGTATTTTTGTAAACAGTTAAGGTGGAGAGTGACGTTCAGTCTGAAGACGGGTCCCGTCCCAAAACGTCACCTATTATTTTGCTCCAGAGATGCTGACTGACCCACTGAGTTACTCCAGCACTTTGTGTTTATCTTTCGGCAATCTCCGGCACCTGCAGTTCCTTCCTACGCTGTTAACGTGGAGAGTTCCAGTTAGGAGAAACTCATCGCACATCTCCAAATGGTGCCATGTTCTCTTAAATGTCAGAGTGCCAAGAGGCTTGGATAGAGTGGATGTGGAGGGGACGTTTCCACTAGTGGGAGAGTCTAGGACTAGAGGTCACAGCCTCAGAATTAAAGGACGTTCCTTTAAGGAGATGAGGAGGAGTTTCTTTAGTCAGAGGGTGGTGAATCTGTGGAATTCCTTGCCACAGAAGGCCGTGGAGGCCAAGTCAATGGATAATTTTAAGGCAGGGAATGATAGATTATTGATCAGTACGGGTGTCTGGGATTATGGGGAGAAGGTAGGAGAATGGGGTTAGGAGGGAGAGATAAATCAGCCATGATTGAATGGCGGAGTAGAAGTGATGGGCCAAATGGCCATAGTCTGCTCTTCAGACTCATGACCTTCTGAAAATCCAGAATTGCCTCTCATAAAAACGTACAATTGCACCAAATATGTTCTACTGCTTCGGGTTTTCTATTCGTAGAATCCATATTAAATTGGTGAAATTCTCCCTTAATCTTACTCTCCCGACAGTTTGAGTTCTTGCATTCTTTCTAAATAATTCACTCAGTTGTCGTCAGGTTCATTTATTGTCACGTGTACCGAGGTACAGCGAAATGTTTTTGTTGCGTGTTTTGGCTGTCTTACCGACTTGAGTTTACCACGATGTTGCGGAGATGAAATTGCGCTTCTAGGTGGGCAAACCAAACCTGTGGCTGTTTGGCCCAGAACGGCCCAGTTCGGCCTTTATAACAAGAGGAATCGAATATAGGAGCAAAGAAGTCCTTCTGCAGTTGTACAGAGCCATAGTGAGACCACACCTGGAGTATTGTGTGCAGTTTTAGTTCCCTAATTTGAGGAAGGACATTCTTGCTATTGAGGGAGTGCAGCGTAGGTTTACAAGGTTAATTCCCGGGATGGCGGGACTGTCATATGCTGAGAGAATGGAGCAGCTGGGCTTGTACACTCGGGAGTTTAGAAGGATGAGAGGGTATCTCATTGAAACATACAAGATTGTTAAGGGCTTGGACACGCTAGAGGCAGGAAACATGTTCCCGATGTTGGAGGAGTCCAGAACCAGGGGCCACAGTTTAAGAATAAGGAGGAAGCCATTTGGAACGGAGACGAGGAAACACTTTTTCTCACAGAGAGTGGTGAGTCTGTGGAATTCTCTGCCTCAGAGGGCGGTGGAGGCAAATGGCCTACTCCTGCACCTATTGTCTATTGAAACACGGGGAGCTTGAAGCCAACGGCATTCTGCTGAGCGTAGGGAACGGCTTGCATTCTCGACGTCCAATATACGAGTGGACGCGTCGGGGTCACCAATTTGGCGAGTCGAGACAGTGAGTGAATTGTTTTATTTTGTAACGGTAAAACAACAAATAAACTCAAGTCGGACAGACAGCCAAAAAACGATGTTACTCCCACAAGTGTGGGGCTAGACTGATACAACTTGGTAAAAAAGCACGCGAATATCGCCCCCCCCCCTGCCCCCCGCGTGCGCCCACGTGACCGGTGCAGCCAATCCAAGGGTTTGACTACCCAAAGTCACCACCAGGTGTCGCTACAGTGTAAAACCAGCCAGCAGAAAGACATTTACAGTGTACAGATACATAAGGGGATAACGTTTAGTGCAAGATAAAGCCAGCAAAGTCCGATCAAGGGTAGTCCGAGGGTCACCAATGAGGTAGATAGTAGTTCGGCACTGCTCTCTGGTTGCGAGTCCTGGGTTAAAAAGCTGTTTCCAAGCCCCCATCCCTCAGCCAAGTGATCTCCAGGCGGGTCAGAGACGGGCAAACAGTTTGCTCTTGAGAGGATAATCATTCCTAAAAAATATATATACTTTGAAATATTTTACGGAGACTACCTGGCTTCATTTTCAGTGTTTTTTTTTATTTTTATTAAACCACAATTAGCCTCATTTTATTGGGGCTGTGGAAACAAAGCTTTGAAGGTGGAGAAAGAAAGATCTCCCTTCATTAAGAAACTTTTTCTGAAATACTTCAAAAAGTCCCAACAGGCCGAAGAAGTACTTTTGATGCAAGTTATATGCAATGTCCGAAAAATTATGAATATAGATAATCACAGATGAAGGAAAGAAAGGTATCTTTAAAGAAAACAAGATAAGTTTAGAGATGCAGCGCGGAAACTGGCCCTTCGGCCCACCGAATCCGCACTGACCAGCCACCCCTGCACACTAGCACTATCCTACACGCTCAGGACAATTTACCATTTTACCAAAGCCATTTAACCTACAAACATGTACGTCTTTGGAGTGTGGGAGGAAACCAGAGCACCCGGAGAAAACCCACGCAGGTCACGGGGAGAAGGTACAAACAGCACCCGTGGTCACGATCAAACCCGGGTCTCAGGCGCTGTGAGGCAGCAACTCTACCGCTGCGCCACCCTAGTATAATATTTTGGCATTCACCTATTTGATCAGAACACCCCCTCCTTTTATCGATATTGACCGGCCTGCCATGTAGTTTAGTTTATCGTCATGTGTGCCGAGTTACAGTGAAAAGCATTAAAAAAATAATAATATTATGATCCCACAAACATAGTTTAAATGCACACGTTTCATGCCTTGTCCCTCGTATCCTAGCTGCAAAGCTGCAGCACATCTCCCTTGTTGCAAACCGTAGCAATCTCCAGTTGGAAAGGTACTAAAGTCACCTTTTTTATAAAACGCCAGCAATCCCTCGTTATTTATTAATAGCCTTCCATCAGTGCCAGGACGGTTCCTGTACGCCCGAGCTTGCCTCCCTTCATCTCAGCACGATATTCCCACTGACTGTGTGGGTTTTTTTTAAAGGCGAGTTTGAGCAAGATTGCAATTTGGGTCAGAGCCCAGTGGACCTGTCGGCGGCTGCACATTGTACGGGAAGGAGGCCAGAACACAGCCGGTTTCTGTCGGTGAGGCCCCAGCCTCCAGCATCTTTAGCTGCTCCCAACTTGTTCGCAATGTTTCCTGTCACCATGTATTGAACCTGAAATGTGTTAACGGCGCAATGTCTTCTAATCCTCATACTTCGCTTGGGCAGCTTTCAACCCAGCGGCAAGATTCTAGGTTTCTCTAACTTCAAGTAACCCTTGGATCCCCCCTCTCTCCACCCCTCCCCCACCCTAGTCCATGTACTCGCATCAATGTCGTCCTGGTGAGTTTCATTGTCTGTAACTCGTTTTCATCTAGCCCACGGCTAACAAGGGCCTATTTCCTTTATTATTGTTACTTTATTGCATATCTTTCATTCATTCGTTCTATATCTCTCTGTAGATAATCAATAATGTTTTATTATTAATGTTTAATGTTTTATGTGTCATTCCTAACTGTCACTGTATGTCATGTTGCCACTTGCGGGCGGAGCACCAAGGCAAATTCCTTGTATGTGAATACTTGGCCAATAAACGTATTCATCCATTCATTCATCACTGTCTATATCTCTCGTTCCCCTTTCCCCCGACTCTTAGTCCAAGAAGGGTCACGACACGAAACGTCACCTATTCCTTTTCTCCAGAGATGCTGCCCGACCCGCTGAGTTACTCCAGCTTTTTGTGCCTATCTTCAGTCTTCTAATGCAATCCTACTTGCACACACTGTAGTCTGTGGGGACAGGGGTTTCTTCATTGTCAGCACTTAACCACGACTTTAAAAATCTCGGAGACATTCCAAGTAAAACACCACTTTGAAGGCAGATCCCTTGTAAAAAGAACTGCTAGTTTTAAGTCTCAAGCGAATGAAACTAGCCAACAAAGACTGGCAGATGAAAAGGAAAAATAACTATTGCAAGACTTAAAATTATCTGTGTTTCCTGGCTGCCATTTAAGGCATCTCCAGTGATCATGAGGGGAGGGGGGGTGGGGAGGGTGTATAATGGTGACCTTCGGTGCTGTCTGTGTGGAGTTTGCATGTTTTCCTATTGAGTGCATGAGTTTCCCCCTCCCAGTGCTCTGGTTTCTTCCCAAATCCCAAAAGTGTGCTGGCAGCAAATAGGCTGTGCCAGAGACATTGATTCCATCTACACCTCACGCTGCCTCGGCAAAGCCAGCAGCATAATCAAGGGCCAGTCGCACCCTGGCCACTCATTCTTCTCCCCTCTCCCGTCGGGTAAAAGGTACAGAAGTGTGAAAAAGCACACCTTCAGATTCAGGGACAGTTTCTTCCCAGCTGTTATCAGGCAGTGGAATCATCCTACCACAACCAGAGAGCAGCCCTGTACTACTAGAGCTTGGTTTAGGGATACAGCGTGGAAACAGGCCTTTCAGCCCACCGAGTCCGCACTGACCAGTGATCTCGGCACATTGACTGACATATTTTTAAGGCAGAGATCGATAAGATTTTTGATTAGTACAGGTGTCAGAGGTTATGGGGAGAAGGCAGGAGAATGGGGTCAGGATGGAGAGATAGATCAGCCATGATTGAATGGTGGAGTAAACTTGATGGGCCGAATGGCCTAATACTACTCCTATCACTTATGAACTTAAGGGCCTGTCCCACTTGGCGATTTTTTTCGGCGACTTCCAGTGTCATATCAATGTCGCCAAAAGATTTTTGAACATTTCAAAATCCAGCGGCGACAAAAAAAATGTTGCGACACTTGAAAAAACACCGCGCGTCAATACGCCATCACGCCGTGAATTTTTCGGTGACCTGATACGTCAGTCAATGATGCCGGTAGTCGCCGAAAAAAATCACCAAGTGGGACAGGCCCTTTATGACCCGAAATGTCACCAAGCCATGTTCTCCGGAGATGCTGCCTGAGCTGCGGAGTTACTCCAGCACTTTGCATCTTTTTTTTTGGTAAACCAGCCCTTGTGTCAATAAGGAACTGCAGATGTTAATTTACAAAAAGAGGTGCAAAGTGCTGGAGTAACTCAGTGGGTCTGGCAGCATCCTGCTTTATTAGAATACTTTATGTCTGATAAAGATATTAGCAGAATTTTTGATTGTGATTTTAAAGTACAATCAATTACTTTTATAAAATTGGATGGGGGTGGGCAAGTGGGAAAAAAACCAATGAATGAACATTTTCCAACTGATTCCAAAAGACTCAAAGATAGGCACAAAAAGCTGGAGTAAATCAGCAGGACAGGCAGCTTCTCTGGAGAGATGGAATGGGGGACATTTTAGGTCAAGACCCTTATTCCAGCTGAAAGTCAGGAAGAAGAAACCGAGAGACATGTACAAAGAGTAAATTAATGAAAGAAATGCAAAACGACAGATCAAAGTCAGCAACAATGATCAAAGAGAGAAGGCAGGCACGGGTTATTGATTGGGGATGATCAGCCATGATATATGAGCGAGAGAGAGAGAGAAAGGGTTACTTGTAGTTAAATAAATCAACATTCACATCGCTGGTAAGCTGCCCGAGTGCAATATGAGGTGTTGTTCCTCCAATTTAGATCTGGACTGACTTTGACAGTGGAGGAGGCCCAGGACTGAAAGTTCCAAAAGAGTCAACGTTGTGATGTATATGTAATATAAATGCCAGTGCCCCATTAATATAAATGCCTGTGCCTCGTGATTGAGGTCAGGTGACCTTCGAGAAGTTTCCGTGGGTTGTTCAGATTAAATCTTACTTACAAGATGTCGGACGTGTTGTCTTTGTGCTAGTCACAACAGGGCCTTACGTGGTCTCAAACATTACAAACATCATTAGAGAATTTGTATTTTAAATTTGTTAATGCTTTGTTCAACTGACATTATAAAAAAAAAAATTGAAGTCACTTTCCCTTCCACTTTGCCTCCTGAAGAAGGGTTTCGGCCCGAAACGTTGCCTATTTCCTTCGCTCCATAGATGCTGCTGCACCCGCTGAGTTTCTCCAGCATTTTTGTGTACCTTCCCTTCCACTTTGCCTCCCCAGTCTGAAGCCCTGCACTCTCCACTAAAATCAACGTGGTCTTCTTGGCTCCAGGGTTAGGTCAGATTCGACACTGGGCTTGAGGGGCGATTGCCCCAGTGAGACCTCAGCAAGAATGACCCCCTTGTTTGACAGGACATGCCGTGAGTCCTGGACTTCCTGTTGTTTTAAAACTGCTGAATACCTGTGCTTCTGTGTAGAACTGCTGGTACCAGCCGGAGAAATCCAGATCTCAATGTGCTAAGGATCATTTACACACAAATAATGACACCAGGAAGGACTGAAAAAGAACTGATGTTTCACCAGGTGTCTTTGGTTTAGTGTAGTTTAGACATGAAACTGGCCCTTCGGCCATCGAGCCCGCACCGACCAGCGATCACCCCGTGCACTAACACTATCCTACACACACTAGGACAATTTACAATCTTTACCGAAGCCAATTAACCTAACCTACAAACCTGGACGTCTTTGGGCTGTGGGAGGAGACCGAAGCACCCGGGGAAAACCCAAGCGGTCAGAGAGGAGTACAAACTAATTCTGCTCCTGTGACTCATGAACTATACGACAACATACAAAAGCCAATTAACCTACAAATACTTGCAAGCCTTTGGGATGTGGGAGGAAAGACAAGCAGATGGCACGTACTCGTTCAAAGTTACAAGCGGAACATCATAGATCATGGAACTTGGACAGGAATAGAGGGTGTGATCTACACAGAAGTTAATGTAACGTGCAGTAATTGTCATGAAGGCAACCACAGCCATTTTAAGCCTTCGCTTGGGGCAAAGTAAGGAACTGAATGACTTGGTATGTTTTAATTTGTAGTCAAAGAGAGGAAATCCGAGCCAAATGGGGGAAGTGAGGGAACATGCAACATGTGGTGAAATTATTTAACAACGTTTTTGAGTAACTTCAAAAATATTAATGGCGCACAGTGGTGCAGCGGTAGAGTTGCTGCCTTACAGCGCCAGAGACCCGGGTTCGATCCCGACTACGGGTGCTGCCTGAACATAGTTTGTACGTTCGCCCTGTGACCCGCGTGGGCTTTCTCCGGGATCTCCGGTTTCCTCCCACACTCCAAAGTCTTGCAGGTTTGTAGATTAATTGGCTTGGTGTCATTGTAAATTGTCCCAAGTGTGTTTGGGATGGTGTCAGTGTGAGGGGATCGCTGGTCGGCCAAGATGAGGTGGGCCGAAAAGCCTGTTTTCGTGCTGTGTCTCTAGACTAAACGAAAGTAAAAGAGAATGCAAGGACACAGCAAGTTAGGGAAGCTCTCTAGAAGCAAAACCACAACTTCTGTAGTTAAGTTCTGTAGTTCTGAAAATAGGTCTCGACCCGAAACGTCACCCATTCCTTCTCTCCAGAGACGACGCCTGTCCCGCTGAGTTACTCCAGCTTTTTGTGTCTATCTTCTGCAGTTAAAACAGATTCCCAATTAATAAAAGACAAATTCCTCTGAAGGATCAGATTCTCACCCCGATCCTTCCACAAAATCCTTGTGTGATTTTAGATCTTTTTAAAAACTAAATTCACCTCAACCTCTCTGGCACGCAGAGAGTGAATGATTTTGGCTGCATTCCAGTGTGGAAAAGCAGAGCAAGGGCAAAGCAAGGCCACATCCTGTGCCTATATATCACGATCATTCTTACACGCTACCACCACCACCACGTCTTCTGATTGGGACGGGTCTCATGCCCAGTCCCTTGCAATCAACTAGTGACAGCAGGGTGGCACAGCGGTAGAGCTACTGCCTCACAGCGCCAGAGACGCAGGTTCGATCCTGACTATGGGTGCTTGCCTGTACGGAGTTTGTACGTTCACCCCGTGGCCTGCGTGGGTTTTCTCCGAGATCTTCGGTTTCCTCCCACACTCATAGATAAATAGAAAATAGGTGCAGGAGTAGGCCATTCGGCCCTTCGAGCCTGCACCGCCATTCAATATGATCATGGCTGATCATAACGACGTGCAGGTTTGTAGGTTAATTGCCTTGGTGTAAATGTAAAAAATTGTCCCTCGTGTGCGTAGGGTGGTGTTGGTCGCCAGTCGGCGCGGACTAGGTGGGCCGAAGGGCCTGTTTCCGCGCCGTACCCCTAAACCAAACTAACTAGAGTATGTGTGAGGGAGCAGGTGAACGATGGAAAGATAACGGAGACAAAAGGATCTGCAAATAAAGACACAAAACGCTGGAGTAATTGAACAAAACGAAGGGTTCCTTTAGCCAGAAATTCAGGGCAGGATGGAAGGACTTTAAACCACAATACTGGGCAGCAGGGAATGGAACATTCTCCTCGTGCCTGCTGCAACCACAGCCCCACCCATACTAAATAAATCATCCACGTTCAGTGTTTAATGCAGAGCCCTTTGCATTATAGATGATTGATTTTCAAGCTAACAAACTTTCCTGCCAAAACAACCCGCCCACTCAGCAGGGACCTGTGTACTCGCTGCAATCACTTCAGACACCACCATGGTCCGAAGCAATTAATTGATACAAGTTTCACTTGCGACCCTCTCTGGGAACTTCAGTTTAGTTTAGTTTGGAGATACGGCACGGAGACAGGCCCTTCGGCCCACCGAGTCCGTGCCGACCAGCGATCCCCGCACATGTACGGCGCACGGTGGCGCAGCGGTAGAGTTGCTGCCTTACAGCGCTTGCAGCTCCGGAGACCTGGGTTCGATCCTGACTACGGGCGCTGTCCGTACGGAGTTTGTACGTTCTCCCCGTGACCGCATGGGTTTTCTTCCGAGATCTTCCGGGATTCCTGCCACACGTACAGGTATGTCGGTTGCTTGGCTTGGTATAAGTGTAAATTGTCCATAGAGTGTGTATGATAGCGCTAAGGGATCGCTGGTCGGTGCGGACTCGGTGGGCCGAAGGGCCTGTTTCCGCGCTGTATCTCTAAACTAAAATTTACACTACCCTACACACACCAGGGACAATTTTACATTTATACCAAGCGGATTAACCTACAAACCTGTAGGTCTTTGGAATGTGGGAGGAAACGGAAGACATCGGAGAAAACCCATGCAGGTCACGGGGAGAACGTGCAGACAGCACCCGTAGTCGGGATCGAACCCCGATCTCTGGTGTGTAGGCACTGTAAGGCAGCAACTCTACCCCTGCGCCAGCGTGCCGCCCATTTTTCACTGATTGAAATTAAAAATAAAAATCTGAATACAATAGATTTGTCACCCACACATCAATGAATGCAATATGTTAGTGAGACCCAGTCTCTATGGTACCCAACTTTTGCTCGGCAAGGCCAGCAGCATAATCAAGCCCGGTCACTCCCCCTTCTCCCAACGGAAAACACACACCTCCAGACTCAGGGACAGTTTTCTTCCCGGCTGCTATCAGGCAACTGAACCATCCGACCACGACTAGTGCATCCTGAGTTGCAATCTACCGGATTGGAGGCCTTCGGACTTTCTTAATCGGACTTTACCTTGCACTAAACGTTATTCCCATATCATCTATCTGTACACTGTGGACGGCCAGATTGTAATCATGTGTTGTCTTTCCGCTGGCTGGTTAGCACGCAACAAAAGCTTTTCACTGCACCTCGGTACACGTGACAATAAACTAAACTGAACTGAAAAGAGAAAGTAAACTGATTCTGACTTGTGTCTGACATTGGATGTGAAGAGGATGTTTCCACTAGTGGGAGAGTCTAGGACTAGGGGGTCAAAGCCTCAGAATTACAGGATGTTCTTTTAGGAAGGAGATGAGGAGAAATCTATTTAGTCAGAGGGTGGTGAATCTGTGGAATTCATTGCCACAGGAGGCTGTGGAGGCCAAGTCAGTGAAAATTTGAATGCATAGATAGATTTTTGATTAGTACGGGTGTCAGAGGTTATGGGGAGAAGGCAGGAGAATGGGGTTAGGAGGAGAGATTGATCAGCCATGATTGAATGGGCCGAATGGCCTAATTCTACTCCTATCACATGACCATATAACCTTATGATTTACGTAAGGTTTCAGGAACGTAGCCCTTGTGTAAGTTGGGGAGTGCATGTACTAAACCCGGCCACTAAATGTTTCAGAATAACTATAAATTACTTTATAAAGTGGGAAATATTGTACATTGAGGCTCCAACTTAAAAAATAAGAAGCACAAACTGAAATTGTCTTGACATTTCCTTGTGGGTGGCACGGTGGCGCAGCGGTAGAGTTGCTGCCTTACGGCGCCAGAGACCCGGGTTCGATCCCGACTACGGGCGCTGTCTGTACGGAGTTTGTACGTTCTCCCCGTGACCCGCGTTGGGTTTTCTCCGAGATCTCTGGTTTCTTTTCACCCTCCAAAGACGTGCGGGTTTGTAGATTGATTGGCTTTGGTATAAATGTAAAATTGTCCCTAGTGTGGGCAGGGTAGTGTTAATGTGCTGGACATTGTGCCTTCCCCCACAGTGGTAACCATTGTGGGGGGATGATTTTGTGTGTAGTGTCCATGTTAGTCTTTGTCCAAGATGGCGGTCGGAAGGGAGAGTGGACGCTGGCGCGGTTTGGCTGCCGCTGCTCTCTCTTCACATTGTGTTTCTGAATTTTGTTGTTGTCTTTTTTGGATCGAATTTCTGTCTTTAATTTGTGTATTGGTGATGTCCTTATAACTTATTTAACTGATTATATGTTTCTTTGTTAAATTTTGTAAGGTGTCCTTGAGACTTTTGTATAGGCGCCCATAAATAAAATCTATTATTATTAAAAATCTATTAATGTGCGGGGATCGCTGGTCGGCGAGGACTCGGTAGGGCCGAAGGGCCCTGTTTCCGAGCTGTATCTCTAAACTAAACTAAAAATTCAACGACTCACTTTCCCTCTAAATATTTATGGCATTAACGGTACTTCATGAAAAAGGGGACTGAATATACTTGTGAGCAGAAGTCAGGAGCCTTGTGAGCGGAAGTCAGGAGTCTCGGCTGGTGGTGACGGCAGTGAAAGCACTGTTTCATGCGCTGATATATTTATGCAAGCCCGGGGGGGGCTCGGTCAGTCATCTGCTGCTGATCAATCTGTGACGGCTGAACCCAAGGCCAAGATTGATCATTTTATCAACTATCCCCACAAACTCCAGCCTCTAAACAGCAAGGATTTAGTTTCAAGCAAAGCAGCAGTCTTGAGAGTCCGCCTGGCAGAAAAACAGGCTTTAACTTTCCACAGTGGCGCAGCGGTAGAGTTGCTGCCTCACAGCGCCAGAGACCCGGGTTCGATCCTGTACGGAGTTTTACGTTCTCACCGTGACCCGTGCGGGGTTTATCCGGTTTCCTCCCAAGGCGCGCAGGTTTCGAGGTTAATTTGCTTCGGATAAAATTGGTGATTGCACAGAATCATTTAACCAGGGTGGGGGGGGGGTCAAGAAATAGAGGACAGAGGTTTAAGGTGAGAGAAGCAAAAAGTAATAGGAACAACTAATAGGAAAAAAATGAATAGGGGCAACTTTGTCACTCAGGGTGCTGGGTGTATGGAGCTGCCAGGGGAGGTAGTTGAGGCAAGTACAACAACTACATTTAAAAGACACTTGCATAGGAAAGCCCTCGAGGGAGATGGGCCAAATGGGCCTAGGTTAGATGGGGCATCTTGGTCGGCATGGACAGGTTGGGCTGAAGCACCTGTTTCCAGGCTGTATAACTCCAGGATAAGAACGGAAGAGCTAGATAGCGACTGTCATATGATGAAGCAGTTGATTTTCCACGACAAAGGGCCATGCAAACGTTTCTGACAATTACTGAAACAATCCAACCGCAGGCTTCTGGTTTTGAACGACCCCACCCTGCAAATTCACACTTCAGCAACGGGTTCCCCACTCACACCACTGACTCACAGCTTCAACGTCTCCCACCGGTCATATTGAAAACTAAATGCTGAACAAAACTGAGCACACATTTACAATGACAGATTTTCTTTTAGTTTGGTTTAGTTTAGAGGTAGGCCCATCGGTCCACCGAAACGGGTCCTTCGGCCCATTGAAACAGGCCCATCGGCCCACCGAAACAGGCCCATCGGCCCACCGAAACAGGCCCTTCGGCCCACCGAAACAGGCCCATCGGTCCACCGAGTCCGCGTAGTTTATTTAGTTTCGAGATACAGCACGGAAACAGGCCCATCGGGTCCGCGCCGACCAGCGTTCCTCCGCACATTAACCCTATCCTACACCTACTATTTTTTACATTTACCAAGCCAATTACCCTACAAACCTGCACGTCATTGGAATGTAGGAGGAAACCGAAGATATATCGGAGAAAACCCACGCAGGTCACGGGAGTGAACGTACAAACTCGGTGCAGACAGCACCCGTAGTCAGGATCGAACCCGGGCCTCTGGCGCCGTAAAGCAGCAACTCTACCGCTGCGCCATCGTGCCGCCCCTCAAAACTGAGGGAAGGACTCAGGGGCTGAAGCGGCAAAACACGACGCACTACACCCGAGTGTTTCCAGCACCATCTTTTAGTTTAGTCTAGAGATACAACGCGGAAACAGGCCCTTCGGCCCATCGAGTCCGCACTGACCAGCGATCCCCGCATATTAAAACTTATTCCACACACTGGGGCCAATTTGTACAAGCCTGGGGCGTCTGCTCACTCATTAGTGGTGTTTACTTATTCATTCCTGCAATTAAGTCCAGATTTGTGATAGGTTTCCTTTGAAGACGTATTGACGCACTTTTATTTTTAACCAATCAGATATTGAATTATGCGCTGCGCTAATCTGGATCTATATTTATGAACCAAACACATATTTTAAAATATTTTACATCAAGCCAATTAACCTACAAAACCCGTACGTCTTTGGAGTGCGGGAGGAAACCGAGGATCTCGGAGAAAACCCACGCAGGTGAGAACGTACAAACTCCCTACAGACAAGCACCCGTGGTCGGGATCGAACCCGGGTCTCTGGCGCTGTGAGGCAGCAGCTCTACCGCTGCGCCACTATCTCATTCCGATATCTATTATCCTGAGTGTTTTTTAATTGTAATTTTAATTGAACAATAACGAGAGAGGGAACCCCCACTCGGCAGCTCGATGTTCATCAGTATGCATCCCAATTTGACCGCCATCACTTGATTGTCATATTGATAACCTCAGTAGATGAGGTTACGACAAACCTCGGTGGGGTCAGCGTCCTGGTGGATTTTGTTCTTCCAGTTTAATTAATTTACAGAACAGGAATTGTTCGGATGTTACAGAGAAGTGTTTTAAGCACCATTAATCACTACAGCCCGGTTTTGTCACCGATCTGATCCATCAGATATAACACTAATTAGATTAGATTTAATGAGGTTACTTCACAGTTTCAGAAATTTGCAATTGAGCATTAAACATCAAAAATAATTTGGCGAGTGTTCACTCGGAAGCTTATTTAAATTATATATAATGATGATTTACAAAGCTAATGCCGTTTCATTTTTGGATAGGTTCAAAATGGCGGCACGGTGGCGCAGCAGTAAGTTGCTGCCTCACAGCGCCAGAGACCAGGGTTCGATCCTGACTACGGGTGCTGAATGTACAGTTTGATGGGAGCAGATTTAGGCCATTCGGCCCATCAAGTCCACCATTCAATCATGGCTGATCTATCTGTCTCTCTCAACCCCATTCTCCAGCCTTCTCCCCATAACCCCTGACCCCCGTACTAATCAAGAATCTGTCAATCTCCGCCTTAAAAATATCCACTGACTTGGCCTCCACAGCCGTCTGTGGCAATGAATTCCACAGATTCATCACCCTCTGACTAAAGAAAATCCTCCTCATCTCCTTTCTAAAGAAATGTCCTTTTATTGAACTGTAATGAATTCCGCAGATTCAGCATCCTGCTGTCTGTATGGAGTTTGTACGTTCTCCCCGTGACCTGCGTGGGTTTTCTCCAGGATCTCCGGTTTCCTCCCACACTCCAAAGACGTACGGGTTTGTAGGTTAATTGGCTTCAGTATAAATGGAAATTGTCCCCAGTGTGCATAGCATGGTGTTAGTGTGCGGGGATCGCAGGTCAGCGCGGGCTCGGTGGGTGGAAGGGCTGTTTCCCCGCTGTATCTCTAAACTAAACATTCTGTGCACTGACTGTGTTAGGCTTCATTCTTTCACCACATCCGTAGTTTAAGGGGGGGATTGAGCAAGGCTGCCTGAACCACAAGTTAATGTGCAGAGGAGAGGAGAGGAAACCGGGGCCCGGCCTACCGGTTGGTCCGGCCTACCGAGGTCGGCTGTAGGAGGCGCTCAAGGGGTACAGTGTTGGACGGACGAGGAGAAGGACGTGCGTTCACTGGTTGATCCGCACGTCCAAGAGAAGCCGACAGCTGGAGGCCCCGCAGCAGCCTGGGGCTCGCCTGAAACAGGCTCCGCTCATAACAACTGGAGCACGGTCTGGACTTTGGAAAACGGCCCCACAATATGGCATCTCTTGCATGCGGGCTCGATAGACTATTTCTGTACGATTGCTAATCGGGGATGGCATGGCAATGCTCAACTGGACTGTTTTTAAGAAAATAATTTCACTATTCATAAGTTCTCTGAGCAGAATTAGGCCATTTGGACCATAGTTTACTCCGCCATTCAATCATGGCTGATCTATCCATTCTCCTGCCTTCTCCCCATAACCCTCGACACCCGTAATAATCAAGAATCTGTCAATCTCCGCCTTAATAATATCCACTGACTTGGCCTCCACAGCCCACTGTGGCAATGAATTCCACAGATTCACCACCATCTGATGAAAGGAATTGCTCCTCATCTCCCTTCTAAAAGGTACGTCCTTTTATTCTGAGGCTGTGGCCTCTGGTCCTAGACTGTCCCACTAGTGCAGGGGTCGGCAACCTGGTTCTGCATAGAGGCCAGGACGCATGTCTGTGAGCGGATGGCGGGCCACGTCTATCACGTGGATCCCGCCCCCATCACGCCCCGGATGGCAGGCAGCAAATCACGTGCTCACATAGATCCCGCCTCTTCGAGGAAGCCCCTAGGTACGGGCGCTCACGAACGCGGCGCAGCTACGGACCATTGCCTTGGCTCTGTCCTGAAGGCGGTGGCTCAAATACTCACACTCACTCGTCCCCGGCCTATTGACAACCCCGATCCCGTCAGTGAAGCCCAGACACAGAAGGTGCGCGGCCGTGCCGGCGGCTTTGCGCAGGATGCGGTACAGCCAGAACTCGGCGCTCAGCTGTGCTCGGCGCAAGGCGCTGCACGGTGGCTCTGCCATTGTGGCCGTCAGCGCAGGCCTCCTTGCGTCACCGCGCCTGGGCGTCGCGGCCTCGGGCCCGGGAGGTACCGGAGATGACGGAAGTCTGCAGGCCAGATAATTACGGGGGGAAAAATGTGCCTGTGGGCGAGATGATTTCCGGTTACGGGCCGCGTTCGGCCCGGGTGCCGACCCCTGCACTAGTGGAAACATCCTCTCCACATCCACTCTATCCAGGCCTTTGCACACGTGACATTAAGGTACCATTGACCCATTGAGTTTCTGAGATCGGGTTAAAGTCCATTCCCTTTAATGTTTGGTTGTTTGGTTTCTTGTCACGTGTACTGAGGTACAGTGAAAAGCTTTTGTTGTGTTCTATCCAGTCAACGGAAAGACAATACATGATTACAATCGGGCCATTTGCAGTGTATAGATACATGACAAGGGAATAACGTTTAGTGCAAGGGAAAGTCAGTAAAGTCCGATCGAAGATAGTCCGAGGACCCCCGATGAGGTAGATACTAGTTCAGGACTGCTCTCTGGTTGAGGTAGGATGGTTCAGTTGCTGGATATCAGTTGGGAAGAAACTGTCCCTGAATCTGGAGGCGTGCGTTTTCACACTTCAATATCTTCTGCCCGATGGGAGAGGGGAGAAGAGGGAGTGGCCAGGGTGAGAATGGTCCTAGATTATGCTGCTGGCCTTGCCGAGGCAGCGTGAGGTGTAGATGGAGTCAATGGAAGGGACAAAATGTGTTAGAGAGAACTGCAGATGCTGGTTTAAATCGAAGGTAGACACAAAATGCTGGAGCAGGTGAGGCAGCATCTCTGTAGATAAGGAATGGGCGACGTTTCGGGTCAAGACCCTTCTTCAGACTGAAGAAGGGTCTCGACCCGAAACGTCGCCCATTCCTTCTCTCCAGAGATGCTGCCGCACTCAGTGGAAGGGAGGTTGGTTTGTGTGATGGTCTGGGCCGCGTCCACATTTGCCTGCAATTTCTAGTGGGTCTTGGATGGAGCTGTTCCCAAACCGTGCTGTGGTGCATCTGTAGGAGTTGGTGAGAGTTGGTGAGAGTTGCTGTAATGTCCCGTTAAGACACAAGGTGGCAGCCTACCTGTAATATTAGCAGCATCTGAATGATTGAAGGTGGGACCCTGGCACGTGGGCGGGAGAGAGCATCTTCCAGTTTCACGTTCAGCGTGATCACGTTCCTGAAATGTAGCAGGGCTATCTGCCGGACAGTCGGTTCCTTCCCCTGTGAACAACAAAGAAAGGGGGAAAAATCTTTTAGCTGGAAGAATTCTGCATTCAAATCCAAGAGTAAAATCCCTGTTGAATTCCAGTGCGCATATATTCCAAATTCTGTGCAGTTATCAGTTATAACAGATTCTCACAGTGAAATGTGCAGTATCGCTTTTGATTTGCAAACCTCAGAGCATGTCCCTTTATCCGAGGTGTGTGTAGAGGGGAGGTGTAGGCAGTGTTGGTGAATTTTTTAAACTTCCTCAATAGGCCACAGTGTCAAATGTAGACTTGAGGTACAAAGGGTACAAAGGGTGAATCATGCAGAAAATATCGGCGATCGTAACCAGGTCCACCACCGATTTTCCGGCAACTAGTAGCTCCGGCCCCTTCTTTAATCCAGACAAAATTACGGGAGCACACCCCCCCCACCCACCTTCGGAAGTCCCCCTGAAAATGCAGCCCCTAGGCTAGGTGAGGCGGCTGATCTCGACCTCATCGGGACTTCCGTGCCGATCGGCGGGTCGAATTTGCCCCCCCCCCCCCCCCCCCACTGGAACTCCGGCAGATCCGTTCCCATAGCCGACTTCCAGGGCTGACTTTGTGGGCCGGTATCTCGGCTACTACCCCCCACCCCCACTCTCCCCTCCGTGACCTCTGTTGCTCCGACAACAGCAGACAGCGTGACTAGGCTCTGGAACCAAGGGTGGCGGGAAATCGGTGACGGTCCCGTAGCGCAGTGATGCTGAACACGAGAGGGGCAAGGACGTCGGAGGATCCGTGGTATTTAGCTGTAGTCTTGTGCAAACTCCGCATCAAAACACAGCAGACACGACAGCCAAGCAGAATCCCGGGCGGAAAAACTGTTGACCTACAAATTGAATGTTCCACATTTAACAGCGGCTAAATTCCAGAATTAGCAGGATCCACAAAATAAAGGTCAGGGTGCGTCTCCAACTAGTTCACGGACGGAACCATCTACTGTTGGAACTGACGCATACTCACACACATCTGATCAAGATGGCATTGTGGACAAGGCCAAATCCCAGCCTGAAGTGTTAATGTATCAAAACACTACAAACTGGAGAGAGATTCATCTCCTTTGACTGATTTTGAAGGCGAACACAGCACCAGGAATAATAAATACATCAGAATAGTCCATCTGCTATAAATCCTCAGCAGAGATTAGTTTAGCTTGGAGATACAGCAAGGAAACGCCATTTGGCCCATCGAGTCTACCCCGCCAGTTTAGTTTAGAGATACAGCGCGCAAACAGCGCTCTTCGCCCACCGAGTCCGCGCCGACCAGCGATCCCTGCACAAGAACTCTATCCTACAGACTAGGGCCAATTTACAATTTTTACCAAAGCCAATTAACCTACAATCCTGCACGTTTTTGGAGTGTGGGAGGAAACCGGAGATCCCGGAGAAAACCCACGCAGGTCACGGGGAGAACGTACAAACTCCATACAGACAGCAGGGTGGTGAATCTGTGGAATTCATTAAAATTCAATAAAAGGACGTTTCTTTAGAAAGGAGATGAGGAGGAGTTTCTTTAGTCAGAGGGTGATGAATCTGTGGAATTCATTGCCACAGACGGCTGTGGAGGCCAAGTCGGTGGATAATTTTAAGGCGGAGATTGACAGATTCTTGATTAGTACGGGTGTCAGGGGTTATGGGGAGAAGGCAGGAGAATGGGTTTGAGAGAGGCAAATAGATCAGCCACGATTGAATGGCGGAGTAGAGTTGATGGGCCGAATGGCCTTAATCTGCTCCCATCACTTATGAGGTTCTATTCATCTCCATGAACATAACTTTTTTGTTTTAAACAGGGCCAATTCTGATGTCTTATTCTCAATGATATCAAATTATTAATTTGCTATAACAGTGACATGATTAATGTAGCATGAAGGAAAAAAACCATCTGTCACCGTTAATTGCATTTTAATTTTGTTTTTCACTTCAGGGAGTCAAGTTGTTAATTGCTGAGTGCGATTGTTTTTTTTTTTTGCTGAGCGATAACACTGTTCAGAAAAGAGCCACAATATTGGCCTTTCCTTTTGAGGGAGACTTGTACAGTTTATGTGTAGGAAGTAGCTGCAGATGCTGGTTCAAACCGAAGAGAGACACAAAACGCTGGAGTTACTCGGCGGGACAGGCAGCATCTCCGGAGAAAAGGAACGGGTAGCGTTTTGGGTCCAGACCCTTCTGAAGTTCAGAGTCCTTCCCTTTATCTAAAGATACTGTCTGACCTGCTGAGTTACTCCAGCTTTTTGTGTCTATCTTTAGTTTGGAGGCGCAGTGCAGAAACAATCCCTTCGGCCCACCGGGTCTACACATTAATACTATGCTACACTAGGATGAGATATAAGCCCTGGAAAACAGCAGCCCTATTCCATACATATATTATCACAATGTACAAGATCACATCACTGTTTAACAACTCGACTGTTTAAAGGGCCTGTCCCACTTGGCTTTTTTTTCCGGTGACTGCCGGCGTCATATCAGTGTCGCCAAAAGATTTTGAACATCAATCAATTCAATCAATCAATTTTATTTGTCTTTTGGACAAATTTGTCATTTGGACCCCTTGAGGTCCAAAGGAAATGTCGTTTCTGCAGCCATACATTACAAAACAAAGAAGACCCGAGACACAACACAATTTACACATACATCCATCACAGCGCTGTGATGGAAGGCAAAAAAAACGTATCTCTCCACTGCACTCCCCCCCCCCCCCTCCCCCGATGTCAGAGTCAAAGTCAAAGCCCCCGGCGGGCGATGGTGATTATCCCGCGGCTATTAAAGCCACGCCGGGTGATGCAAGGTCGCGCACCGGGTCTTGGTGTTAGAGCCCCGGCGTGCGCTCGCAAAGTCCGGCGGCCATTCCAAGCCGCGCGGGGCGGTGATGTAAAGCCCCGCTCCAGGTGCTCTTCAACCCCGCAACTCGGGCGGGAGAAGTCGCCGCTGCGGAAGCCCCGAAAAGCGGTCTCCCACCAGGGACCCGCGGGCTTCCGGTGTTGCCGTCCGCCAGACCCGCGGTTGTAGCCTCCGAATCTCCGGGGGTCAGGTCGCAGCAGCGATTGTTTCCACCACAGCTCCACCCGCTCCAGACTCGGTGAGTAGTCCGCAGCTCCGCAACTGGAGCCCCAGGTCGTTCCTGCTGGAGGCCGCTCCACGTTGCCCAGCCCCAACGACAACGGAGACCCGACAAAGAAAAGGTCGGGTCTCCCGTGCAGGGGAAAGATTTTAAAGTCCCCCCCCCCCACCCCCACAACACACATACCCCGACAAAAAAATAAATAAAAAACTACATAAAAACGAGACAAAAATAATAAAAAGACAGACGGACTGCAGAGGCCGCTGCAAACGAGTCGCGCCGACCACCGAACATTTCAAAATCCAGCGGCGACAAAAAAAAAAATGTTGCGACACTTGGAAAAACCACCGCGCGTCAATACGTCATCGCGCCGCGGATTTTTCGGTGACCTGACACGTCAGCCAATGATGCCGGCAGTCGCCGAAAAAAATCGGCAAGTGGGACAGGTCCTTGAGAAGCAACATGTAAGCAGCTTACCTGGACAGGGTAAAATATTGCCAGCAGCATTGGAAGAATGTCACAAAAGAAAAAGTCCCAAACCTCCGCCACAGTGTCGAGCAATTTCTGTCCTATATAAAATAAATGCATATTTCATGACAAAGGAAATGCTGTAATCAAACAACAGATTTAGACGGTTATTTTCCAAAGCTCACCTTTGAAAAACATTTCATTTTTTAGTTTAGCATTTCGTGATAACATGAAATGCAAAATTCAGTTCAGTTCAATTTCGAGATACAGCATGGAAACAGGCCCTTCGGCCCACCGAGGCCGTGCCGACCATTGAATATTGTTCAAACTAGTTTAGTTGTTTAACTTAGTTTAGTTGTTTGGTTCAGTTTAGTATAGTTGTACGGCATGAAAATAGGCCCTTCGGCCCACCAAGTCCGCGCTGACCAACCAACACCCGTACACTACACACTGGGGATAATCTTACAGTAGCCGATTAACAGGGAATCTGCACGCAATTGGAATGTGTCCCAGATACACTAGTCCCACCTGCCTGCGTTTGGTCCATATCCATCCAAACCTATCCTATCCATGTACCTGTCTTAACTGTTTCTTGAATGTTGGGATAGTCCCAGCCTCAACTACCTTCTCTGACAGCTTGCTCCATGCACCCACCACCCTTTGTGTGAAAAAGTTACCCCTCAGACTCCTATTAAATCTTTTCCCCTTCACGTTAAACCTATGTCCTCTGGTCCTAAATTCCCCATACGCAGGGCAAGAGACTCTACCTGATCTATTCCTCTCATGATTTTATACAACTCTATAATTGATTCTCCCTTGACTTTGATTCTCTCTGCTCGTTATGGAATGCGTGTAAATTTTAACTCTCTTCACAGATAGACAAAGGACTCGCTCATCAAACAACTCGCAAGTATGAAGGGAAGGGGCAGTACAACTAGAAGGATTGGGACTAACCCACACAGCTCTTGTTCAAACCAGCCAGTTCATTATAAGGCACCATTAATAGCACCATTAAGGGCGGCACGGTGGCACAGCGGTAGAGTTGCTGCCTTACAGTAGGTATGTTACAAAACGTACCTTCAGTCGCGCTGTAATTCTGCCACTGGCCGTGTGCGCGATTTTGGCGCCTTTAAGGGGGGGGAGGGGTTAAAACGCGGTTTCACCTCGCTTGTCCTGGAAATATTTTGTTGGAGTACAAAACTTCGCTGACAAAATCGTTCCTACCGGCGATTTGTGATTTTTAAAAAAAAATTAAATCGTCAATGTCAGCGCTACAGTCATTTTAAAAGCAGCTCCTGAAGCGTCAACGCCAATAACGGGGACGGATTTCACACAATGGACAGGTAAACGAAAGTGCTTACTTTAAATGTATAAAAGTGCTTCTTAAGAAGCCTTTAATTCACATTTTGTCATGCGACACGGTGATTTTATTCCCCGAATTAACGGCAGTATTTTTCATGCCAATACGGGGTTAAATTCACCGCAAATCAACGTTCCAAAAGATCGCGTTCCAGAAATTCTCACTCGCAAGATGAATTAAATCCCCATTAATTTACAGGTATTAAACATTCAATTCCTTCCATTTGGCCTGTAAATTCATGAAAATTAGATTTAAAAATTATGTTATATTGTGAATTATTGTGTGAATGTTATTTGGACACTTAGGCTATTTAAAAATGTTAATCTATTCTTAAGAAATTGATAGATGTTTAGATCTAGTAATTGAATTTTGTAATTAGCTACAATTAGGTAACTAACTAATTATATGCTTTACTTTCATGTCTTCGAAGTAAGATTGTTTCATATTTGTTTCAGAATGCTTCAATCTATAATACCTGAAAATTTCTTTCAGTTACCATAATTTTTAAGAAAGTTATGGGCTTTTAACTGTCCTCGATCACAGCTTTTGTGTTAAGTCAATGGAAAAGCAATAGGGAACTAGATGCTAATTTCTGAGTATGATAATGGCCATAACTTTTTTAATACTGAAGATATGAAAGTGAATTAAGTGTCAAATTAAACTTCTTTTTATGCTTTATCTGATGGGATAAATTGCAGACTTTATTTTTTAAATCTCAAAATTTTGTAACATTGCTACTTACAGCGCCAGAGACCCGGGCTCGATCCTGATTACGGGTCCCTTCTGTACGGAGTTTGTACGTTCTCCCCATGACCTGCGCGGGTTTTCTACGAGATCTTCAGTTTCCACCCACACTCCAAAGAAGTACAGGTTTGTAGGTTAATTGGCTTGGGTTTGTATACTTGGTATAAGTGTCAATTGCCCCTAGTGTGTGTAAGGTAGTGTTAATGTGCGGGGATCGCTGGTCGGCCTGTACTCGGTGGGCCGAAGGGCCTGTTTCCTTGCTGTATCTCTAAAGTAAACTAAACTTAAGTTGCTTCAGAAAAGACTACACGCAGTCTGCGATCACCCAGGCATCACAAGAGTTGCGGTGTACCTCAGTAAACTCACCAGGAGCAGCAAGATTAATGCACTTACCCAATTAGATATTTTAGTCTACAACAGAAGCCAACTATCAAATTGCCTTAGGAGCATTTTCATTCTACGATATTACATGAAAACCGTGTTATTTGCAGGTAAGGCAAAGAAGAATTTAAAAAAATGAAGACATTAAAATTAAAACAAAATGAAGGCAGATAAATCCTCAGGGCCTGATGGTCTACATCCCAGAGCACTCAAGGAGGTGGCCCTCAAAATCGTGGATGCATTGGTGATCATTTCCCAAAGTTCTCACAACTGGATCAGTTCCTGTGGACTGGAGGGTAGCCAATGTAACCCCACGTTTTAAGAAAGGAGAGAGAGAGAAAACAGGGAATTATAGACCAGTTAGCCTTACATCAGTAGTGGGGAAGATGCTGGAGTCGATTGTTAAAGATGTAATAGCAGTGGATTTGGATAGCAGTACAGGATCGGTCAAAGTCAGCATGGATTTACGAAGGGGAAGTCATGCTTGACTAATCTTCTGGAATTTTTTGAGAATGTAACAAGTAGAATGGATAAGGGAGAGCCAGTGGATGTGGTGTATCTGGACTTTCGAAAAGCCTTTGACAAGGTTCTACACAAAATTAGAGCACATGGTATTGGGGGTAAGGTGTTGACATGGATAGAGAACTGGTTGGCAGACAGGAAGCAAAGAGTAGGAATTAACAGGTCCTTTTCAGAATGGCAGGCAGTGACTAGTGGGGTGCCGCAAGGCTCGGTGCTGGGACCACAATTATTTACAATATATATTAACGATTTAGACGAGGGAATTAAATGTAACATCTCCAAGTTTGCAGATGATACAAAGCTGGTTGGCAGTGTGAGCTGTGAGGATGCTATGAGGCTGCAGGGTGACTTGGATAGGTTGGGTGAGTGGGCAGATGCATGGCAGAAGCAGTATAATGTGGATAAATGTGAGGTTATCCACTTTGGTGGCAAGAACAGGAAGGCAGACTATTATTTGAATGGTGGCAGATTAGAAAAAGGGGAGGTGCAACGAGACCTGGGTGTGCTTGTACATCAGTCACTGAAAGTAAGCAGGCAGTGAAGAAAGCTAATGACATGTTGGCCTTTATTGCGAGAGGATTTGAGTTTAGGAGCAAGGAGGTCCTACTGCAGTTTTACAGGGCCCAGGCGAGACTGCACCTGGAGTATTGTGTGCAATTTTGGTCTCATAATTTGAGGAAGGACATTATTGCTATTGAGGGAGTGCAGCGTAGGTTCACCAGGTTAATTCCCAGAATGGGGGGAGTGACATATGATGAAAGAATGGGGTGACTGGGCTTGTACTCACTGGAATTTAGAAGGGGTAGGCCATTTAGGTATGAGGTGAGAAAAAACGTTTTCACCCAGAGAGTTGTGAATCTGTGGAATTCTCTGCCACCGAGTGGAGGTCAATTCACTGAATGTTTTCAAGAGAGAGTTAGATTTAGCTCTTAGGGCTAAAGGAATCGAGGGATATGGGGAAAAAGCAGGAACGGGGTACTGATATTGGATGATCAGCCATGATCATATTGAATGGCAGCGCTGGCTCGAAGGGCCGAATGGCCTACTCCTGCACCCATTTTTCTCAGTTTTATTTTTCTAAACTCTAAACTCTAGAAGGGATCTAAACTGGGGCTGAAAATTGTTTTCTCCAAATCTCTAAGGAGGTTATCTTTTAAATATGGCCTGTGGCCGTAATTCTCATCATCTGTCACCCAGGACTGCAATTAAACTTTAAAGACATTATTTTGGTAAAACATGTATCAGCATTTAACAAAAGGAGATCGCTGGCAGTAAAAAGTTTGTTAAGTTTAAAAAATAAAAAATCTCGGTGTGTCTACTGTGTCT
>CM075979.1:84697707-84705197 GCA_038087875.1 Malacoraja senta
CAGACTTATAGAAGGGTCTCCACCCAAAACGTCACCTATTCCTTCGTTCCATAGATGCCGCCTCACCCGCTGAGTTTCTCCGGCATTTGTTGTTTTTTCTCCATACCTTCGTTGTTTTTTTAACATATCTTCCATTCATGTGTCCTGGGTACCGGCTATATCACTCGTTCCTCTTTCCCCCGACTCTCAGTCTGAGGAAAGGTCTCAACCTGAAACGTCACCCATTCCTTTCCCGAGTTACTCCAGTTTTTTAATGTCTGTCTTCGGTTTATCCCAGCACGACTACTTGCTTGTTCTTTTAATTTTTTCAACAATTGATGAAGTGAAGGGTCCTAGACAATAGACAATAGACGCAGGAGGAGGCCATTTGGCCCTTCGAGCCAGCACCGCCATTCAATGTGATCATGGCTGATCATCCCCAATCAGTACATCATTCCTGCCTTCTCCCCATATCCCCTGACTCCGCTATCTTTAAGAGCCCTATCTAGCTCTCTGACCCGAAATGTCACCTATCGGCACGGTGGTGCAGCGGTAGAGTTGCTGCCTCACAGCGCCAGAGACCCAGGTTCGATCCCGACTATGGGTGCTGTCTGTACAGAGTTTGTACGTTCTCCTGTGACGGCGTGGGTTTTCTCCGGGTGCTCCGGTTTCCTCCCACACTCCAAAGACGTACAGGTTTTGTAGATTAATTGGCTTCGGTAATTTAAAAAAATTGTAAATAGTCCTTAGAGTGTAGGTTAGTGCTAGTGATCGCTGGTCGGCGCAGACTCGATGGGCCGAAGGGCCTGTTTCCGTGCTGTATCTCTAAAGTCCTGAGTCTTTTCTTTACTCTCGGACTCTAGTAACTTTCGACGAACATGTCCCATAGACAGTGACATTTCATCCGTCTGCTCATCCCACCTTGGATGAACAGTAGATCTGGTTCAGAGTTTATAGCTTAGTTTAGAGATACAGCTCAGAAACAGGCCCTTCGGCCCACCGAGTCCACACCGACCAGCGATCCCCGCACATTAACACCATCCTACACACACACCAGGGACAATTTATATTTATACCAAGCCAATTAGCCTACAAACATGGAGCGTGGGAGGAAACCGGAGCACCTGGAGAAAACGCGCGCAGGTCACTGGGGGAACGTACAGACTCTGTACAGACAGCGGCCGCAGTCAGGATTGAACCCGAGTCTCTGGCGCTGTGAGGCAGCAACTCTACCGCTGCGCCACCGTGCCAGCCCTGCATTTGTGGTTGTCTCACCTCCTGTTTTACTCCTGCTTCCCCACAGGTGACAACCCTTACGTGACCACGAGTGCTGAACACCGGCAGACACAAGGGACTCCACGACGAAACAACCTCAGGTTTTCCACAGCTCCCAGTCCAAGCTCATCTCGTCATTTATTTCATGCTCGGTGAAAGGCGTCCAGCAAATACTGTTCGAGAGCAGCGCTCCCAACATCCCAGGAGGAAGCACGGCAGCTTCCACAACAGCGGCAGCGAAAACAACTTGCGGGAATAAACATCATCGCCGCCAATAAAAGACGAGCGGAACAATTCACAACTAGTCTCATTGTCCTTCTGATTAATTTTCACGTTCATAAGTGAAAGGAGCAGAACTAGGCCATTCGGCCCATCAAGTCTACTCCGCCATTCAATCATGGCTGATCTATCTTTCCCTCCGAACCCCATTCTCCTGCCTTCTCCCCGTAACCACTGACACCCGCTCTAATCAAGAATCTATCTATCTCTGCCTTAAAAATATCCACCGACTTGGCCTCCACAGCCTTCTGTGGCAAAGAATTCCACAGATTCACCGCCCTCTGACTAGATTACGCTGATTGTCTGCCTCCTTTTCAACTTCCCCTCAGCCAACAATGAACTATTCTACATTTCCTTGATAATCGTCTGCTTTAATCTGTTGTTTTCACACCTTACCCCTCCATATCTCTATACCACCTCTCCCCTGACTCTCAGTGTGAAGAAGGGTCTCGTCCCGAAAACATCACCCTTCTATCCAGAGACGCTGCCTGTCCCGCTGAGTTACTCCAGCATTTTGTGTCCATCTTCACTATAAACCAGCATCTGCAGTTCCTTTCGACACAATTTACAAGTTAGTTTAGTTTATTGTTACGTAGACCGAGGTACAGTGAAAAGCATTTTGTTGCGTGCTAACCAGTCAGCGGAAAGACAATGCACGATTACAATCGAGCCGTCCACAGTGTACGGACACAGGATACAGGGAATAACCCGTCCCTATTGCTTCCGAAATGTGTTGGAAGGAACTGCATATGATGGTTTACACCGAAGATAGACACAAAATGTTGGAGTAACTCAGCGGGACAGGCAGCATCTCTGGAGAAAATGGAAAGGTGATGTTTCATAGAAACATTGAAAATAGGTGCAGGAGTAGGCCATTCGGCCTTTCGAGCCAGCACCACCATTCAATATGATCATGGCTGATCATCCAAAATCAGTACCCCGTTCCTGCTTTCTCCCCGTATCCAGTTCAAAAGAGCTGTATCTAACTCTGTAACTCTTTCAGGTCAAGTTTTACTTTCGGACTCGAAACGTCACCCATTCCCTTCTCTCCAGAGATGCTGCCTGTCCCGCTGAGTTACTCCAGCTTATTGTGTCAATCCCATTGCTTCCAATGCAGGGAACATCCCAATTGGGTACGAACAGCCTGGGGGAGGGTGGGGGTGGGGTAGAGGGAGGCTGAAGTTTAGGGTAACCAAGGTGACTACTCCTAAGAACGTGGCCTCAATGTAAAGGCCTCAGATTGGGGTTGACAGGGCGGGCTTCAGAGTAAGAATATTAAAAATAAAACTGCAAAGAACGATATCTGTTCGCCACATGGGGAATCCAATGGTCAGGGAATTGTGTGAGGATGCGACGGAAGAAAGAAGGGAATCATATCCATGGGGAAAGTTAGAAATGGGATCAGTAAGGAAGTGCGCAGGTGGGACCCTATGGCATGGCACCCATTCACACTAATTCTGTGTAGGAAGGAACTGCAGATGCTGGTTTACACCGAAGATAGACACAAAATGCTGGAGTAACTCAGTGGGACAGGCAGCATCTCTGGAGAGAAGGAATGGGTGACATTTCAGGTCGGGACGGCGTCTCGACCCGAAGAAGGGTCTCGATCCAAAACGTCACCCATTCCTTCTCTCCCAGAGATGCTGCCTCCCTGTCCCGCTGAGTTACTCCAGCATCTTGTGTCAACCTTCACAGTAGTTCTTGGTTACTTTCTCATCCACTCCGTCCACATTAGAGACAATTTACAGAAGCCAATTGGCCTACAAACCCGCAAGCATTTGCGATGCTCGTGGTAAACCAGAGCTCCCGGAGGAAACCCACACGGTCACAGGGGCAAACTGCATGCAGACAGCACCCGAGGTCAGGATCGAACCGGGGTCTCTGGTGCCGTGAGGCAACGGCTCTACCAGCTGTGCCACCCTGCCGCCCCATGGCACTTTCAACACGAGCCTTCTACAAAACTGAATGCTCATCGCTATTGTAGACACAAAGGACCTCAAGTTTTTAAAAAACAAAAGGCACAAAGTGGCAGAATTACTCGGTGGGTCAGGCAGCATCTCTGGAGGACATGGACAGGTGATGTCTTGGGGAAGGACCCTTGAAGAGGACTTTGTGTTTTTTATTTTGCTTAATGCCATTAGTTCGTTGCTCAAACGTTGACAGTCCATGAATCTCCACCTGCTTCCTCATCATGGGCCGAAGGGCCCATCTCCACGCTGTGAATGGAGCAGCTGGGCTTGTACACTCTGGAGTTTAGAAGGATGAGAGGGGATCTCATTGAAACATATAAGATTGTTAAGGGCTTGGACACGCTAGAGGCAGGAAAGATGTTCCCGATGTTGGGGGAATCCAGAACCAGGGGCCACAGTTTAAGAATAAGGAGTAAGCCATTTAGAACGGAGACGAGGAAACACTTTTTCTCACAGAGAGTCGTGAGTCTGTGGGATTCTCTGACTCAGAGGGCGGTGGAGGCGGGTTCTCTGGATGCTTTCAAGAGAGCGCTAGATAGGGCTCTTAAAAATAGTGGAGTCAGGGGATATGGGGAGAAGGCAGGAACGGGGTACTGATTGGGGATGATCAGCCATGATCACATTGAAGGGCCAAATGGCCTACTCCTGCCCCTATCGTCTATTGTCTCTACACTAAACTGCATACATGCGCACACCATACTTCCTGTGTGCTCCCTGGATATAGGAATTAGAAGCACAAATGTAAAAACAAACACATAATTGAGCAACAGCTTGTCGAAGGAGTGACTGAGGAATAAATAATACTGACCTGAAGATACTCTGTGAAGAAAGATCCGAGCTCAGTTTTCAGTAACTGCCTGCAGCGTGAAATAAAGAAAATAAATTTAGACACGGGAATCGGGCTATTTTGAGGCGACTAGTTTGCGTAAATCCCCCGCAGAAAACTGCTGTTAACAGGCAGAGCCATAGAGGAACCACACGGGAAATAATAAAATATCATGTTGGACATGGAGTCATATAAGGTGGAAACAGGCCCTTCGGCCCGACTTGCCCACACCCGCCAACATGTCCCAGATACACTAATCCCACTTGCCTGCTTTTTAGTTTTTAGACAATAGACAATAGGTGCAGGAGTAGGCCATTCGGCCCTTCGAGCCAGCACTGCCATTCAATGTGATCATGGCATTTTTAGACAGGGATAGGATGAAGCCCGGCAGGTGACAGGCGGAATCTCTGGAGAGAAGGGATGATGGGTGACAATTCGGGTCGAGGCCCTTCTTCAGATTGGATTTCCATATATCTCGAATCCATCCTACCCCTCCCCCCACGGGTCCAATCCCATCTGACCTACGTCCAAGACAGCTCACATGCCCCTCGCCTCTTCAATTACTTTCATTTTCCAAGCCCCCATTCACTCATCTTTACTACAACAAAAGCAGTCTGAAGAAGGGTCTCGACCTGAAACATCACCCATTCCTTCTCTCCAGAGATGCTGCCTGACCCGCTGAGTTACTCCAGCATTTTGTGTCTGTCGTCACAACTGCAGTCCCCTCCTTACACACAGGTAACTGGGCAGATTCAGGACAAGTGGGGCTCTTGACAGTCTCTCCACATTCAACGACTGCTTTATGCCCAGTTAGATGTTCTGACCAGGGATCTCTTCATAACACTACAGTGGTGGCAAGACTCAGCAGGAACTAACTGGGCTGGAGCTCAATATTTTTTATACAGGTTGAAATACTGCCTTTGCTTGTAAACGCAGGTTTAATCTGGTGCTGAGTGGCTTTATGTTCCACTTCCCTCAGTGGAAGACGACCCATGACTCGCAGTGCGAGGGGACAACAAACTCTCATGCTTAGACACAAAATGCTGGAGTAACTCAGCGGGTGAGGCAGCATCTCTGGGGAGAAGGAATGGGTGACGTTTCGGGTCGAGACCCTGCTTCAGATTGAAATCTTCAGACTGAATTCAGACATTCCTTCTCTCCAGAGATGCTGCCTCACCCGCTGAGTTACTCCAGCATTTTGTGTCCACCTTCGATTTAAACCAGCGTCCTGGAGGTCTTTCTTACAAACGTTCTTGCTTCCTCCTCTGATCACTGTCAACACTGCAAGTCGTAAGGTCAGAAGTGATTCAGGATTGGCTTGTGCACGAATGACTTTTTAAACAAAGCTTGTGGCCCGTCGGAACACAGCTTCATGCCAACCTCTCTCACCTACTGCCACACTCGCCGATCACCAGCGATCACACTCGCCGATCACCTTCGATCAGACACACTGATCACCAGCGATCACACTCACTGATCACTAGTGATCACACTCACTGATCACCATCGATCACACTCACTGATCACCATCGATCACACGCACTGATCACCATCGATCACTCGCCGATCACCATCGATCACACTCGCCGATCACCATCGATCACACTCGCCGATCACCATCGATCACACTCGCCGATCACCAGAGATCACACTCGTTGATCACACTCAGCCGATCACCATCGATCACACTCGCCGATCACCATCGATCACACTCGCCGATCACCAGAGATCACACTCGTCGATCACACTCGCCGATCACCATCGATCACACTCGCCGATCACCAGCGATCACACTCGTCGATCACACTCGCCGATCACCATCGATCACACTCGCCGATCACCAGCGATCACACTCGCCGATCACCATCGATCACACTCGTCGATCACACTCGCCGATCACCAGTGATCACACTTGTCGATCACACTCGCCGATCACCAGAGATCACACTCGCCGATCACCAGAGATCACACTCGCCGATCACCAGAGATCACACTTGCCGATCACCAGCGATCACACTTGTTGATCACACTCGCCGATCACCAGCGATCACACACACTGATCACCAGAGATCACACTCGCCGATCACCAGCGATCACACACACTGATCACCAGAGATCACACACACTGATCACCAATATATTTGTGGGAAGGCACTGCAGATGCTGGTTTAAATCGAAGATGGACAAATTGTTGGAGTAACTCAGTGGGACAGGCAGCATTTCTGGAGAGAAGGAATGGGTGACGTTTTGGGTCGAGACAGATCAGTATGCGTGTCAAGGGGTTACGGCGAGAAGGCAGGAGAATGGGATTAGGAGGGAGAGATAGATCAGCCGTGATAGATGGGGCGGAGTAGACGATGGGCCGAATGGCCTAATTCTACTCCTATAACTTGTGAACTCTGCCCTCTGGTTTAGTTTATTATTGTCACGTGTACCAAGGTACAGTCAGTCAAAAGCTTTTTGTTGCGTGATATCCAGTCAGTGAAAAGACGATACATGATTACAATCAAGCCATCCACAGTGTACAGATACAGGATAAAGGGACTAACATTTAGTGTAAGTTAAAGTCCAGTAACGCCCAATTAAAGATAGTCCAAGGGTCTCCAGAGGTCGATAGTTCGTCAGGACCGCTCTCTCGTTGATGAAGGTTAACATTTCCCAACCGGTTTTCTGCGGGAGCTTCGGTTTCCTCCAACACTCCAAAGATTTACAGGTTTGTAGGTTAATTGGCGTGGTATAGTTGTAAATTGTCCCTAGTGTGTGTAGGATAGTGTTAGCGTGCGGGGATCGCCGGTCGGTGCAGATTTCGGTGGGACGAAGGGCCCGCTTCTGCGCTCTATCTCCAAACTAAACTAAAAAGGGATAAAAGGAATCACATTTAATGCTAGATAAAGTCGGATTAAAGACAGTCCGATGGTCTCCAAAGATGGTAGGTAGGTCAGGGCCACTCTCTAGTTGTGGTGGGATGATTCATTTGCCTGATGACAACTGGGAAGAAACTGTCCCTGAATCTGGAGGTGTGCGTGTTCACACTTCATCAACGCGCTCGATGAAATGCTTGCAACAGTCAGGTGAATGTTAAACAGGGAAGATTCTTGTCTCTTGCTTACCTGACCCCCTCATTGAGGTGATGAAGTTCATTATCAGGTAAACCTTTCCGC
>CM075979.1:84705397-84751061 GCA_038087875.1 Malacoraja senta
CTTTTCACTGTACCTCGGTACACGTGACAATAAACTGAACTGAACATCACTGTGAAAATACATTGCTTTAATTTATTGCGCAGGAAGGAACTGCAGGCGCTGGTTTAAACCGAAGATAGACTCAAAATGCTGGAGTAACTCAGCATCTCTGGAGAGAAGAAATGGGTGACGTTTCGGGTCAAGACCCTTCTTGAGACTGGGAATCGGGGGAGAGGGAGGCACAGAGATAAGGAGGGGTAAGGTGTGAAAATGAGACATCAAAAGAGATGGAGGGCGTGTGTCTTCTCCCTGTGTTGTCCCGTGGGTTTTCTCCGGGCGCTCCGGTTTCCTCCCACATTCCAAAGACGTGCACGTTTGTAGGTTAATTGGCTTCTGTAAACCCAGCCTAGTGTGTGTCGGATATTGCTAGTGTGCGGGGATCGCTGGTCGGCACGGACTCGGTGGGCCGAAGGGCCTGTTTCCACGCTGTGTGCCTCTGGACTAAATGAAACCAACGACCATCCGATTAGTGTTCATAACGTCAACAGTTGTGGGAGCAGAATCAGGCCATTCGGCCCATCAAGTCTACTGTCATCCAATCATGGCCGATCTATCTCTCCCTCCTAACCCCATTCTCCTGCCTTCTCCCCATAACCCCTGACACCCGTACCAATCAAGAATCTATCTATCTCTGCCATAAAAATATCCATTGGCTTGGCCTCCACGGCCTTCTGTGGCTAGTGGTTTTAAAAGTTCTCATATTCAGAGAGAAATGAGACATTCGTTATTTTCGCTGGTGGTGGGATTAGTTCAGACTGCGGTGGGAAGGCAGGGCAGCCTTGGCAACAGGATAGGGGGATGTGGATGAGGCCATGACCCAGGGATGGTCAGGTGCATCCTGTTATACTGGGCCTCAAGGCTGGTTGAATTTGCAACTAAGCAGTTCGCAACAAAAATAGAGGCCTTCGCAAAAATAGAGCCCTTTGCGACCTGTTCTGCAACTGGCCCGGAATTCAGGGTTAGCCAAGGTCACTATGTCTTACCTCCAGTCGCCCTCCCCTCTACTTTCAGTCTGAAGATGGGCCCCGATCCCAAACGTCACCCATCCTTTTTCTCCAGAGATGCTGCCTGACCCGCTGAGTTACTCCAGCACTTTGCTTCTACGTCAAGTCAAGTTTATTGGTCACATACACATACGAGATGAGCAGTGAAGTGAAAAGTGGCAATGCTTGCGGATTGTGCAAACCCCCCCCCAACAAAACAGAATGGAACAGAATCACATAATCACATATTACATATTTGTGGGAGGAAAAAAAGAAAAAAACAGCAATTTTAAAAAGACACTACACAACAGTAGAATGGTTCAGTAAAGTTAGTCCCTGGTGAGATGGGAGTTTACAGTCCTAATGGCCTCTGGGAAGAAACTCCTTCTCATCCTCTCCATTTTCACAGCATGGCAACGGAGGCGTTTGCCTGACCGTAGCAGCTGGAACAGTCCGTTGCTGGGGTGGAAGGGGTCCCCCATGATCTTGTTGGCACTGGAGTTGCACCTCCTGATGGATAGTTCCTGCAGAGGGGCGAGTGTAGTTCCCATAGTGCGTTCGGCCGAACGCACTACTCTCTGTAGAGCCTTCTTGTCCTGGGCAGAGCAGTTCCCAAACCAAATCGTGATGTTTCCAGACAAGATGCTTTCCACAGTCGCTGGGTAGAAGCAAGGGAGGATCCTCAGAGACACTCTGAATTTCCTCAATTGCCTGAGGTGGTAAACGCGCTGCCTTGCCTTACTCACCAGTGCGGCAGTGTGTGTTGTCCATGTCAGATCCTCTGAGATGTGGACTCCCAGGTATTTAAAGCCAGCGTAAACTGGCTTTAAAACGTAAACCAGCATCTGCAGTTCTTGTATGTTTATGTTGTACCTCTTTCATTCATGTGTTTTATCTCTCTCTTTATCGTCTCTCTCTATATCTCTCGTTTTCCCTCTCCCCCGACTCTCAGTCTGAAGAAGGGTCTCGACCCGAAACGTCACCCATTCCTTCTCTCCAGAGATGCTGCCTGTCCCGCTGAGTTACTCCAGCATTTTGTGTCAATCTCCGGTGTAAACCGGCATTTGCAGTTCCATCCAAAACATTATTTTGAAGCTGCTTTGACAGAGCAGTTTTAATAATTAAAATCCATCATAGACATTAGATGCGGAAGTTGTCAATAATGCAGCAAATGGTGGCCAGAAATATGATTGGACTCATTTCCATCTACTGCGACGTACATTGGTGTTTTTAGTGAATGACTGAGGAGACATTGTTTAAGAAAGAACTGCAGATGCTGGAAATATCGAAGGTAGACAAAAAATGCTGGAGAAACTCAGCGGCTGAGGCAGCATCTATGGAGAGAAGGAATACGTGACGTTTCGGGTCGAGACCCTCTTCAGACTGATGTCGGGGGGGGGGGGGGGTTGTGGGAGGGAGGAGTAAGTATCAATGAGGGGGGGACCTAATTGATACTTAACAAATAGTGAAAGGCCTGGATAGATTGCATGTGGAGAGGTTTCCACTAGTGGGAGAGCCCAGGACCAGAGGGCTCAGCCTCAGAATAAAAGGATGTACCTTTAGAAAGGAGATGAGAAGGAATTTCTTTATTCAGGGATTGTTGAATCTGTGGAATTCTTTGCCACAGACGGCTGTGGAGGCCAAGTCAATGGATATTTTAGAGGTGGAGACTGATTGATTCTTGATTAGTATGGGGGTCAGAGGTTATGGGGCGAAGGCGGGAGTATGGGGTTAGGAGGGAGAGATAGATCAGCCATGATTGAATGGCGGAGTAGACTTGATGGGCCGAATGGCCTAATTCTGCTCCTACAACTAACAAACGTATGAACACTCTATTGAGGTTTTAGTTACACCCCATTCGACAAGGGATAAGATTTCCCAGTTGTTATTAAAGTGGTCTGAACTCATCAGCTGATTGATTATACTGGAGTGCTCCGGTATGGATTTTAGTTTAGAGATACAGCGCGGAAACAGGCCCTTCGGCCCACCGAGTCCGCACTGACCAGCGATCCCCGCGCACTAACACTGTCCCACCCACACTAGGGACAATTGACATTCATACCAAGCCAATTAACCTGCAAACCTGCACGTCTTTGGAGTGTGGGAGGAAACCAAAGATCTCGGAGAAAACCCACGCAGGTCACGGGGAGAAGGTGCAAACTCCTAACAGACAGCGCCCGTAGTCAGGATCGAACCTGGGTCTCTGGCGCTGTGAGGCAGCAACTCTACCGCTGCGCCACCATGCTGCCCCATTGTGCTCAGTGACATCCCAGGCTGTATTTCTTCATTTAACTGCACATTCGGTTCTATAGAAAGATGTCGCTGCCAAATCTGTGCCATTATGATGCTAATAGCCTCACCATTATTCCTGCTTCAAATTCCAAGCCATAATTACTGCAAAAGTAGTGAAGGCTTGTTTCATTATTGCATTCTTAAGGTCTTAAAGATGGCGGAGTCAAGGGATATGGGGAGAAGGCAGGAACGGGGTACTGATTGTGGATGATCAGCCAAGATCGCAATGAATGGTGGTGCTGGCTCGAAGGGCCGAATGGCCTACTCCTGCACCTATTGTCTATTGTCTATTGATATAATGATCTAACCTCTCTCTTCCGAAGTCCGATTCAGTTGAGGCCATTTTAAGGCATTACGCTCACAAAGGTGAAAACACACACCTCCAGATTCAGGGACAGTTTCTTCCCAGCTGTTATCAGGCAACTAAACCATCCTACCAACAACCAGAGAGCGGTCCTAACCAGACTACTATCTACCTCATTGGAGACCCTCGGATAATCTTTGATCGGACGTTACTGGCTTTATCTTGCACTAAATGTTATTCAGGGTATTCCCTTTATCATGTATCTGTACACTGTGGATACAATCGTGCGTTGTCTTTCCGCTGACTGGTTAGCACGCAACAAAAGCTTTTCACTGTACCTTGGTATGCGTGACAATAAACTGAACTCATGAACTCAAGTGCTGGAGCAAACTCAGAGGGTCAGGCAGCATCTCTGGAGGACATGGACAGGCGATGTTTCGGGTCAGAGAAAATAGGTGCAGGAGGAGGCCATTCGGCCCTTAGAGCCAGCACCGAAGGCTCGATGGGACCCTTGTTCAGACCGATTGTACCAGGGGACAAAGCTGGAAGAGAAGTGGGGGGGGGGGGGGGGGGTGAGACAAAGCCCGGTGAGTGATAGGTGGATACAGTTGAGGGGGGGTTTGGATGGGTGGACAAAGACTCGAGATGAAAAGGTGACAAAAGGAAGAGACTCATTTAGTTTAGTTTAGAGATGCAGCGAGAAAAGAGAACCTTCGGCCCACCGAGCCCGCATTGACCAGCGATCCCCGCGCACTAACACTATCCCACACACACTAGGGACAATTTACACTTACACCAAGCCAATTAACCGACAAACCGGTACGCCTCTGGAGTGTGGGAGGAAACCGAAGATCCCGGAGAAAACCCACGCAGGTCACGGGGAGAAGGTGCAAACTCCGTACGGACAAGCACTCGCCGTCAGGATCGAACCCGGGTCTATGGCGCTGTAAGGCAGCAACTCTATCGCTGCGCCACCGTGCCGCCCAATTTCCTGCCTATCGTTCTAATGAAGGAATAAAATAAAGTTATTGGTGGCAGTGAAAAAATTACAATTCCCAGTGGATGTCATTACCAGGGACATCTATTTGTTTACGACTGGATTAGTGAGTTAACCACACAGGAACGGCCACAAACATAGACTTATGGCCCTGTCCCACTGTACGAGTTCATTCCAAGAGCTCTCCCGAGTAAAAAAAAAAATCAAACTCGTGGTAAACACGGAGAATGAACGTAGCGGGTACGTCGGAGCTCGGGGACGTCTCTTAGCGGCTCGTAACGCTAATGGCAGGTACTCGGGAAGACTCGCTAACGGCAGGTAAGCACGGGAAGACTCGTGAAGATTTTTCAACATGTTGTAAAATGTCCACGAGAGCCCCGAGTACCGACGAGCGGCCATTGCCGTAAATCTCCGAGTTCGAATCGGGGCAAACTCGGGGGAGCTCTTGGAATGAACTGGTACCGTGGGACAGGGCCATTACTGTGGGATGTGAAGCTGGCTGGCTCACAGCTCAGCGAGGAAACACACACAACAAATGTGTATCACTCCACATTGGTAATTAAAGGGTAACATTAGGCTCACGCTGTGAGCTTAGAGCAACAAATACTAAACTAACAAATAAGGAATAATGTATTTCTGAGACTGAGGGGTGGCTTGGAGCTGCTGCCTCTCAGTGCCAGAGACCCGGGGTGCGACCCTGACCTCAGGTGCTGCTTATGTGGAGTTTGCACGTTCTCCCCGTGAGCGTATAGGTTTCCTCCAGGTCATAGCTGTTACACAGCGTGGATTACCAGCAGCCGCCGACCAAGATGCCCTATCTACACTCGTCCTACCTGCCTGCATTTGACCCCGTTCCCCCTCGAAACCTTTCCGATCCATGTACCAATGTCTTTGAAATATTGTTAATGCACCGACCTCAACTACCTCCTCTGGAAGCTCATTCCATATACCCACCACCCTCGGTGTGGAAAGGTTTGCTCCCAGCTTCCTATTAAATCTTCCCTCTCTCACTTTAAACCTACTGTAGGCCCCCTAGTTCTTGATTCAATAGACAATAGACAATAGGTGCAGGAGTAGGCCATTCGGCCCTTCGAGCCGGCACCGCCATTCAATGTGATCATGGCTGATCATCCCCAATCAGTACCCCGTTCCTGCCTTCTCCCCATATCCCCTGACTCCGCTATTTTTAAGAGCCCTATCTAGCTCTCTCTTGAAAGCATCCAGAGAACCTGCCTCCACCGCCCTCTGAGGCAGAGAATTCCGCAGACTCACCACTCTCTGTGAGAAAAAGTGTTTCCTCGTCTCCGTTCTAAATGGCTTACTCCTTATTCTTAAAATGGATTCACCTACTCCAGGTAAACATCTGTGCATCTACCCTGTTTCTTCCCCTCACGATCTTATACAGCTCTATAAGAACACCCCTCATTCCCCAGCTCTCCAAGAAGTTGAGTCCTAGCCTGCCCGACGTCTCCCTATAGCTCGGGCCCTGCAAACATGGTCTAGAAGTTGGGAGGTCATGTTACAGCTGGTACAAGACTTTGATGAGGAAACATAGAGAATATTGTGTTTAGTTTTGGTCACCCCGTTAAAGGAAACATGTCGTTAAGCTGAGAAGGGAGCAGAGAAGATATACAAGGATGTTGCCAGGGCTTGAGGGCCTAAGCTATACGAAGAGATTGAGCAGGCAAGGACGAGTGCAGGAGGATGAGGAGTGATCTTATAGAGGTGTATAAAAGCATGAGAGAAATATATAAAATAAATGCACAGAGTCTCTTGCCCAGAGTAAGGGAACTGAGAACCAGACGACATTGGTTTAAGATGATGGAGGAAAGATTTAATAGGAACCTGAGGGGCAATGGTTTTACACAAAGGGTGGTGGGTGTATGGAACGAGCTGCTGGAGGAGGTAGTTGAGGCAGGGACCATCACAATGTTTAAGAAACATTTAGACAGGTACTTCGATAGGACAGGTTTAGAGGGACGTGGGCCAAATGCAGGCAGGTGGGACTAGTGTAGATGGGACATGTTGGTCGGTGAGGGCAAGTTGGGCCAAAGGGCCTGTTTCCACATTGTGTGATTCTAAGACTCCATAACGTCCTCATTAAAAAACGGGTTTCCTCCCACATCCCAAAGACGTGCGGGTTGTGGACGAATTGTCCTCTGTAAATGTCGGCAGAGAATGTGAAAGTGGGATAACTTAGATCCTGTGTGAATGGGTGATCTAGTTTGGGGTAGTTAAGTGTTTCCATCGATCTGTAACCGATCCGTCCACTGAAGTTAAAGTGCGTAGGAAAAAACTGCAGGTGCTGGTTTGCAACGAAGATAGACACAAAGTGCTGGAGTAACTCAGCGGGTCAGACAGCATCTCTGGGGAAAAGGAATAGGTGACTTTTCTGGTCGAGACCTTTCTTCAGACCGAGAGCCCGGGGAGAGGGAGACACAGAGATATGAACAGGTACATAGAACAAATGATGAAAGGTTTCTCCTCTCAGTCTTCCTTTTCTCCAGAGATGTTGCCTGACCCGCTGAGTTACTCCAGCACTTTGTGTCTATCTTCACTGTAGTTAAAGGTTCAGCTTTGGCAATTATATTTTAAATTCGTCAGTCTGAAGAAGGGTCTCGACCCGAAACAGGAAACATGTTCCCGATGTTGGGGGAGTCCAGAACCAGGGGCCACAGTTTAAGAATAAGGAGTAAGCCATTTAGAACGGAGACGAGGAAACACTTTTTCACACAGAGAGTGGTGAGTCTGTGGAATTCTCTGCCTCAGAGGGCGGTGGAGGCCGGTTCTCTGGATGCTTTCAAGAGAGAGCTACATAGGGCTCTTAAAAATAGCGGAGTCAGGGGATATGGCGAGAAGGGGTACTGATTGGGGATGATCAGCCATTATCACATTGAATGGCGGTGTTGGCTCGAAGGGCCAAATGGCCTACTCCACCACCTATTGTCTATTGTCTATAGTCTATTGAAATGTCGCCTATTCCTTCGCTCCATAGATGCTGCCTCACTAGCTGAGTTTCTCCAGCTTTTTTGTCTACCTTTAAAATTCTGGAGGTAATTTCAAGGGATTTCTCTTTGCATCTCTGGGCGAAAAGTATTTGCCCCAGATTTTATTTTTGAAAAATAATCCATAAATTATTTAAGAGGGGAAAGATTTAATAGGCGCATTTTCCCCACAGCCCGAAGACATTGGTAGGTTAACGGCTTGTGGAAATTGTGACTTGTGTGTAGGTTAAAACTAGTGTGCGGGGATCGCTGGTCAGCACGGACTTGGTGGGCTGAAGGGCCTGTTTCCACGCTGTGCGTCTAAACTAAACTAAACTAAATCAAACCAAAGACTCAGGAGGTCGGGCAGCATCTGTGGGAAGGAGAACATGATTGATGTTTCACATCAGAGATCCTTCATCAGAACTGTTCTGATAAAGGTTGGTTGTCTGAGCTGAAACATTTACTCTGCTTTTCTTCCCCCGGATGGGGCCCGACCAGCCGAGTGTTTACAGCATGAGCTGTTCTCCTTCGTTTTGCAACAGGTTGTCTCCATCAAGTTGACGGGACAACAGCTTGGTCAGGCCTCAGACCGCTGAGGTGAATGGTCCCCACGGAAACAGTGTCAGCAGGAGCATCAAGGCAAGCATTGACTCAGCGAGCTCTGCTGATTAAGCCACTATAGTGAAGTCATGGAGACACAGAGGTATAGAGTCTTATAGCGTGGGAACAGGCTCTTCGGCCCAACCAGCCAACATGTCCCATCTACACTAGTCCCGCCTGCCTGCATTTGGCCCATCTATCTATACTATTACTAAAACTCTCATCTTGTCCTCTTCCGGTTTGCGTTGTTTTTAAATTTGCGCAGAAACGGTAACCCTATATCGCTAGGATTTTTCCGTCACCTTACTCACCGTTCTCCTCTGCTCCAAGCGCACCCAGTTTTGTTTCGATCGGTGGAATATTACAAACGTTATGAAGGTTTAAAAAAACGTGAGATCAGCACCATAAAAGGACTGGACAAGCTAGGTGCAGAAAAAATGTTCCCAATGTTGGGCGAGTCCAGAACCAGGGGCCACAGTCTTAGAATAAAGGGGAGGCCATTTAAAACTGAGATGAGAAAAAACGTTTTCACCCAGAGAGTTGTGAATTTATGGAATTCCCTGCCACAGAGGGCAGTGGAGGTCAAGTCACTGGATGGATTTAAGAGAGAGTTAGATAGAGCTCTAGGGACTAGCGGAATCAAGGGATATGGGGAGAAGGCAGGCACGGGTTATTGATTGTGGACGATCAGCCATGATCATAATGAATGGCGGTGCTGGCTCGAAGGGCCAAATGGTCTCCTCCTGCACCTATTTTCTGTGTATAATCTTGGCTGATCTATCTCTCCCTCTCAACCCCATTCTCCCGCCTTCTCCCCACAGCCCCTGACACCCGCACGAATCAAGAACCGATCAATCTCCGCCTTAAAAATGCCCAAAGACAGCCTTATGTGGCGATGAATTCCACAGATTCACCGCCCTATATGGCGTGAGATGAGGAGTGAAGTGTGAAACGGGGTGCGGGGGGTATGTGGGTGGAAAGGGGCTGGGGTGCTAGGAAAAGAGGAGAAATGGAGGGAACCAGGGTGGGGAGGGGGACAGGGGGAGAAGGTGGAGCGTTACTTAAAACGAGACGGCAATGTTCATACCGGTAGTTACTTGAAGTTGCCACAGGGTGGCGCTCCTAGACCTTGTGTGGAAATACTGGCCAAGTGTGACCTTATTTTGCTGCTTTCCAGTCTAAAGCTGCGGAAAATTAATCACCCCACATAACCCCCTTCCCGTTGAAGACCCTGAGCTGTCGTATTTTGATCTTTCCTTGTTGGCTGTTGAGACCTATTAAAAAGGGCTTAGTTTAGTTTAGTTTATTGGTTTGTCCCATACGGGACCGCCCTTGTCCCCTTATTTGACTGCTACTTAAGAAGGGTTTCGGCCCGAAACGTTGCCTATTTCCTTCGCTCCATAGATGCTGCTGCACCCGCTGAGTTTCTCCAGCATTTTTGTGTACCTTTGACTACTACTACTCGGGTCGAGGGGACTGCCGGGTCAGAGCGCCGCGTCCGGCCCCCGCCTCACCCGTCCGGACGTAGTGCAGCCCATGGAGTGCAGCAGCAGCTCCTTGCCCGTAGGTCGGTCGGTCGGCAGCCCGGCCAGCTGTCCGACCTTCGGTACCTCGCTTACTGCCGACACCACCACCACCACCACCACCACCCCTCCTTCTCATTCATGGCCGATCATCGGCTCATGAGTTGGATGGGGTGCCGGACTTTGCGCGCGACGTCGCTCGGCCTCCAGGCCAAAACTCCTCAGCTGGCCCGCCGGCTGGGCATTGCGTGCAGTCCAGCACCCGGGCCAGCTCATCATTCACCCAGCCACGGCCGAGGCGGTCAACGGGTTGCCGTCGGGAATTTGTCCCTTAATTTGACCGTTTCTCCCTTATTTGGGAGTGAAATGTTGGCAACCCTAGTGACTGCTGCTGAATCAGATCACTACAAAATATACTTCTGCAAGTTGAAACTGAATCACGGGCTCAACAGCAGCAGCTGCACATGACTAACTGTTGTCTGATGTGTGTGTGTGTGTGTGGTAATATCGCCCAGATTCACCAACTGTCGGTATCTGCAAGGTGTCACATCATCTATTTTCAGTCAGTATCTGACACTGTCCCAGCTGTTCGATTGTTATGACCTCACTCAGACGCCTGAGGCCCACCCACCGATTTTCCCGGCACCCTTGGCTCCAGAGCCGTGCCGGATTCTCCGCTTTGCCGGACCAACGGATGGTCACGGTCTCCGCGAGGAGTCCAACGTTTCGCCGTGGAAGTCGGGGCGATGGGGACGGATCTGCTGGCTCCGGCCCGGCACGGAGTTCCAGAGCCCCGGCCGCAGGGGGGGGGGGGAAATCCGACCCGTCGATCGGTGGCGGAAGTCCCGATGAGGTCAATAGACAATAGACAATAGGCGCAGGAGTAGGCCATTCGGCCCTTCGAACCATTCAATGTGATCATGGCTGATCATCCCCAATCAGTATCCCGTTCCTGCCTTCTCCCCATATCCACTGACTCCGCTATTTTTAAGAGCCCTATCTAGCTCTCTCTTGAAAGCATCCAGAGAACCTGCCTCCACCGCCCTCTGAGGCAGAGAATTCCACACTCACCCCTCTCGGTGAGAAAAAGTGTTTCCTCGTCTCCGTTCTAAATGGCTTACTCCTTATTCTTAAACTGTGGCCCCTGGTTCTGGACTCCCCCCCAACATCGGTAACATGTTTCCTGCCTCTAGCGTGTCCAAGCCATTAACAATCTTGTATGTTTCAATGAGATATCCTCTCATGCTTCTAAACTCCAGAGTGTACAAGCCCAGCTGCTCCATTCTCTCAGCATATGACAGTCCCGCCATCCCGGGAATTAACCTTCTAATTTTTAAGAGCCCTAGGTCTCTTAAGGTCGAGTTCTTGCCATTGAGGGAGTACAGGGAAGGTTCACCAGACTGATTCCTGGGATGAGAGGAATATGAAGAAAGACTGGATAGACTCGGCTTGTACTCGCTAGAATTTAGAAGATTGAGGGGGGATCTTATAGAAACGTACAAAATTCTTAAGGGGTTGGACAGGCTAGATGCAGGAAGATTATTCCCGATGTTGGGGAAGTCCTGAACAAGGGTCACAGTTTAAGGTTAAGGGGGAAGTCTTTTAGGACCGAGATGAGAAAATCATTTTTCACACAGAGAGTGGTGAATCTGTGCAATTCTCTGCCACAGAAGGTAGTTGAGGCCAGTTCATTGGCTATATTTAAGAGGGAGTTAGATGCGGCCCTTGTGGCTAAAGGGATCAGGGGGTATGGAGAGAAGGCAGGTACAGGATACTGAGTTGGATGATCAGCCATGATCATATTGAATGGCGGTGCAGGCTCGATGGGCCGAATGGCCTACTCCTGCACCTATTTTCTATGTTTCTATGACTCGGCCGCCTCACCCGGCCGAGCGGCCACATTTTCGAGGGGACTTCCAGGGGGGAGGGGGTGGGGGACTTCACGAGAGCTCCCGTAATTTTGTCGGGATGAAAGGAGGGGCCGGGCCACCAGTTGGCGGCAAGGTGGTGGTGGGCCGGCAATGTCATGTTGGCAAGGATACGGGGATGGTTACAGGCATGATGGATTACAGACGGATGCAGAGACCGATTGGATCTGCTTGGCAAAGTCCAAAAGGAGCAATGATTGCGGAAAGATTGGAGAGGGACCGTAAGGAGAAACTGAATCCAGCTACGGGCATTTCAATAAGTGATGCATGGTTTTGTGATTGACAAAATAAACAGAGGTGACATGTTTTTTTTATCAACGAGAGGATTAGATTTAGAATCTTGCGTTCACACTAGTTCAACGTTAAACCGCTTTAGTAGCCACTCCCTACACACTCGGGGCAGTTTACAGACCTCAATTGACCTACAAACCCGCACGTCTTTGGGACGTGGGAGGAAACTGGAGCAGTCAGGGAGAGAATGTGCAAACTCCACACAGAGAGCACCCGAGGCCGGGATCGAACCCGGGTCTCCGGTGCTGTGAGGCAACGACTCTACACGCTGCACCAATGGGATGTGGTGACAGAATCATTTCTTCTGATATTCTGTTTATAAATGAGTCAAGGAGACTTTGACTCCCAAGCATCTAATTTTAGGATTGAAGAATGAAGGACGAAAACTAAATCGCTATGATCAATGGAGGCTGGAATTTTCCAGCTACCTGCAAGTCAACCTTGAGTTTAAAAGACACAAATGCAAATGTCAGGCTGAAGGTCGGCTGCAACCAAAGTTTAGTCTAGTTTAGTTTAGAGATACAGCGTGGAAACAGGCCCTTTGGCCCACCGAGTCAATAGACAATAGACAATAGGGCCATACGGCCCTTCGAGCCAGCACCGCCATTCAATGTGATCATAGCTGATCATCCCCAATCAGTATCCCATTCCTGCCTTCTCCCCATATCCCCTGACTCCGCTATCTTCAAGAGCCCTATCTAGCTCTCTCTTGAAAGTATCCAGAGAACCGGTCTCCACCGCCCTCTGAGGCAGAGAATTCCACAGACTCACAACTCTCTGTGTGAAGAAGTGTTTCCTTGTCTCCGTTCTAAATGGCTTACCCCTTATTCTTAAACTGTGGCCCCTGGTTCTGGACTCCCTCAACATCGGGAACATGTTTCCTGACTCTAGCGTGTCCAAACCCTTTATAATCTTATATGTTTCAATAAGATCCCCTCTCATCCTTCTAAACTCCAGAGTATACAAGCCCAGCTGCTCCATTCTCTCAGCATATGACAGTCCGCAACGACCAGCGATCCCCGCTCACGAACATTATCCTACACGCACTAGGGACAACTTACACTTACACCAAGCTAATGAACCTGCAAGCCTCTACATCTTTGGAGTGTGGGAGGAAACCGGAGCACCCGGAGAAAACCCACGCAGGTCACGGGGAGAACGTACAAACTCTGTACAGGCAGCACCCGTAGTCAGGATCGAACCCGGGTCTCTGGCGCTGCCAGGCAGCAACTCTACCGCTGCGCCACCCTGCTGTCCAGAGACAGAAATTAACTTCAGAAATCACTAACAAATCCACTGCACCGCTTGAAAATCAGTTGTAACTCCTCTGTCAAGGAGAGCAGTGACAGCCGCAGTTATATCGGTAAGCAGGTTTTAAGAATGAGGGGGATTAGTGACGATTTTTGAAGAGCAGATACCAGCATGGCCTCTCCTCCACTGTCAGAGTTAGGCCAAACGCAAATTGGAGGAAAAGCACCTCATATTTCGCTTGTTTAAGAAGGAACTGCAGATGCTGGAAAATCAAAGGTAGACAAAAGTGCTGGAGAAACTCTGCAGGTGCGGCAGCATCTGTGGAGCGAAGGGTTTCGGGACGAAACGTTGCCTATTTCCTTCGCTCCACAGATGCTGCCGCACCCGCTGAGTTTCTCCAGCACTTTTGTCTACCTTCATATTTCGCTTGAGCAGCTTACAGCCCTGTGGTTTAACCCATCATTTCTCTAACATCAAAAACCCTTGCATTCCCTCTCTCTCTCTCTCACTCTCTCTCCCTCTCTCTCTCTGTCCCTCGCCGCCCTCACCGTCGTACTAGTTTCACTGTCGTCCTGCTGAGTTTCACTGTTTGTATCCACTTGTTATCGCCGTCCCCAGGGCCAACAATGGACCATTGTGGGCTCCACTTTTCCTTGATCATTGTTACCGGCTTCGATCTGTCTTTTTTCATTTTATATCTTTCCTTCATTTGCTCGACGTACCTTTTCATATCTCTCGTTTTCCCTTTCCCCCGACTCTCGGTCTGAAGAAGGGTCTCGACCCGATAACGCCACCTATTCCTTTCCTCCAGGGATGCTGCCTGTCCCGCTGAGTCACTCCAGCAGTTCGTGTCTGTCTTTGGTGTAAACCAGCATCTGCTGTTCCTTCCTACACATAAAATGTCATGAGATTCAAGAGACATTTATTGTTACATACACCAATTGGTACAGTGAAATTTGGGGTCCCCATACAGCCATACGAATAAAAACGAATAGAACACGATAGTATTTTAACATAAACATCCCCTGCACAGTGGAATCAAAGTTTCCTACCGTGAGGGAAGGCCCAAAGTTCAGTCATCCTCCTCTTTGATGTTCTTTGATGTACACCCGTGGTCGGGGCCTCCCGAGCCCTGCTCAGTCGCCACTACGGGTGGCCCGATGCTCAGGCCCTCTCGCCGGGATGTTGGAACTCCGACGTCGGAACGGGAGAACAACCTCAGCGGCTTGGTCTCCGAATCGGCCACTTCCTACCGGAGTCCGCGGCTCCCGAAGTCCACCGGCCGCGCCGAGCCCAGACCCATGCTGGCGGCCCTCGGCAAAGGGCCCCAGGGCACCAGCGATGTTGAAGTCAGCGCCGCCAGCCCGCGCTGGAAGCTGTACAAACCACAGCCCCGCGATGTTGTTGCAGCAGGCCCCAGCACTCCGCAGCTTCAACGGCGATCCCAGGTGAGGCATCGCCCGCTCCGCGATGTATCCAGTGCTGCGCCGCCGCTACTGGAGCTCTGGTCCGGTCCCCCGGCAGGAAAGAGGACTGGACCAGATCCAGGTGGTATCTGATCCAGGTGGTAGGCCGCGAGGAGGGGGGGGGGGGGCGAGGACACGACTCGGAGAATAGTCGTATCCTCGCCAGGAGGTGACTGGGAAACGGTTTCCCCCTTGCCCTACTCCCCTCCCCCACATAGAAAAGCTAAAGAAACCTCCTCAACCTACTTTTAAACAAACTAAAAAATAAAAAAAAGATGGAAAAAACGGACAGACTGTAGGCAGAGGCAGCCTTCATGCGGCGCCCCCTAGTGGGCCTTGTTTCGCAAGCATTCATAAGAGGAAGGCTGTGGGTTAGTCAGCATGAAACATTAATATTTCTGATATACTAACCAACCTTCATGAATTATTTCGGCAGCGTTTCCAGCCAGGAGGTTTGTTTGCTTTAGGAGAACTGTGTATTTGTTTACCTCGAGTAGTTTATACTGTATTTAACATTTACACGGAAATATATGTACGCAGCTTTGGAACATAAAGTGAGGAAATAACTCAGCAGGTTGGGGCTGTACAGTCGAGCAGCGGTAGAGTTGCTGCCTCACAGCGCCCGAGACCCGGGTCCCATCCCGACCACGGGTGCTTGTCTGTACCCAGTCTGCACGTTACCCCCCCCGTGACCCGCGTGGGTTTTCCCCGGGGTCTCCGGTTTCCTCCCACACTCCAAGGACGTACGGGTTCGTAGGTTAATTGGCCTTCGGTGTAAATGTAATCTGTCCCTAGTGGTGTGTGTAGGGTAGTGTAAATGTGCGGGGGGTCGCTGGTCGGCGCGGACTCGGTGGGCCGAAGGGGATGGGTTTTTTTGCGCGCTGTATCTCTAAAACTAAACGAAACTAAATTTGGAAGAGTTGAATTTGCAGCATGACCAGAAACAGTCACGCCTGCTGTTCTTATCTCTGAGGTGGACAAAAATGCTGGAGAAACTCAGCGGGTGTGGCAGCATCTATGGAGCGATGGAAATAGGCAACGTTTCGGGACGAAACCCTTCCGGGTTTCGGCCCGAAACGTTGCCTATTTCCTTCCGGGTTTTGGCCCGAAACGTTGCCTATTTCCTTCCGGGTTTCGGCCCGAAACGTTGCCTATTTCCTTCCGGGTTTCGGCCCGAAACGTTGCCTATTTCCTTCCGGGTTTCGGGACGAAACGTTGCCTATTTCCTTCGCTCCATAGATGCTGCTGCACCCGCTGAGTTTCTCCAGCACTTTTGTCTACCTTCGATTTTCCAACATCTGCAGTTCCTTCTTGAACGTTCTTATCTCTGAGCTTTGTTCCAAACATCTGCCTGTCAAACCACCCCCCCCCTCCCCCCTCGCCTATGGCGACTTTGGCAATTTTAGGTAATATCTCACCTCGTTTTTTATTCCCTTCTTTTGCCGCAGTCCCTTCCCTTTCCCGACTCTGGTTTACATCGATTCTCCTGCTGTCCACCACCCTCGTCCCCTTCCACCTATACCACGCCTCCCCCCCCCACTGGCTTCACTGCTCCTCACTCCTAATCAACACCATTTTACATAGGAACATTAAATAAATAGGTGAAGGAGGAGACCATTCGGCCCTTCGAGCCAGCACCACCATTCAATATGATCATCCAAAATCAGTACCCCCATTCCTCCTTTCTCCCCCATATCCCTTGATGTTGTCTCCTTGTCACCAGTTGGTCCCATTTCCCCCTTTTATAATCCTTTTGTCTCTCTCTAATATCCAGCCTTTGTCCACCCATCTGCCAATCGCCCCCCCCCCCCTTCACCTGTATCCACCTATCACTTGCCCAATCTTGTCCCGGTCCCACCTCTCCTCCAGCTTTCGTCCCCCTATTGCAATCATAAGATCATAAGTGATGGGAGTAGAATTAGGCCATTCGGCCCATCAAGTCTACTCCGCCATTCAATCATGGCTGATCTATCTCTCGCTCCTAGCCCCATTCTCCTGCCTTCTCCCCATAATCCCCGACACCTGAACCAATCAATCTGAAGAAAGGTCCCAAGTCATTTATAGCGGAGAAATTTTATAGCGGAGATTTTATTATTTTTATTATTTAAAAATCCGCGGAAATCCTTTTGTGCGCACATAAATGTTCTTTGTGCGCTGGTTGCTTAGCGTGGACATTGGTCCCAACCTAAAGTGAAAACTTATTCATGTCCTCCAGAGAGATGCTGCCTGACCCGCTGACTTACTCCAACATTTTTGTGTTTTGTACATTTGAAAATAAATTGCTGTTCAAAATCACCACTAAGTCTAACGTTTGGAAATCTCTGCCTGTCAATGCTTTGGTAATATCTAAACGAACGAACAGCATTTCAAGAAGGTGGACTATCAGGGGGATTTGGAGATGGGCAGTCAATGCTGAGCTTGCCGGCAAGGCCTCCATCCTGAAAACAAAATGGAAGAACAGTTTAGCCCTGGCCACATGCACTGAAGCATGAAAACAGCATGCATTGGGGTGAGGCCTGCAGTTTAGGTTGCCAGTGTTGCATAGTTGTGCACAGTGTTCCTTAGACTCTATTTAGCCCCCTGCTGTGTTCGAAGATTCTGAACCAAATGGACCATGCACTTGATGCACTATCAACCTGGCCCAAGCTCAATGGATCCACAATGAAACTTGCCCCATGCTAGTCCGGAGGTGTCCTGCCGCACATTTAACCTGCTTTCCTTTGCTTCCTGCTTCAGAAAGTTGGCACAAAATGCCCTAGTCAGGCATCATCTCTGGAGAACGTGGATAGGTGATGTTTAGGGTCGGGACCGAGTCTGAAGAAGGGTCTCGACCCGAAACGTCACCTATGCATGTCCTCCAGAGATGCTGCCTGTCTTGCCGAGTTACTCCAGAACTCTGTATCCTTCTCCATAAGCTGGGTTCCTGTCTGAATCACCTCTACCCCAGTGAGGACATTGGACTTTGTCTGTGGTACTGAAGCGCTACAATGCTGAGGCCTATATTCTACACTCTGTGCCTTCCCCTTGTACTTGAGTTTGACGACTGCATCAATGCATGGTGTATCTGATCTGTTTAGATACCATGCAGAACAAAGCAGGGGGGGGGGGGGGAATAGACAAAAACTGCACACTATACCCCAAATGCGACCTACTCAACGCTATTTCCATGCTGCATCACTCTATGACACAATTTGACTTTTTACGAATACCCACTGCCTTCCGAACTCAATCTTCTCCAAGTCCACATAATTCTGTTCCTCCTTTATTATTTCTAAACTGCTTGGTTTGCAGTTGCCTGTGACACGTCTTTATACTCTGTTGCAAATGGGAATGTTAAAAGTGCCATTTGCCAGCCATAACTAACCACGAGTGTCATAACGAATCTTGACCCATTAGTAACAGGTAACTCTGGAGTAATGAGAGTGACTGATCATTTTCTCCCTTTCCCCCAAAAAGTGATGAATTAGATCTCATTAGAAGGCAGGAAATCATCTTTTGCTTGACAGCGGTTGTACAGAATCTCCAAGCTTCTACTTCAATAAGTTGGGCTGGAGTTAGAGACACCGCACGGAAACAGGCCCTTCGGCCCTCCGGGACCGCGCCGACCAGCGATCCCCGCACACTCGCACTATCCTACACACTAGGGGCAAATAATCTACAACCCTGTACGTCTTTGGAGTGTGGGAGGAAACCGGAGCACCCGGAGAACACCCACGGGGTCACGGGGAGAACGTGCAAACTCTGTACGGACAGCAACTGTGGTCAGGATGGAACCCGGGTCTCTGGCGCTGTGAGGCAGCGACTCCACCTCTATGCCACCGTGCCGCCACTTATCGCCTTGGACCACCCCTGGGGGCGGCACGGTGGTACTGCGGTAGAGCAGCTGCCTTCCAGCGCCAAAGGCCCGGGGTGAGGATGGCCATTATCGAACCTGGGTCTCTGGCGCTGTAAGGCAGCAACTCTACCGCTGCGCCACCGTGGTTGGCTGGCTAGCCCACACGAACAAAAACCTCTCAGTGTATCTTGGTAACCATAATAAATCAATCCTAATATCAATAACATCCTTCCACGGATCACTCCTTGTCTTGTGAAGGAAAATGACTATCTGATTACCAGTGAGGTTGGCTTGTGTTTAACTTCGGCTCAAAAGAAAGCAAACTAATTGAGTCTGATGGCTTTTTAATTTAGCATTTACTTCCAGTCAAAGAGATCAGGAGTGTGCAGTCAGTCTTCAACGTGTATCTCCATGGTAAAAGGATCCGTTGTTTGCTTGCTATCTTCATAGGTTACGTGCAAATTCAACTACAATTCACTGGAAATGCTTGTTTGTCTCTGCAGGTTTCTGGAGCTGTCCAAATCTTAATTGACGGCAACTAAAACAGAATAAATGTCATCTGTGACCGAAACCAGGCTGTTCTCATTTTAAAATTAAATGATGGAAGCAAACAGCAGCATTAAAGTGATTACGTGGGCTCAGAATAGCATGTGCGCGAGCAAGTATCATTACACTGGCCATGGAGGGAAATATTAATTTGTTGCAGAAACGGTTCCATCTGAAGCAAAGGAACAATATGATGCCCGTGTTACTCCATGTTACCTCAGAGATGCTGCCTGACACGCTGACTTACTCCACCACTTTATCATCAACACTAATTGGAAGTGGCATTGAAACGTTGTACATTTTTGGGGGTGGCAGGGTGGCGCAGCGGTAGAGTTGCTGCCTCACAGCGCCAGGGTCCCGGGTTCGATCCTGACTAGGGGCACTGTCTGTACCGAGTTTGTACTTTGTCCCAGGTGCTCCGATTTCCTCCCCGTGACCTGTATGTTCTCCCTGTGACCTGCGTGGGGTTTCTCCGGGACCTCCGGTTTCCTCCCACACTCCAAAGACCTGCAGGTTTGCAGGTTAATTGGCTTCTGCAAAATTGTATCTTTTCTATTGTTCCTAATCACAGTGAGGAGGTGTCTGATGGACTCACTGTGGTGGATGTTACATTTGTGTTTAGTGTGTGTTTTGTTATTTTATTATATGTTATGACTGCAAGGCAACGGAATTTCGTTCAGACCGAAGGGTCTGAATGACAATAAAGTTTCCATGATCCGTAATATTCATAAGTTCACAAGTTCTAGGAGCATAATAAGGCCATTTGGCCCATGGGGACTGCTCCACCGTGGCGGTTTACACCCCAGCGGTATGAACGTTGACTTCTCCAATTTCAGGTAGTCCCTGCTTTCTCCCTCCTTCCCCTCCCCTTCCCAGCTCTCCCACAGCCCACTGTCTCCGCCTCTTCCTTTCTTCTTCCAGCGCCACCCCCCCACATCAGTCTGACGAAGGGTCTCGACCCGAAACGTCAACTATTCCTTCGCTCCATAGATGCTGCCTCACCCGCTGAGTTCCTCCAGCATTTTTGTCTGCCTTCGATTCTTCCAGCATCTGCAGTTCTTTCTCAATCATGGCTGATCTATCTGTCCCCCTCAATCCCATTCTCCCCATAACCCCTGACACCCGCACTAATCACGAAATCTGTCAATCTCATCCTTGGAAATATCCATTGTCTTGGCCTCCACAGCCTTCTGTGGCATAGACGGTGTGTGTGGGTAGTGCTAGTGTATGGGGTGACTGCTGGTCGGCAGTGGGCCGAAGGGCCTGTTTCCACTTTGAATCTCTAAAGCCTAAATGAGCAACAACCCGCTCTTTTCAATTAAAATTCCTCCACCCTTCTCCCCCCCCCTCTCCCCAAACCTCTCCACCAATTAGACTACTTTACCTTCTATTCTCTCCATGGAGTTTATCCTTCAAACGTACAGTACATGGTGCGCTCCACTAGATGGAACCATTTGTGTTTCTAGGTAACTGGGCCCTTGGCTCATCGGTTGCCACGGTAACCGGACTCACCTACGCTATACTTGGTGGACGAGATGGAACATATTCTTTTGATGATCCATGCTCTGAATTTATTGACTTTACCGCTCAGGCAGAGGAGAATTCCTCGCATCTCTTATGTCTGACCTCAAATAAGAGGGTTAAGAATGTCTTGAGGATTTTGTCGCGATAAAATAATGTCATTCCTGCGCAGGAGAACGCCCTTGGAACAATTCCACTTTGCTCCGCTCTGTTCAGCTGCCAGTTGACTTGAACTGTGCGTAAAATCACGAGAGGAATAGATCGGGTAGATGCGCAGAGTCTCTCGCCCAGAGTAGGGGAATCGAGGACTAGAGGGCGTAGATTTAAGGTGAAGGGGAAAAGATTATGAATAGGTATCTGAGGGGTAACTTTTTCACACAGAGGGTGGTGGGTGTATGGAACGAGCTGCCAGAGGAGGTAGTTGAGGCTGGGACTATCCCAACGTTTAAGAAACAGTTAGACAGGTACATGGATAGGACGGGTTTGGAGGGATATGGACCAAGCACAGGCAGGTGGGACTAGTGTAGCTGGGACATGTTGGCCAGTATGGGCAAGTTGGAACGAAGGGCCTGTTTCCATGTTGTATCACTCTATTACTGGGTTTAATTTTGCAAACAATTTTACTTTAGATTTCCCATAAAATTCCAACACAATGGCAGTGTGTAAGAAGGAACTACAGATGCTGGTTTCCACCGAAGATAGACACAAAATGCTGGAGTAACTCAACGGGACAGGTAACATCTCTGGAGAAGGGTCTCGACCCGAAACATCACCCATTCCTTCTCGCCAGAGATGCTGCCTGTCCCGCTGAGTTACTCCAGCATTTTGTGTCTGATTTTTAACGTGATGTTTATGCAATGGTTCGTATAAAGCGCAGATAACTCTCAACCACACACTCCAAGTTTCCTTTCAAAAACTGATAGTAATGGCAGGATGGGATGGGAGGACCAGGGATTGGTTTGCATCTAAACCATTTGTACTTGGTGTCCACAATGTTAAACTCGTCACACAGCCCGAACAAAGATGCTTGGCACTTTAAGTGTGAAAATATTAGGGCCTGTCCCACTTGGGCGTCATTTGCGCGTCATTTACGCAACATCCTAAAAATTGGTTGGCGCATCGTGACGTGCGCATGGCGCATGGTGTGGCGCGTGCAGTGACGCGCGGCGCCCCAGGATTTTGGAATGCTCAAAATCCTCGTGCGCCACCTGCGTGACGTATCCCTTGCGCACGCTGACATACTGATGGCGTACGTGTAGCACGTGGTGACGCATGGTTTAAGCACGGTGACGCACGAACATTGCCTATGCTAATTTATTATGCCTCACCGTGCGTCAACTTCCGTAACCATGCGCCGCCCGTACGCCGTCGGCGGCCATTTGCACGTCATTTGACCATGTGACCACCCGGGTATAAAGCGTGCGTAGTTTTGAAAATTTTTCACTGGGAAAATCCTCGCCACGGAGATCGGACTAAGCGCGAACGACATCGCAAATGGCTCCCAAAAGAAGCAGGGCCCTCAAGAGCACTTGGCGCGCGACTATCGTACTGCTAGACGATTTTCATGCGACTGTCGCGCGTCAGTCACTACCTGCCTGTCGTATAAATGAGGCGCAAATGACGCCCAATTGGGACAGGCCCTATAGGGTTTAGAATCCTAAATGCATTATTCGTACAAATGTACATGGATGGGAAAGGGTATCTGCACCGTACGCGAACCGTCGCAGAAACATCAGGTTAAAAATCAGACACGAAATACTGGAGTAACTCAGCGAGACAGGCAGCGTCTCTGGAGACAAGGAATGGGTGACGTTTCGGGTCGAGACCCCACAATCGTCAGACAAACATACAGAATAGTGAAAGGACTGGATAGAGTGGATGTGGAGAGGATGTTTCCACTAGTGGGAGAGTGTAGAACTGGAGGTCATAGCCTCAAAATTACAGGACGTTCTTTTAGGAAAGAGATGAGGGAAATTTCTTTAGTCAGAGGGTGGTGAATCTGTGGAATTCTTTGCCACAGAAGGCTGTGGAGGCCATGTCAGTGGATTTTTTTTTTTTAATTAAAAAAAAAAAAAAAATTATTATTTTTTTTTTTTAATTGTTTTTTTAAATTATTTTTATTTATTAGAAGTACATTACATTACAACCAATTACATTAGTACTCGTCACATATATCTTATTACAATTAATGTACTCCATTTATTTTTTACACTAATAAAGGGAAAGGATGAGATTGAGAGAAAGGAGAAAGTGAAGGAAAAAAGTGAAAGTGTAAAAAACGTGACAACAAAAAACAAAAACAAAAAGAACAAAGACCCTATAAGGAAGAAATTAAAAACAAAAAGAAAGAGTTAAGAAATAGACCCTAAAAAAGAAGAAAAAAGAGAAAGAGGGAAAAGAGAAAAACAAATACTTTGTTGTAAGCATCATGCAAATGGATATACCAACTCTCCAGCTTTCATCCCCCCTTACCTGACCTCAGTTTTTTTTTTCAAGGGGGAAATAGATAGATTCTTGATTAGTACAGGTGTTAGGAGCGATGGGGAGAAGGCAGGAGAATGGGGTCAGGAGGGAGAGATAGATCAGCCATGATTGAATGGCGGAGTAGACTTGATGGGCCGAATGGCCTAATTCTACTCCTTATGACTTATGAAGTGCTGGAGTAACTCAGCGGGTCAGGCAGCATCTCTGGAGAAAATGGATAGGTGACGTTTCGGACCAGGACCCTGCTTCAGGTCTGAAAGGCCTGGTCTAGGCTGGCACGGTGGCACAGCGGTAGAGTTGCCACCTTACAGCGCCACAGACTCGGGTTCGATGCCGACTACAGGTGCTGTCTGTAGGGAGTTTGTACTTTCTCCCCGTGACCTGCGTGGGGTTTTCTCTGGATGATCCGGTTTCCTCCCACAATCCAAAGACGTACAGGTTTGTTGGTTGATTGGTTTCAGTAAGAACTGTAAATTGTCCCGAGTGTGTGTAGGATAGTGCTAGTGCACGGGGTGATCGCTGGTCGGCGCGGACTCGGTGGGCTGAAGGGCCTGTTTCTGTGCTGTATCTCTGAACTAAGCTGAACTAAAAGGGAAGATAGACACAAAATGCTGGAGCAACTCAGTGGGTCAGGCAGCATCGCCGGAGAGAAGAAATGGGCGTCGCTTCGGGTCGAGACCCTTCCTTCTCTCCAGAGATGTTGCCCATCCCGGTGAGTTACTCCAGCATTTATTCTCCATCCTTGGCATGAACCAGCATCTGCAGTTCTTTTTACATTAGTGTGTGAAAAGTTGAGTTGGCATCTGGTAACCTTCTTGCATCAAGCAAAGTAACAGGTTTTATTTGATTCCCCTCATCAACGGAAAACTACTCGGGTACCATCTTGCCAACTTTGTATCTTGGCCCCGGGCTGTAAAGAAAGCCCGAGCTTTCTTTCCTCCACCACTCCTACCTTGCATGGCTCCTGTGACTTTGTTAGTGTGGAGGGGGGGGGGGGGGGGCAGGTTGTTCAGATGCCCGCAAGGGCAACCGAGGGAGGTGGTGTCTCAGGGCTGGGTGAGAGGGGAGGGGGGCAAGCCGGTGGGCGTGAGGTGACAGAACCTGGAAAGGCATTCGCCCCATTCCCCATCCCTTCATCAGCATTGATGCCTCTGCCAGCAGCACCGCACTCCCACCAGCCCACACTGCCAACCTCAAACTAAGGCATCTGTCATCCTGTTTAAAGTGCCAATTGTCGGGTCAAAGCTTGCCGAGATTCGTTTGGTTGCTGCAATTCAAGCTCCACGGAGCTGGCTCATTCTCGCCGGCTCCTTGCAAATGTGTTGTGTGTTGTTAACCCGTCTGGTCAGAGCCATCTCTCCACGTTACACTGGAGAACTGGAAGGGAAGGTGGCTTCCTGCCCCATCTCTCTGCTTGTGCCTTCAGATTGTCTCAGTATGCAAATAAATATTATTGAAGTTTAACAATGCTGGAGAAACTCAGCGGGTGAAGCAGCATCTATGGAGCGAAGGAAATAGGCAACGTTTCTGGTCGAAACCCGAAGGGTTTCGGCCTGAAACGTTGCCTATTTCCTTCGCTCCATAGATGCTGCCTCACTCGCTGAGTTTCTCCAGCATTTTTGTCTACCTTCGATTTTCCAGCATCTGCAGTTCCTTCTTAAACATGATTGAAGTTTAGTTTAGTTCAGTTTAGTTCAGTTTAGTTTAGTTTAGCTTAGCTTACAGATACAGTGCAGAAACAGGCCCTCTGGCCCCCCCGACCAGCCTTCCCCGCACGTTAACACTACCCTACACACACTCGGGACAATTTTACATTTACACCAAGCCTATTAGCCAACAAACCTGTACGTCTTTGTAGTGTGAGAGGAAACCGTAGATCTCGGAGAGAACCCCCCCCCCCGCGCGGATCACAACGTGCAAACTCCGTACAGACAGCACTCCGTAGTCAGGATGGAACCCGGGTCTCCGGCGCTGTGAGGCAGCAACTCTACCGCTGCGCCACCGTGCGGCCCTGTAGTAAATATTGTCGGAAACAAGACGGCCACTTTATACACAGGAGGACTTCACGAATAGCAATATGATTGATACTGACCTGATTATCTGTCTTAGGATCAACAAACTGGACAGCAGGATATGAAATTCAACACAACGCAGGCGTTATCAATCTGAAATGAAAACAGAAACTGCTGGAAACATTCAGTAGGTCAAGCAGCCTCTGTGGAAATAGAAATGGCATTAATGTTTCAGGCAAATTACAAAGTGCTGCAGTAACTCAGTGGGTCAGGCAGCATCTCTGGAGGACAAGGATGGGTGACGTTTCGTGTTGGGATCCTGCTTCAGTCTGAAGGTGCCCGCTACTCTCTGTGTAGATAAACCTATCCTGCATATCTCCATTCAACTTTCCCCCTCTCACCTTATGGCTACGCCCTCTAGTGTTGGACATCTCCACCCTGGGATAAAGGTTTTGACTGCAACAAACCGGAGGAAGGCAAATAAAATAGGAGAAATCGATTACATTGGGAAGGAGCAAGATTTGGGAATGATAAGCTGTTCAATGTTTACAAGCACAGCATGGAAACAGCTTCTTCGGCCCAATGAGTCCACGCCGACCACTCTAAACAGAGAGGGGTGAGTCTGTGGAATTCTCTGCCTCAGAGGGCGGTGGAGGCCGGTTCTCTGGATACTTCAAGAGAGAGCTAGATAGGGCTCTTAAAGATGGCGGAGTCAGGGGATATGGGGAGAAGGCAGGAACGGGGTACTGATTGGGGATGATCAGCCATGATGACAGTGAATGGTGGTGCTGGCTCGAAGGGCCGAATGGCCTAATCCTGCACCTATTGTCTATTGTCTATTGACCATTGATCACCCTAGTTCACGCTAGTTCTACATTTCTCACCCCCTCCTCTAAATACACGCGTCTTTGGACATTTAGAGACAATCAGAGCTCAGAAACAGGGCTGTTAGCCCAACTCATCCATGCCAAGTAAGATGCCCTATCTATGCCGCTCCCATTTACCCACATTTGGGCCCTATCCCTTTATATGTTAAGCTGACCACAAGGGACTTATAAGATTATAAGAATATAAGATTATTAAGGGATTGGACACACTAGAGGCAGGAAACATGTTCCCGATGTTGGGGGAGTCCAGAACCAGGGGCCACAGTTTAAGAATAAGGTGTTGGCCATTTAGAACGGAGTTGAGGAAAAACCTTTTCACCCAGAGAGTTGTGTATCTGTGGAATTCTTTGCCTCAGAAGGCAGAGGAGGCAGAATCTCCGGATGTTTTCATGAGAGAGTTAGATAGAGCTCTTAAAGATAGCAGAGTCAAGGGATATGGGGAAAAGGCATGAACGGGGTACTGATGATGGTGGATGATCAGCCGTGATCACAGTGGTGCTGGCTCGAAGGGCCGAATGGCCTACTCCTGCACCTATTGCCTTTTGTCTATTGTGTTTTGACTTTATCAAATGCTTTACCAAAATCCATGTAGACAACATCCACTGCCCATCCATCACTCTCGTCATCTCCTCAAAAAAACTCAATCAAGCCTGTACGACATGACCTGCCGTGACCAAGGCCGTGCTAACTGGTCCTAATCAGCCAACTCTCTTCCAAATGCAAGTCAATCTACACCTGAAGGATCCTTCCTGTGTACCTGTCCTAATGACTTTTAAATATGATTATACCTGCCTCAATTACCATTCTTGCATCATGGCCGATCTCAGTCAGCATGGCCCATAAAACCAGAAAATACTCAGCCAGCTTCAGTGGAAGGAGAAACAGTTCGCATTCCGGGTGATGTCCTTCATCTGAATGTGTTTTTTCCAATCACATAAATAATATTCAATTTATTCTTATTGCACCAGATGAATTTCTCTCCCGTCAGGCGAAAGGTACAGAAGTGTGAAAACGCACCCCTCCAGATTCAGGGACAGTTTCTTCCCAGCTGTTAACAGGCAACTGAATCATCCTACCACAACCAGAGAGCAGTGCTGAACTACTATCTACCTCTTTGGTGACCCTCGGTCTATCCTTGATGGGACTTCGCTGGCTTGACCTTGCGCTCAACGTTATTCCCTTATCACGTATCTATACACTGTAAATGGCTCGATTGTAATCATGTATTGTCTTTCCGCTGACTGGATAGCACGCAACAAAAGCTTTTCACTGTACCTCGGTACACGTGACACTAAGCTAAACTAAACTCAACTTTAGTATCCCCCGAAACTCCAGTCAAAGGCACTTTCAGCTTTCTGGAAGATTTGTAGTTTTTATCTTAAAAATGTTGATCGCAGCCTGGAAACTGAGAAGATACATATCGCACAAGAACTTGACATTGCGTTATTTTAAGCCACAGCTTGCTGGCTTCATGGCCTGCTAACGATCGCATGGGAATCAGTCCGTGGTGTAGAATTCAAAGATAGACACTAAATGCTGGAGTAACTCAACGGCTCAGACAGCACCTCTGGAGAAAAAGGAATAGAAACTTAGAAAATAGGTGCAGGAGTAGGCCATTCGGCCCTTCGAGCCAGCACCGTCATTCAATACGATCATGGCTGATCATCCAGAATCAGTACCTCGTTCCGGCTTTTTTCCCTCCCTTGATTCCGTTAGCCTGAAGAGCTACAGTCAATCTAACTCTCTCTTAAAAACATCCAGTGAAGTGGCCTCCACTGCCTTCTGTGGCAGAAAATTCCACAGATTCACAACTCTCTGGGTGAAGAAGTTTTTCTTCATCTCAGTCCTTAATGTCCTATCCCTTATTCCTAAACTGTGACCCCTGATTCTGGACTCCCCCAACATCGGGAAATATTTTCCTGCATCTAGCCTGTCCAATCCCTTAAGAATTTTATATGTTTTTATAAGATGCCCTCTCATCCTAAATTCCAGTGAATACAAGCCCAGTCGACCTATACCTTTCATCATCCGTCAGTCCCGCCATTCCGGGAACTAACCTGGTGAACCTACGCTGCACTCCCTCAACGGCAAGAATAGGCGACGTTTCAGGTCGAGACCCTTCTTCGGATGCTGTCTGACCCGCTGAGTTACTCCAGCTTTTTGTGTCTAGCTGCAGTTTAATACAGCGCCTGCAGTTCCTTCCTACGCCTATAGAATTCAAAGGAGGCTTCACAGTGACCAACACGACAGCATGGGCACGCTGGGCAGTTGCCCGGGGCAGCAGGAGCATAAGGGGCCCCATGCTAATCTGTGTACCTTGTGTGCTTGATGTCAATAAATAAATACTATACTAAACTATAAATATTTGTTCTTGGAAAATGCATATTTAGCATGTGTTTTACTAAAGATAATGAACAATATTCAGGTAGACCAAAATGCTGGAGAAACTCAGCGGGTGCAGCAGCATCTATGGAGCGAAGGAAATAGGCAACGTTTCGTGCCGAAACCCTGAAGGAAATAGGCAACGTTTCGGGCCGAAACCCTGAAGGAAATAGGCAACGTTTCGGGCCGAAACCCTGAAGGAAATAGGCAAAGTTTCGGGCCGAAACCCTGAAGGAAATAGGCAACGTTTCGGGCCGAAACCCTGAAGGAAATAGGCAACGTTTCGGGCCGAAACCCTGAAGGAAATAGGCAACGTTTCGGGCCGAAACCTTGAAGGAAATAGGCAACGTTTCGGGCCGAAACCCTGAAGGAAATAGGCAACGTTTCAGGCCGAAACCCTGAAGGAAATAGGCAACGTTTCGGGCCGAAACCCTGAAGGAAATAGGCAACGTTTCGGGCCGAAACCCTGAAGGAAATAGGCAACGTTTCGGGCCGAAACCCTGAAGGAAATAGGCAACTTTTCGGGCCAAAACCCTGAAGGAAATAGGCAACGTTTCGGGCCGAAACCCTGAAGGAAATAGGCAATGTTTCGGGCCGAAACCCTGAAGGAAATAGGCAACGTTTCGGGCCGAAACCCTTCCGGGTTTCGGCCCGAAACGTTGCCTATTTCCTTCGCTCCATAGATGCCGCTGCACCCGCTGAGTTTCTCCAGCATTTTTGTCTACCTTCGATTTTCCAGCATCTGCAGTTCCTTCTTGAACAATATTCGTGTTTGATTTTTATGATAACAAGCAGACATTGGCATCCGCCTCTGATTTAGCATCGCGCTCACCTCCGCAACCACACGTGCATGTATGCGTACGTATCTCGCGCGCTGCATGACTGGAAATCCTGGAAATGGGAACCCATGGTATTTATCGGCAAACACTTGTGAGGAATTTATGGAATTAACGGGACAACATGTTCTTTGTGCCATTCTTGAAGAAATAAAAGAGTCAAAGTATGATTCAATAAGTGTGGATTCCACTCCAGACATCTCACGCACTGATCAGCTGACGTGTACTGTCCGGGTACATTCGAGGATGTGGGCTGCTGGAACGTTTTGTTAAGTTCATCCCTCATCTTTTCTCATGGAGCAAAGAATCCACTGTTGTGGATTTCCTTAATGAGAACGAAATTCCACTATCAAAGTGCTGTGGTCAGTCGTGTGACAATGCCTCGAATATGTCTGGACGCTATACTGGATGGCAAGCACGGATCCATCAACTGAATGAGTTCGCCATCTATGTCCCCCGTGCTGGACACAGCCTGCACTTGGTGGGAGCAAACGCGACAGAAAGAAAATCGTCGGGACTTCTCTTCCTTCAATCCGGGACATTGCGTGCAAACGTTGCTTGTCCAAGGCCAACAGCATTGTAAAAGACCCCACAGATCTCCATCATGGACTGTTCACTCTGCTGCCCTCGGGGAAAAGATATCGTAGTATAAGGAGCAGAACGGCCAGGTTTTGCAACAGCTTCTTCCCCCGAGCCATCAGACTCTTGAATTCCATGTAATGTGCTGCCACTGTTATCTATTTTAGCTTTGTATCTATTTTATCCTTTTGTTAGTTTATGTTGCACGGTGAGCCAGATGCAACGACATTTCGTTCAGACTTGTATTTGTTGGTGTGTTTTTGAATGAGAATAAAGTCTTTGATTGGTTGAGAGTGTTTTGTCCACGGACTGTAAAATTCTTTCACCTTTGTTCAGTGTCCGTATTCCTTTTATCTCTGCTTCTACACACATCGATGGAATGTTCCGGCATCATCTTTAGGGAAAAGATTGTTGTGGCCAAGCGTCTGTCTGACACGAGATGGTCGTCACATTTTGACGCTGTTCATGCTGTGTACGGGGGGTTTGGAGAAAATCAAACACGCACTGGATCCTGTGTCAGCCGGCACGGAACAGGAAGCGGACACAAGGCGAGAGGCAGGAGGATTGAGCGAGAAAATGGAGAACCTGGAAACGATTCTTTGGAATGACCTTCTTGAGAGAGTGGACAAAACAAGTAAGGTCCTGCAGTCAGAGGATGTGAACAAACTTGTTGCCATGAATCTTCTTGAGTCTCTGAAAACCTATTAGAGACAAATTTAATGAATACGAATTGAAAGCCAGGAGGAGGTGTCCAGATTCAGATTATAGCGATGTGAAACAACGGGAATGAAAATGAAATGCGTAAGTAGGGGCTCCAGTGCACTGCTTTGCCCGGGGGGTCTATAATGCTGTTAAGATGGCCCTGCAACATGACACGGAATTCCATGGGCTAAAAAGGGCATCAATAATACCGGTGCCCAAGAAGAGTAAGGTGACGTGTCTCAATGACTATCGACCAGTGGCACTAATGTCTGTGGTGATGAAGTGCTTTGAGAGGCTGATCGTGGAGCAAATCAACTCCTACCTCGGTAAAAACATGGACCCACTGCAGTTTACTTACCGCCACAACAGATCAACGGTGGATGCGATCTCGCTGGCCCTCCACTCCACTCTGGACCAATTGGACAACAAAAACTCATATGTCAGGCTGTTATTCATTGACTACATCTCGGCATTTAATACCATCATCCCCTCCAAGCTGGTTACCAAGCTCTCAGATCCGGGTCTCTGCGCATCCCTCTGCAATTGGATCCTCGACTTCCTCATTCACAGACCACAGTCTGTCCGTATTGGTGGAAATGTGTCAACGTCGTTAACAATCAGCATGGGAGCACCTCAAGGCTGCGTGCTCAGCCCCCTGCTGTACTCACTCTATACTCATGACTGCGTAGCCGGACATAGTGCGAACTCCATCATCATGTTTGCCGATGACACCACTGTTGTGGGACGTATCACTGATGGAGATGACTCAGAGTATAGAAGAGAGATCGAGCAACTGTCCATATGGTGCCAGCACCATAACCTGGCTTTCAACACCAGCAAAACCAAGGAACTGATTGTGGACTTTGGAAGGGGTTGGATGGGGACCCACAGTCCCGTTTATATCAACGGGTCGATGGTGGAAAGTGTCAAGAACTTCAAATTCCTGGGCGTGCATATTTCCGAAGATCTCTCCTGGTCCCAGCACACTCATGCAATCATGAAGAAAGCACATCAGCGCCTCTACTTCCTAAGAAGATTACGGAGAGTCGGTATGTCAAGGAGGACTTTCTCGAACTTCTATAGGTGCTCAGTGGAGAGCATGCTGACCAGTTGCATCGTGGCTTGGTTCGGCAACCTGAGCGCCCTGGAGAGGAAATGGCTGCAAAAAGTAGTAAACACTGCCCAGTCCATCATCGGCTCTGACCTCCCCACCATCGATGGGATCTATCGCAGTCGCTGCCTCAAAAAGGCTGGCAGCATCATCAAGGACCCACACCATCCTGGCCACACACTCATCTTTCCGCTGCCATCAGGTAGAAGGTACAGGAGCCTGAAATCTGCAACATCCAGGTTCAGGAATAGCTCCTTCCCCACAGCCATCAGGCTATTAAACACAACTTCAAACAAACTCTGAACTATAACAGCCTATTGCACTTTTATCTGTTTATTCATGTGTATATATATATATATTCTATGGTATATGGACACACTGATCTAATCTGTTTTTATGCCTACTATATTCTGTCGTGCTGAAGCAAAGCAAGAATCTCATTGTCCTATCTGGGACACATGACAATAAACTCTCTTGACTTGACTTGACTTGAATCAAGGGATATGGGGAAGAAAGCAGGAACGGGGTACTGATTTAGGATGATCAGCCGTAATCATATTGAATGGCGGTGCTGGCTCGAAGGGCCGAATGGCCTACTCCTGCACCTATTTTCTATGTTGCTATGTCGCCTCCATTCATTTCCAGTTTCTTGATTGAGGAACAGCGAGTGAGGAACTCACAGAGGTAGACAAGCAATACATTAAAAACGCTGTCCTCTGATTTCTAACTGAAGCAATTCTGTAGTTTGGGAAATTACTCCGTGGGCTTTTTCACGGAGATAATTTAGGCAAATAGAAGACTCACACACCTCAGACAGACCAGGACAATTTGCATTTATATTGTGTGCTGGCTTTCCCATTCATCAGCGGAAATTACATTTTGATAAACTGGTCATAGCCTCCGAATTAAAGGAGGTTCTTTCAGGAAGGAGATGAGGAGAAATTTCTTCAGTCAGAGCGTGATGAATCTGTGGAGGCCAAGTCAGTGGATATTTTTTAAGCAGAGATAGATACATTCTTGATTAGTACGGGTGTCAGAGGTTATGGGGAGAAGGCAGGCGGGATGGCGGGACTGTCATATGCTGAGAGAATGGAGCAGCTGGGCTTGTACACTCTGGAGTTTAGAAGGATGAGAGGGGATCTCATTGAAACATATAAGATTGTTAAGGGCTTGGACACGCTAGAGGCAGGAAACATGTTCCCGATGTTGGGGGAGTCCAGAACCAGGGGCCACAGTTTAAGAATAAGGGGTAAGCCATTTAGAACGGAGACGAGGAAACACTTTTTTTTCACAGTCAGAGGGCGGTGGAGGCGGGTTCTCTGGATGCTTTCAAGAGAGAGCTAGATAGGGTTCTTAAAAATAGTGGAGTCAGGGGATATGGGGAGAAGGCAGGAACGGGGTACTGATTGTGGATGATCAGCCATGATCACATTGAATGGCGGTGCTGGCTCGAAGGGCCAAATGGCCTACTCCTGCACCTATTGTCTATTGACCATTGTCTAATGGGGTTAGGAGGGAGAGATAGATCATCCATGATTGAATGGCGGAGTAGACTTGATGGGCAGAGTGGCTAATTCTACTCCTATTATTTATGACCTTATGACTTACGAGCTTATAACTTTCAGAATTAATTCGAACGATGGTTATACAATTGGAGATAGACGCAAAAAGCTGGAGTAACCCGGCGGGTCAGGCAGCATCTCTGGAGAGAAGTGACGGGTGACGTTTCGGGTCGAGACCCTTCGTCAGACTGAGAGTCAGGGGAGAGGGGGAAACAAGAGATGTAGATGGCACAGGAGAAATGAATGGAAGAGATGCTTAAAGCAACGATAATCAAGGTAAGGTGCGAAAATGACAGATCAAAGGATATGTAGAATGGTTTATTGTTAGCTGGGGGGAAGGTGACAACGAGGTATACAGACAGTAAAATTAATCAGGAGGACAGTGAAACTAGTCACAGAACTAGGATGGGGGAGGAACGGAGTGAGAAGGAAAGCAAGAGTTACTTGAAGTTAGAGAAATCAATATTCATACCACTGGGGTATAATCTGCCCAAGTGGGGTTTGAGGTGCTGTTCCTCCAAGTTGTAAAGCTGTACATTGCCTAAACCTCGTGCATAATAAGAATTGACTTTCCATTAATGCCTGAACTGACCTGAACTTGATTAGTACGGGTGTCAGAGGTTATGTGAACAAAAATCTGCAAATGCTATTTACTGGTAGTTTCAGATTGAGACACAGTCCTGAAGATCTTTGGGCAGCATTTGCAAGGTGTTGCTGCCTTGTCCACCTTGTCCACCTTGATGTTTACTGTTCGTGTACAAGATTTGTTTATCCTCTTGCATTTTGGGCCAATCTAGGTGTCGCAGAGTTAAAAGAACAAACATAAGGTCAGTTCTGTCAAGGGCCTGTTCCACTTACGCAATTTTTTCGGCGACTTGCCGGCACCCGTCAAACAGGCGTCACCACGACCATACAGGCGACATGTCGCGGGGTGATGCCTGTATGGTCGTGAGTAGTCGCCCAAAGAGTCGTACCTTGTTCTGGTCCCCCTCACACTTCCCCCTCACAGCGCCCCACCCCCCCCCCCCACACGCTGGGTCCCCTTTGCCCTTATAATAATCATTTTTACAGCCGATCCTTGTGCGTTGGCTCTTCAAGGCGGAGAGGGGAAGTGTGTTAACGGCCGAGTTCCGGCAGCCAGACCAACACACTCGATTAGCTCTGTTGCACATTTCCGCTGCTTGCTGTGAATGCGAGGCAGGTGAAGTGCGATTTATGTGATGTGAAGCCGTGCGAGTGAAGGTGGACGGTTGTACAGGGAGTCACAGCGCTCGCCGTCGATGCTGCCTTGCGGCCTTTATGTTTGCTTTGCGGACAGTGACTGATGTACAGTGTGAGAGCTGGTGTGGGGAGGGGGGGGGAGGGGGGGGAAGGGAAGGCACAATAATGGTAAAGCACTATAACAGGGGGTCCATATAATATCAGGCAGATGATGGTGCAATGACCTTTGCAGAAATGACTGGGAATGAATGCTGTCTTACCCATGCCTGCATCACCATGGCAATATCCTGTGATGCATCAGGATGAGAGAGCAGTACAATTCAAGAAAGAAGCCTCTGCCTCTCTCACCATTACTGACAAGCAATAACTGACAGGATTAAGCCTATCCATTTTACAAATTCTAATTAGACAGCTATGATTTTCGCTTTGTGAGTCTCCCCGATCAATTCCCTTTACAAAGGAGGCAAACGCCATCAGTAAAACCTCGCTCTCCCACTTTTTGCTCCCCTTCTTTACCGGAAGAGGTTCCATTGGGGATTCCAGTCGGGAATGGTCCTTTCTACCTAACAACCTGGGCGGCACGGTGGTGCAGCGGTAGAGTTGCCGCCTTGCAGCGCCAGAGTCCCGGGTTCGATCCTGGCTACGGGCGCTGTCTGTACTGGAGTTTGTACATTCTCCCCGTGACCCACGTGGGTTTTCTCCGAGATCTTCGGTCTCCTCCCGCACTCCAAAGACGTACAGGTTTGTAGGTTTATTGGCTTGGTATAAATGTAGAATTGTCCCTAGTGTGTGTAGGATAGTGCTTAGTGTGCAGGAATCGCTGGTCGGCGAGGACTCGGTGGGCTGAAGGGCCTGTTTCCGCACTGTATCTCTAAACTACACTGAAACCAAACCAAAGGGAAGCAAGATAAATCTAAAAATCTAAAGCAAAGTTTCAGAGTAAAGAACCATTTCAGCTGCAGCTCAAACAATCTAAAGCTCGGGTACTGTCTCTGTAAGTTAGTGTGTAGAAACAAGGAACTGCAGTTGCTGGTTAATACATAAAAGGACACAAAGTGCCGGTGTAACTCAGAAGATCTGGCACCGGTTCTCTCTGGAGAACATGGATAGGTGACGCTGCGGGTCGAGTCTGAAGAAGGGTCTCGACCCGAAACGTCACCTATGCATGTCCTCCAGAGATGCTGCCTGACTTGCTGAGTTACTCCAGAACTCTGTATCCTTCTCCATCAGCTGGGTTCCTGTCTGAATCACCTCTACCCCAGTGAGGACATTGGGCTTTGTCTGTGGTACTGAAGCACTACAATGCTGAGGACTCTATTCTACACTCTGTGCCTTCCCCTTGTACTTGAGTTGGACTTGGCTGCATCAATGCATGATGCAGTCGTCCAATATAACCATATAACCATATAACCATAACAGCACGGAAACAGGCCATCTCGGCCCTTCAAGTCCGTGCCGAACATTTAAATTTTTTTTATTTTTTTTATTTTTTTAAATTAAAAATAAATACTTCCCCCTAGTCCCATCTACCTGCACTCAGACCATAACCCTCCATTCCTTTCCCGTCCATATACCCATCCAATCTATTTTTAAAGGATAACATCGAACCTGCCTCCACCACTTCCACTGGAAGCTCATTCCACACAGCTACCAATCTCTGAGTAAAGAAGTTCCTCCTAATGTTCCCCTTAAACTTCTGTTCCTTAATTCTCAAGTCATGTCCCCTTGTTTGAATCTTCCCTACTCTCAATGGGAAAAGCTTATCCACGTCCACTCTGTCTAACCCGCTCATAATTTTAAAGACCTCTATCAAGTCCCCTCTTAACCTTCTGCGCTCCAAAGAATAAAGACCTAACTTGTTCAACCTTTCTCTGTAACCTAGTTGCTGAAACCCAGGCAACATTCTAGTAAATCTCCTCTGTGCTCTCTCTATTTTGTTGACATCCTTCCTATAATTAGGCGACCAAAATTGTACTCCATACTCCAGAATTGGCCTCACCAATGCCTTGTACAATTTTAACATTACATCCCAACTTCTATATTCAATGCTCTGATTTATAAAGGCCAGCACACCAAAAGCTTTATTTACCACCCTATCTACATGAGATTCCACCTTCAGGGAACTATGCACAGTTATTCCTAGATCCCTCTGTCCAACTGCATTCCTCAATTCGCTACCATTTACCGTGTAAATGCATCTGATCTGTTTAGATGCCATGCAAAACAAAGCGGGGGGGGGGGGGGGGAAGTGGACCAGAACTGAACACTATACTCCAGAAGCGACCTGACCAGTCCTATAGAGCTGCCAAAATACAGTCTAACGTACGTACGGTTTAACAAGGGTTTGCATGGTGGCGCAACGGTAGTGTTGCTGGGTGGAGACCTGCTAGAAGTCTACAAAATGATGATAGGCCTACACAGAGTAGGCAGTCAGAAGCAATTCCTCCCAGGGTGAGCATGTCAAATAGATGGTTTAGCTTCAAGGTGAGAGGGCCCAAATTTGAGGAAAATGTTTCCTGGATTGAAAATTAGCCTTTGGTTTAGATTGCTATGGTTTCAGTAAGAGAGTGAAACAGGATTCCACTTTTTGTTTTGGTTTAGTTTAGAGATACAGCGTGGAATAAGGCCCTTCGGCCAACAAGTCCACGCCGTCCAGCGATTGCCCGCTCACTAACTACCACTATCCTGCCCACACTAGGGACAATTTATCATTTTACCAAGCCTATTAGCCTACAAACCTGTACGTCCTTGGAGTGTGGGGGGGAACTGGAACCCACGCAGGTCACGGGGAGAACGTACAAACTCCGTACAGACAAGCACCCGTGGTCAGGATCGAAGCTGGGTCTCTGGCTCAGGAAGGCAGCAACTCTACCGCTGCGCCACCGTGCCGCCAAATGAATTATATTACAACTGGGCAGAGGAGAAAGTAGAAATGCTGTGTTTTTTTGTCAACGTTGCTCCCTGTACGAAGGTCAAAGTGCAAATGCTTTGTAAACCCACTTTTACAGCGAAACTGAAAAGTTTGTGGTTCCAGCCCCAGATGCCGTATTTCTGGGTTGTTGCATCCCATTGGTGTCAGTAGCTTGGCAGTAGCTGTCTCAAGCTGCATTACAAGTGCCGGAAACCTGTTACCAAAGCCACTTCCAATCGCTGGCCCCAGATCAAATTATAATCAAATTCTATCCTTTCATTTGGAAAGGTCACTTGGTTTGTAGCCCATGATGTTTCTCAAACTCCCACATCAATTCCTCAGCTGTCTTCAATTCCTTCACTCTGTGTTAACTCCTTGTGGGGCACCTTATCCTCTGGTCCTCGATTCACCTACTCTGGGCAAGAGACTGTGTGCATTTACTCAATCGATTCCTCTTATGATCTTATACAGATATATACACTTCTTCAGACCCAGAGATGCTGCCTGACCCGCTGAGTTACTCCAGCCCTTTGTGTCCTTTGTAGGAACCGTTTAATATGTGCAATTAATTATTGTGGCAGAACAAAGGGGAATGGAGCATATCCTAACGCTTCCAAGAGCCAACTGTGGAGTGGGTCACAAAGAACATGGATGGAGCCACCAGTCTGTGCCGATGAATTATATTAGAACTGTGCAGAGGACAAAGGATTTTAGACTTTAGAGATACAGTGTGGAAGCAGGCCCCTTCGGCCCACCGAGTCCGCGCCGACCAGCGATCACCCCGTACACTAGCACCACCCTACACACTAGGACAATTTACAATTTATTTTACCTAGCCGATTAACCGACAAACCTGTACATCTTTGGAGTGTGGAGGGAAACCGGAGCACCTGGAGAAAAGCCACGCAGGTCACGGGGAGAACGTGCAAACCCTGTACAGACAGCACCCGTAGTCAGGATCGAACCCGGGTCTCTGGCGCTGTGAGGCGGCAACTCTACCGCTGCGCCACCGTGCCGCACAAGGAGTTAACACAGAGTGAAGGAATTGAAGACAGCGGAGGAATTGATGTGGGAGTTTCAGAGACATCACTTGCTACAAACCAAGTGACCTTTCCAAATGAAAGGGTAGAATTTGATTATGATTTGATCTGGGGCCAGTGATTGGAAGTGGCTTTGGTAACAGGTTTCCGGCACTTGTAATGCAGCTTAAGACAGCTACTGCCAAGCTACTGACACCTCAAACCCATCAAGAGTAATGGGATGCAACAATCTTCTTCACATGGCACCTGGGGCTGGAACCACGAACTTTTCAGTTTCGCTGTAAAAGTGGGTTTACAAAGCATTTGCACTTTGACCTTCGTACAGGGAGCAACGTTGACAAAAACACAGCATTTCTCCTCTCTCCTCTGCCCAGTTCTAATATAATTCATTTGGCGGCACGGTGGCGCAGCGGTAGAGTTGCTGCCTTCCTGCGCCAGAGACCCAGGTTCCATCTTGACTACAGGTGCTGTCCTTATGGAGTTTGTACGTTCTCCCCGTGACCTGCGTGGGTTTTCCCCGGGTGCTCCGGTTTCCTCCCACACTCCAAAGACGTACAGGTTTGTAGGTTAATTTGGCTTTCGTGAAGATTGTAAATTGTCCCTAGTGTGTGTGTAAGATAGCGCTAGTGTACGGGGATCGCCGGTCGGCATGGACTCAGTGGGCCGAAGGGCCCTTTTCCGCGCTGTATCTCCAAACTAAAAACTAAACTTGTGTCTGCCAATGGACGGGAAGAAGGTTGGTTTTGTTAGTTTAAAGAGGTTTTGTTGGTTAAACCGCTTCTGAATGAAGAGATTCATAGCTTTGTTTTTAGTTTAGCAGTACAGGATGGAAATAGGCCTTTGGGCCTACTGCGTCTGCACCAGCCAGCTATCACCTGTACACTAGTTCTATGTTATCTCAGTTTTGCATCCTAAACCGCAAGGTGAATCTGACACACAGGATAGAAGAGACATTGTATCACATGGAACATAGTCTGTAAGCCTTGCTTAATAGATGTTATGGGAACCAAGGGTATGGGCTCGATGAAGGGAAATGTATTGAGGTAAAAGATCAACAGTAACCCTATTGAATGGTGGAGCAGACACGAGAGGCTGTTTGACCTGCTCATGGCCCCCATCTCTTATGACCTTATGGTAATGGCCCTTACTATTGACTAGGCAGTGTTTAGTTTAGAGATACAGCACAGAAACAGGCCATTCGGCCCACCGAGTCCGCGCCGACCAGCGATCACCCCGCACACTAACGCTATCCTACACACACTAGACACAATTTACATTTTTATACCAATAGACAATAGACAATGGATGCAGGAGTAAGGCCATTCGGCCCTTCGAGCCTGCACCGCCATTCATATACCAAGCCAATTAACCTACAAACCTGCACGTCTTCGGAGGGTGGGAGGAAACCGAAGTTCTCGGAGACAATCCACGCAGGTGACGGGGAGAACGTGCAAACTCCGCACAGACAAGCACCCGTGGTTGGGATTGAACCAGGGTCTCAGGCGCGGCAAGGCGGCAAATCTACCGCCGCGCCGCCAGTGCTCAAAGCTCGCATCGCCCTCGAATCCAGCGGTTTCCTGACAGAGAGTCGAGATTAATATTGCCCTCGTGTGTGATTCTATGTAAGAGTTGAGCTGCACAGAACTCACCTTTGTTGCTTGCCACCGTCCCCTCACTCTCCCAATCTCACTCTGCGAACTGTAAAAGCCTGCTGATGAATAATGCAGCAAGACCTGGGATCACGGTTATTATTTATCAACAAGATGGAAGTGGCAGGCGCACGGCACGGACACAACCTGCGACTCCTCTAGGCTCGGGAACACTTGTTCAATCTCTCAGCCTCAAAACCAGATGTGGAGCAAACATTGGAGAAAGATTCTAACCAACGTCTTCATTTATTCAGCGCTGCTTAATTAGGATGCTCTTTATTTTCAAGAGAGCTATTTATTTTACTTAACTAATTTAACTAGTTTGTTTTTGTGGTTTGGAGATGCAGCGCGGCAACAGGCCCTTCAGCCCACCGAGTCTGTGCCGACCAGTGATCACCCCGTACACTAGCACTATCCTACACACACACTAGGGACAATTTACATTCGTACCAAGCCAATTAACCTACCAACCTGTACGTCTTTGGAGTGTGGGAGGAAAACGGAGACCCCGGGGAAAACCCACGGGGAAAACGTTTAAACTCCTTACAGACAGCAGCCGTAGTCGGGATCGAACCCGGGTCCCTGGCGCTGTGAGGCAGCAACTCTACCGCTGCGCCACCCCCGTGACGGCACTGCTGTTGTTCGGACAATAGACACACGATGCTGGAGTAACTCAGCGGGACAGGCAGCATCTCTGGAGAGAAGGAATGGGTGAGGTTTCGGGTCGAGACCCTTCTGCAGGCTGAAAGCCAGGGGAGAGGGAGACACAGAGATAAGGAGGGGCAAGGTGTGAAAACGAGACTTCAAAGGGGATGAAGTCCCAGGAAACATTTGAATGGATCATTGTTAGCTGGGGGAAGGAGACAAAGAAGGGTACAAAGATAATATGTAATTAGGAAGACAGTCAGACTGGTCAGAGAACTGGGATGGGGAGAGAATAGAGAGAGTCTATAATATAATATCATTCATTCATTAATTCATGAAAGCGGGATTCAGAACTCCTTCAACAACTGACATGGGGTCAGCCGCTGAATTGTAATGGGAGATTGGGATGCAACTTGCAGTGTTGGTTTGACCTTGGCTGCCGTGAGCTAAGAATCTGGAAGTTATTTGCCTTCAACAACAGAGACGCTATCTCAACATTTCAACTCAGCCAGTGGAAGGTGAAATTAACTTCCCTGATTTCACATCGGACGATAAACCAAAACAGAGAAAGCCAAATTGAGCCAGACACAAGCTGTGTAGGAAGGAACTGCAGATGCTGCTTTAAACCGAAGATAGTCAAGTCAAGTCAAGTGAGTTTATTGTCAAGTGGTCCTGATAGGACAATGAAATTCTTGCTTTGCTTCAGCACAACAGAACATAGTAGGCATTGACTACAAAACAGATCAGTGTGTCCATATACCATTATATACGTAAATACACACATGGATAAATAAACTGATAAGTTTATAAACTGATAGACACAAAATGCTGGATTAACTCAGCGGGACAGGCAGCATCTCGGGAGAGAAGGGATGGGTGACATTTCGGGTTGAGACCCTTCTTCAGACTGACGTCAGGGGAGAGGGAGATACACAGATAAGGAAGTGTAAGGTGTAGATAGTTAGATAGATTCCTTTATTGTCATTCAGACCTTTCGGTCTGAACAAAATTATGTTGCCTGCAGTCATACACAGAACCAATAATAACAAAACATACAATAAACACAAATTAAACATCCACCACAGTGAGTTCACCAAGCATATCCTCACTGTGATGGAGGCAAAGTCTTAGTCTCCGTCTCTCCGTGTGAAAACGAGACAAAGGGGATGGAGATCAAGGACCATGTAGAATAGATCGTTGATAGCTGGGAGAAGGTAACAACAAAGCAAACAGAGATAAACTGTAGTCGGAGACAGTCAGACTGGTCGGAGAACTGGGATGGGGGAGGGATGGAGAGAAAGGGAAAGCAAGGGTTACTTGAAATTAGAGAAATCAATGTTCATACCGCTGGGGTGTAAACTACACAAGCGAAATATGAGGTGCTGTTCCTCCAATTTGCGCTGGGCCTCACTCTGCCAATGGAGGAGGCCCAGGACAGAAAGGTCAGTGTGGGAATGGGAGGGGGAGTTAAAGTGTTTAGCAACCGGCCAAATGGAGAACTCCTACTGAAGGGACAAGTGCGAAACATTTTCTGCTATTTGGTCAGAATTAGGACGCAACGATCCACAGAGAAAAAAAATGTACGCATTTAAACATTTACTGACGCATGGAATTTTCTCACCGTTCATTCAAAGATTTCTTAATTATCTGCAATCTTTTATTTTAAGACTCAAAATGCTGGAGTAACTCAGCGGGACAGGCAGCATCTCTGGAGAGAAGGAATGGGTGACGTTTCAGGTCGGGACCCTTCTTCAGACTGAGAGTCAGGGGAGAGGGGGACACAGAGATTTCGAAGTGTAAGGTGTGAAAACGACAGATCCAAGCAGACGATGGTAAGGTAATGTAGATTGGTTCATTGATTGCTGAGAGGAATTTGACATCACGGCGTATAATCAGTAATATTTAATCAGGAGGACAGTAGAACAAGTCCCGACTTGTTAATGCATGTTGCCCTCTCCACTGCAATCAGTGCGAGCAGTTTAAAATGCTTGTTTTAAAAGGTGTAAATTTTACGATACAATTCTACCTCAAAACATCAATATAATTGTCAATACTGCCCTGTTTAAAAAGACTGCAGTTGAAAATTTAAAATAAAATTTTAAAATTTGCACCTTCACATATAGTCAGGCTGATGGTGGCTCGGAAATACAAAGAAACGTTGATGCAGAATGAGCAGCATTTTATATTTTTCATATTCCATAACAAAGGGCGGCACGGTGGCGCAGCTATTGCCTTACAGCGCTTACAGCGCCGGAGACCCGGGTTCCATCCCGACCACGGGCGCTGTCTGTACGGAGTTTTCCACGTTCTCCCCGTGACCTGCGTGGGTTTTCTCCGAGATCTTCGGTTTCCTCCAACTCTCCAAAGACCTACAGGTTTGTAGGCTAATTGGTACAAATGTAAATTGTCCCTGGTGTGTGTAGGATAGTGTTAGTGTGCGGGGATCGCTGGTCGGCCTGGACTCGGTGGGCTGAAGGGTGGCGTACCCCTAAAATAAACTGAACTAAACTAAAACTTATGCAGAGTGATCAACATTTCATATTTTTCATATATATTAACACAGAAGGAGGGCGGTGGAGGCAGGTTCTCTGGATGCTTTCAAGAGAGAGATAGATAGGGCTCTTAAAAATAGCGGAGTCAGGGGATATGGGGAGAAGGCAGGAACGGGGTACTGATTGGGGATGATCAGCCATGATCACATTGAATGGCGGTGCTGGCTCGAAGGGCCGAATGGCCTACTCCTGTGCCTATTGTCTATTGAGTCCCTCTTTCCTATTTCCATGCAACCCGTTCTCCCTCAAATTTTAGTTTAGTTTAGTTTAGAGATACAGCGCGTAAACAGGCCCTTCGGCCCAACGAGTCCGCGCCGACCAGCGATCACCCCGTTCATTAACAACACCCCACACACACTGGGGCCAATTTACAATGATGCCAAGCCCATTAACCTCCAACCCTGAACGTCTGTTTGGAGTGTGGGAGGAAACCGAAGATCTCGGAGAAAACCCACGCAGGCCACGGGGAGAAGGTACAAACTCCGCACAGACAGCACCCGTGGTCAGGATCGGAACCGTGCCGCCCCTAGCATGCAACAAAAGCTCTTCACTGCTCCTCGGTTCATGTGACAATAAACTAAACTAAACAAATCTAACTTCGAAGTAGGAATGTTTAAAACAGGAGATCCTTAAGTGATGTCTATCTTGGTCTTTATTGTTATTTATTTATTGTGATTTATTTCGGCTGTGGTAACAAATTTAGCATTAACATTAATGCCCAGTTTATATCAGTGAGGGAGGTCTAATAATAATAAGATGACATCACAATGGAAATCACTTTTGAGGGCAGCGGTAGAGTTGCTGCCTCACAGCACCAGGGACCCGGGTTCGATCCTGACCTCGGGTGCTGTCTGTACGGAGTTTGTACGTTCTCCCCGTGGCCGCGTGGCGTTTCTCCGGGTGCTCCGGTTCCCTCCCACATTCTTGGTTCTTGGTTTCTTGGTCCTCCAAAATATTCCAACTGGAATTTAAACTGGAGGTGGTGGAGGGAGGACTTAAGCCAGAAAGGGTTTTTGGGAAGAAAGAGCTACCTTAAATTTAGTTGCACCTGGTTGGGTAACTATAGTAGGGTGGAGATTATTCCATGCTTTAATTGTGCGGGGGGAGAACGATTTGCTGTACACATCTGTCTTGGTAGCTGGAATCACAAATTGGATCGAATGCTCCTAGTTGGTTTGGGTTTGGTGTAGGCCTTGTAATCTATTCCAAAGACGTGCGGGTTTGTGGGTGAATTGGCTTCTGTAAATTGTCCCTGGTGTGTGTAGGACAGAACTAGTGTACGGGGGGTGATCGCTGGTCGGCGTGGACTCGGCGCGCCGAAGTTGACCCGTGTTTCCGCGCCGTACCCCTAAAACGAAAGCCCTTTGAGCGTTCGACCGCAGATGCCCAGGCAGCGCGGAGTTAAACACCAGGAACGTATTATTTTAATTCCCTTATTTTGAACGCGGCTGCCTGATTAATTTCTCCCGTGCTAATTTAAATAACCTTTGAGAGAGCTGTGAGCCCGCCACTTGCCCTTGCATTAGTCTGTTTTGCAATTCAGATTCGATTCACTTGAGAGGAAGGTAACCCACGCACAGATTTGACTAATGACAAATAAAGTTCTACTTAGGCAGCAGCCCATGCTCTCTGGCTGGGTCTGAAGCATCCTCCTCCTATCCAGATCTCACCTTCCATTTTCATTCAAAGCATCTGGGCACTTTCCAGAGATTTAAATGGGCCGCAGATTTGTGGGAGGAGCTCCTATACTTGCTTCCTTCTTTCTCAGTACACATTTTGACTGATTGATTGTTTAAGAAGGAACTGCAGATGCTGGAAAATCGAAGGTCTGAAGAAGGGTTTCGGGCCCGAAACGTTGCCTATTTCCTTCGCTCCATAGATGCTGCTGCACCCGCTGAGTTTCTCCAGCATTTTTGTCTACCTTTGACTGATTGGTTTTTCGATTGAAAAATACAGCATGGAAACTGGCCCTTCAGCCCAGCTGGCCCATGCTGACCATCGATCACCTGTACACGCTAGTTCTTTTTCTAGAGAGATGCAGCGCGGAAACAGGCCCTTCGGCTCACCGGGCCCGTGCCGACTAGCGATCACCCCCGTACACTAGCACTATCCTACACACACTAGGGACAATTTGCAATTTTTACCGAAGCCAAAGAGCCTACAAACCGGTACGTCTTTGGAGTGTGGGAGGAAACCGGAGATCACGGAGAAAACCCACGCAGGTCACGGGAAGAACGTGCAAACTCCACGTGGACAGCACCCGTAGTCAGGATCGAACCCTTGGGTCTCTGGCGCTGTGAGGCAGCAACTTTACCGCTGCGCCATCGTGCCGCCCTTCCCAAAGATTGAAATGGGCCACCGATTTTGTGGGAGAAATTGGCTCGATCCGGGATCGATCCTGACTACGGTGCTGACTGTACAGAGTTTGCACGTTAGTTAGTTAGTTTAGGTCATTGTCACATGTATGGAGATACAATGAAAAGCTTTTATTGCTGCGTGCCAACCAGTCAGCGGAAAGATAATACATG
>CM075979.1:84751261-84780654 GCA_038087875.1 Malacoraja senta
ATAGATGCTGCCTGGACCCACTGAATGTAGTTGTTTCTTTTGGTTCGAGATACAGCGTGGCAACAAGCCCTTCGGCCCACTGAGTCCGCACGGACCATGGATCGATCGCCCGGACAAGAGTTTTGTGTTATCCCACCTATCCCTCCTGCACTTTGCGTCTATCTTCAGCCTGCATCTTAACTGCTTCTGGGCCATTCCAGGCCAGGGTAAAGGCAACTGCAGCATTGCAATGTGTAGCAAGGTTGGAGGAAGGTGGACCTTATCTACTTCAGGAGAACAGAGCCACCTTATTCTGCCTTTGCATTCCGCAGCATCCAGCAGCTCAACATACTGTAGCTGTGTGGGGATTGCAGACTTCTGATGGTGTCACTCTCTTACTCACCACTCTCTTATAGTCTGGGCGCTATGAATTCGGAGGCATCTTGTAGTCAGAAGAGCTTTAATTCCCCACAGATAGACACACACACACACACACACATTGATGGAGTATCTCAGCGGGTCAGGCAGCATCTCTGGAGAAAAAAGATGGGTGACTTTTCGGATCAAGACCCTTGTTCAGACTGAAAGCCTGAATATACAGCTGGTATGTAGGCAACGTTAGTTCATCATGTCACGGCCCTTTTCCCAGATGGGCGCACAGTGGAGCAGCTGGTAGAACTGCTATCTTGCAGCACTGGAGACCCAGGTTCGATCCTGACCTCGGATGAAGGTGGACCTCATTGAAACTTACTGAATAGTGAAAGGCCTGGATAGAGTGGATGTGGGGAGGATGTCTCCACGAATGGGAGAGCCTAGGACCAGAGGGCGCAGCCTCAGAACACTGTAAAAGGACATACGGGGAGGGGCGGGGGGGGGGGGGGGGGTGAGTCAGTCTACCTCACGACTCTATAACAAAATTTGATTCTCTTCATGCTATATAATCATGAAAATATTCTAGATTGTCAATGTAACAAACTCTAAACCGTAGACACAAAATGCGGGATAGGCAGCATCTCTGGAGAGAAGGAATTGGGTGACGTTTTGGGACGAGACCCTTCTTCCAACAAGTTTCATTTCTATTCAATTTAAGGGCTTGTCCCACTTTCACGAGGTCATTCACGAATTCTCCCGAGTTTTCCCCTTGATTCAAACTCGCAGAATGTCCATAGCGAATCCGTAGGAGGCCGTAGGAGTCCGTAGATATATCGTAGCGGCTCGTTATGCCAGCCGTAGGTACTCGTGGCATCAGGTAGTAGGGGCGTTTTTTCCAGCCCGATAAAAAATGTCCACGAGTAAAAAAATGGTTGGGATGAAAGAATTAAGTTGTGAAAGTAGGACAGGCCCTTAACTAAATGTGAGTTCCTTTTATAAGTAACAGCTGAAATGTCACCCGTTCCTTCACTCCAGAGATGCTGCCTGTCCCGCTGAGTTACTCCAGCATTTTGTGCCTATCTTCGGTGTAAACCAGCATCTGCAGTTCCTTCCTACACGATTCTAAAGCTTCATCCACAAGGCTTGCGTTAATTCCCTGCCATCAATCTCATTGATCCCAGCAAATGATTTCTGCTTTGAATTGGAATGGGAATTATTTGAATGAACAAAGAAAGCACTGGATCTTCAACTTGGATTTCATCGGGTCAGGGACATCTAAACGGTGCTTACTTTAATTTGCATTACCTCATTAAAATTACGTGCGATATTTTAATGAGGATGCTGGCCTAATAAACATAATTTTCTTTAATTAACTGCTGAGATGCATCAGTGTCTAAACAAGGTCGCTATTTAAAGTCACTGGATATTAAATAGATTTGGATGTCTGGAAAGCGTTCAACAGACTCACCAGAGATTGAGTTGCTAGAGACCCGGGTTCGATCCCGACTACGGGTGCTGTCTGTACGGAGTTTGTACGTCCTCCCCGTGACCTGCGTGGGTTTTCTCCGAGACCTACAATTTCTTTCCACACTCCAAAGACGTACAGGTTCGTAGGTTAATTGACAAATGTAAATTGTCATTCAATCATGGCTGTTCTATTTTCCCTCTCAACCCCATTCTCCTGACTTCTCCCTGTAACCTTTGATGCCCTTCCCAGTCAAGAACCTATCAGTCTCCGTTTTAAAAATACCCAATGACTTGGTCACCACTGTGGCGATGAATTCCACAGATTTGCCACCCAATGGCTAAAGAAATTCATCCTCATCTCCATTCTAAAGGTACGTCCTTTTATTCTGAGACTGTGCTCTCTAGCCCTAGACTCTCCCACTACTGGAAACACCCTCTCCACATCCACTCTATCCAGGCCCTTCATTATTCATTTGATAAAAGACATCAAAGAATTAAAGCTCTTCTGACTACAAGATGCCTCAGAATTCATAGCGCCCAGACTATACGAGAGTGGTGAATTGCATCTGACACCATCAGAAGTCTGCAATCCCCACACAGCTACATCAAAGAAACACCTATCAACTATTTTTCTTTTTACATTTGATACAACTTCGGATTTCCTATCCGATTTGTTTGGGTTTTTTGGGTTTGTTTTTTTCAAGAACTGTCGCAGAGAAAAAGCTGAATGATGCCATTATCCGCTTCCCTGTGATGTTATATTATAGTCAATTTAATTTGCCAGTCGATCATTGGATGCAGGCAGATTAAACATTTAATTTCCAAATTCTACAAAAGCTTTCAGGCTGCAAATCATTTCTGAACTAGGCCTTATCGTCATGGAGACCTGCTGCACAGATTAGCCATGCCTGATCAGACTATGAACCACTTAACAATTTTCCCCTCATATTATATTAACAATGCAATGGTACATTTACCTTCCTCGGGTGTGCCAGACTGGTTAGCAGCTAACATTAAATTAGACTTAGAGCTGTTATTCCAAGTCATCCGTGAAAAAAGAAGTCTGCATTACTTTCAAGAGAATGTTTCATATTCAAACGGAAAAACAGCTGGGTAGGCAGAATGAAAGATATTATTAGTCAACGTTTCTGTATTAACACGGCACAGAATAGTAATTGAATGTACTTTGAGGCACACCAAAGCTAAGGATCATTCTATCTAAATCTTCAGACTGAAGAAGGGTCCCGTCCCCAAATGTTCTCCAGGGCAGACAAAAATGCTGGAGAAACTCAGCGGGCTAGGCAGCATTTATGGAGCGAAGGAATAGGTGACGTTTCGGGTCGGTCTCGACCCAAAACGTCACCTATTCCTTCGCTCCATAGATGCTGCCTCACCCGCTGAGTTTCCCCCGCATTGTTGTCTACCTTCGATTTTTCCAGCATCTGCAGTTCCTTCTTAAACATGTTCCCCAGGGATGCTGCCTGACCTGCTGAGTTACTTTAGTTTACTTTCCTTTATTGTCACGTGCGCCATGTTTCCGTGAAAAGCTTCAATTTTGTGTGCTATCCAATTAGCAGGAAGACTGTACATGGTGCAGGCTCGAAGGGCCGAATGGCCTACTCCTGCACCTAATTTCTATGTTTCTATAATTTCTATGTTACGATCAAGCTGTTCACACTGTACAGATATAGGATCAAGGGAATAACGTTTAGAGCAAGATCAACTCCAGTAAAATCCGATTAAAGATAGTCTGAGGGTCTCCAATGAGGTAGGTGTCAGGTCAGGATCACTCTCTAGAGAGTGGTGAGTCTTCTCACAGAGAGTGGTGAGTCTGTGGAATTCTCTGCCTCAGAGGGCGGCGGAGGCAGGTTCTCTGGATGCTTTCAAGAGAGAGCTAGATAGGGCTCTTAAAAATAGCGGAGTCAGGGGATATGGGGAGAAGGCAGGAACGGGGTACTGATTGGGGATGATCAGCCATGATCACATTGAATGGCGGTGCTGGCTCGAAGGGCCGAATGGCCTACTCCTGCACCTGTAGTCTATTGTCTATTGTCTATTGTCTCTAGTCGTTGATAAGATGGTTCAGTTGCCTGATAACAGCTGGGAAGAAACTGTCCTTGAATCTGGAGGTGTGCGTGTTCACACCTGTGTACCTCTTGCCTGATGGGAGAGGGGAGAAGAGGGAGTGGCCAGAGTGCGACTCGTCCTTGATTATGCTGCTGGCCCTGCCGAGGCAGCGTGACGTGTAGATGGAGTCAATGGAAGGGGAGACACTTTGAGTCTTTTGGTTTGTGATCCAGCATTGCAGTTCCTAGTTTCTAATCTTAAATGTCAGCATGGAAAGGGATCCAGTTCAGTGTTTCCCAAGGATGAGCGTGGACGTCTGTAGATATCTCAAAGCTGGAACCCTTCGTGCCACGATTCACTGCACTTATCCACACCAGGAAATGATGCCACTTAGCCATCAGGAATTTGCACAATACTGGCTTATTGACGGTTCTCTAATGATCCACCTGCTGTTGAAAGTGCTGCTGCCAGTAAGAATTTCATTGTTCTACCTGGGACATTGTACAATAAAACCCTCTTGACTCTTGGCCCCGCAACAATCCAGTCTCTCAGACACCACGGTCGTTCAACGGTTTAATAGTTCTTTATTATCACATGTACCGATGTACAGTTTTGCATACAGTTGGGTAAGGTATTGGCAGGAGTGTTGTGCAAGGCATTGAACAGGTTATGGGTTACGTTGTAATTCAGTGCCTCATCATAGATTTTGCTTCCAGTTTTCTTGCTTTTAGAACATGAAACGTGGGCGGCAAGGTGGCGCAGCGGTAGAGTTGCTGCCTCACAGCACCAGAGACCCGGGTTCGATCCTGACCACGGGTGCTGCCTGTACGGAGTTTGTACGTTCTCCCCGTGACCTGCGTGCGTTTTCTGCGGGATCTCTGGTTTCCTCCCACACTCCAAAGACGTGCAGGTTTGTAGGTTATTTGGTTTGGTACGAATGTAATTTGTCCATAGTTTGTGTCGGATGGCATTAATATGCGGGGATCGATGGTCGGCACAGACTCGTTGGGCCGAAGGGCCTGTTTCTTCGCTGTATCTCTAAACTAAACTAAACTAAACATAAAACAGTACATCACAGGAACAGACCCTAAAGGGGCTGTCCCACTTGGGCGACCTAATCCGCGAATTCTGGCGAGTTTGCCCTCGACTCATACTCGCAGCATGGTCGACACGAGGTCCTAGGAGGTCTTTCTAACTCTCCTTCATGCTCGAGAGTAGTTCCCACGTACTCGAGGCCTCAGCTAGGTCGCGGCGTATTTTTCAACATGTTGAAAAATGCCTGCGGGTAAATAAAGGTCGCCATGGAAAAAATCGATACTTTTTTTACTCGTAGGTTTAGTCATAGTAGGTCATAGTAGGTCGGCATGTTAGTCGTACGTAATCGAGGGTAGTCGAAGGTAGTCGTAGATAGTCTTCATCATAGTCGAAGGGAGGTCGAAGGAGATCGAAGGAGGTCGTCTTCACTCTCCAATTTCCCCGAAGTTAGTCGTAGCTAGTCGAAGGAGGTCTTCAACATGACATTTTTTTCAAACTCTCCTAAACTCTTTTAAACTCGCCATTTAGGTCGCCCAAGTGGGACAGCCCCTTTAGGCCCACAATGTCTGTGTTGAACATAATGCCAAATCCAACTCTTACCTTGCGTGTAACTTATACATTTTCCTTTTGATTTCCAGAAATATTTTTATTTTGATGTGCTGGAAGTTTCAAACAACAGGCTTAGGGTCCGGAGAGAACAATCAGGCACCGGTGGCATGGTGGCCCAGCAGTAAAGTGGCTACCTCACAGCGCCAGAGATCCAGGTTCGATCCTGACGACGGCTGCTTTCTGTACAGAGTTTCTACGTTCTTCCTGTGACCAAGTGAGTTTTCTCCGGGTGCTCCCGTTCCCTCCCACACTCCAAAGGCGTACAAGTTTCTAGATCAATTGGCTTCTATAAAATTATAAATTATCCCTAGTGCGCAAGGAAAAACGGTGTGTAGTTCAGCAAAGGGGGAACACTGGAGTGTTTGACCACCCTCACCCTCCCATCCCATTCCCATTCAAACCACTAGCCAAAGCCAGTATGTTTCCACCCAGTGATTTGTCCTGCACCATTCGAGTATATATTCATAGAAACATTAAATATAGGTGCAGGAGTAGGCCATTCGGCCCTTCGAGTCAGAACCGCCATTCAATAGCTGATCGTCCAAAATCAGTACCCCGTTCCTGCTTTTTCTCCATATCCCCTGATCATGTTAGCCCTAAGAGCTAAATCTAACTCTCTCTTGAAAACATCCAGTGAATTGGCCTCCACTGCCTTCTGTGGCAGAGAATTCCACAGATTCGCAACTCTCTGGGTGAAAAGGTTTTTCCTCATCTCGGTCCTAAATGGCCTCCCCCTTATTCTTAAACTGTGAGCCCTGGTTCTGGACCCACCCAACATGGGGAACATTTTTCCTGCATTTAGCCTGTCCAATCCTTTAAGAATTTTATATGTTTCTATAAGGTCCTTCCAAATTCCAGTGAATACAATCCCAGTCGACCCATTCTTTCATCATATGTCAGTCCCGCCATCCCGGGAATTAACCTGGTGAACCTACGCTGCACTCCTTCATTCAGTCAGTTAACATGTTACATGTTGTAGAGGCATCAGTGCAGCCGGTTCAATAAATTGTACTAACCTGTATATTAGAAGTACTTTGCTGGAACTGCATATCATAAATGTCAGACAGCAACAATATACTATTTATGTAGATGGAGTATAAATAATTCAGTGCGTTTTAATCATAGGAGGAACATAATTTAAAATGAAATATACTGACTGCAAAAAACGGTGAGAGAAATTTGACAGTTTATTTCTCTTCTGTATTTGTCTCTGAAGCTATGAATTTCAGGAAAGAACAATATAATGTCCCACATGACATACATATCTGTTTCCGATGCTAGGTGACACAGTTCCCTTCTTGGCGGGACTTCAAACGGAAAGTGATTTTTTTTCATTGTCCATCATTACAACGGTGTCTCTGCATCTTCTCCTTACATAGAAACATCGAAAATAGGTGCAGGAGTAGAGTAGGCCATTCAGCCCTTCGGGCCAGCACCACCATTCAATATGATCATGGCTGATCATCTAAAATCAGTACCCCGTTCCTGCTTTCTCCCCATATCCCTTGATTCCGTTAGCCCCAAGAGCTAAATCTAACTCTCTCTTGAAAACATCCAGTGAATTGTCCTCCACTGCCTTCTGTGGCAGGGAATTCCACTGCCTCTAAATCAAATAGACCGCTCAGTGTGGAATCCAATGGGATATATTAGAGGGTAGTCCATTGTTTTGGGTTGTGTTAAGTCCATGGATCTTACAAATTGAAAATATTGTATTCTGTCATATCCTAAGATTAGTTTAGTTTAGTTTAGAGATACAGTGCGGAAACAGGCCCTTCGGCCCACCGAGTCCGTGCCGACCAGCGAGAATTAGTACCCTAATTCTATCCTACACACATTAGGGACAATTTACAGAAGCCAATTAACCTGCAAGCCTGTACGTCTTTGGAGTGTGGGAGGAAACCAGAGAACCCAGAGAAAACCCACGCAGGTCATGGGGAGAACGTACAAACTCCGTACAGACAGTACAATCAGGATCGAACGGGGGTACCTGCCGTTGTGAGGCAGTAACTCTACCGCTGCGCCACCGTGCCATCCCCAATATTCAAGATTCAAGATTCAAGAGAGTTTATTGTCATGTGTCCCAGATAGGACAATGAAATTCTTGCTTTGCTTCAGCACAACAGAATATAGTAGGCATGAATACAGAACAGATCAGTGTGTCCATATACCATTATATAAATATATACACACATGGATAAATAAACTGATAACGTGCAAATAAACAGATAATGGGCTATTAATATTCAGAGTTTTGTTTGAGTTGAGTTTAATAGCCTGATGGCTGTGGGGAAGTAGCTGTTCCTGAACCTGGTCGTTGCAGTCTTCAGGCTCCTGTACCGTCTACTTGAAGATAGCGGGGAGATGAGTGTGTGGCCAGGATGGTGTGGGTCCTTGATGAAGCTGCCAGCCTTTTTGAGGCAGCGACTGCGATAGATCCCCTCGATGGAAGGGAGGTCAGAGCCGATGATGGACTGGGCAGTGTTTACTACTTTTTGTAGTCTTTTCCTCTCCAGGGCACTCAAGTTGCCGAACCAAGCCACGATGCAACCAGTCAGCATGCTCTCCACTGGGCACCTGTAGAAGTTAGAGAGAGTCCTCCTTGACAAACCGACTCTCCGTAATCTTCTTAGGAAGTAGAGGCGCTGATGTGCTTTCTTAATAATGGCATCAGTGTTCTCGGACCAGGAGAGATCTTCAGAGATGTGCACGCCCAGGAATTTGAAGCTCTTGACCCTTTCCACCATCGACCCGTTGATATAAACTGGACTGTGTGTCCCCATCCTACCCCTTCCGAAGTCCACAATCAGTTCCTTGGTTTTGCTGGTGTTGAGGGCCAGGTTATTGTGCTGGCACCATATGGTCAGTCGGTCGATCTCTCTTCTATACTCTGACTCATCCCCATCAGTGATACGTACACACACACACACACACACACACACACACACACACACACACACACACACACACACACACACACACACACACACACACACACACACACACACACACACACACACACTCACTCACACACTCACTCACACACTCACTCACACACTCACTCACACACTCACTCACACACTCACTCACTCACACACTCACTCACTCACTCACTCACACACTCACTCACACTCACACTCTCACTCACACTCTCACTCTCACTCTCACTCACACTCACACTCACACTCACACTCACACTCACACTCACACTCACACTCACACTCACACTCACACTCACACTCACACTCACACTCACACTCACATACACTCACACTCACACTCACATACACTCACACTCACATACACTCACACTCACACTCACACTCACACTCACACTCACACTCACATACACTCACACACACATACACTCACACACACATACACTCACACACACTCACACTCACTCACACACTCACTCACTCACACTCACACTCACACTCACTCACACTCACACTCACACTCACACACACACACACACACACACACACACACACACACACACACACACACACACACACACTCACACTCACACACACACTCACACTCACACACACACTCACACTCACACTCACACACACACACACACACACACACACACACACACACACACACACACACACACACATACACTCACACACACCAAGCACAGGCTCGGCGATCGTTTCGCTGAACCACCTCCGCTCAGTCCGCCTGAACCTACCCGATCTCCCGGTTGGTAAACACTTCAACTCCCCCTCCCATTCCCACACTGACCTTTCTGTCCTGGGCCTCCTCCATTGTCAGAGTGAGGCCCAGCGCAAATTGGAGGAACAGCACGCCATATATCACATGGGCAGCTCACACTCCAGCGGTATGAACATTGACTTCTCTAACTTCAAGTAACCCTTGCTTTCCCTTTCTCTCCATCCCCTCCCCCATCCCAGTTCTCCAACCAGTCTGACTGTCTCCGACTACATTTCATCTGTTCGCTTTGAACAGAGATAGAAATGCAGCTCACAATGATCTACTCTACATTTCCCCCGAACCTCATTCCCTTTGTCCTATTTTCACACCTTAAGGGCCTGTTCAAACGAGCATGCAACTGCATGCGGCAAGCGCGACCAAACCGGAAGCGGGGGCCGCGTGGGGGCCGCGCGGAGGTCGAGTATTCCCCGTACAGGGCCGGTCCCACCAGCATGCGACTGCATCCGGCAAGCGCGACCAAACCGGAAGCGGGGGCCGCGCGGAGGTCGAGTGATTGACGTGAAGTTCGAGCGAAGTCCGCGGGAAGTTCGCGCGTGACGTACGGCGTCAAGACGCTGCATACGGCGTTGAGGCAGCTGCGGGCCGGCAGGCCGTTGCCGCGTGGAAATTTTGAACAGTGTCAGTTTTTCGGAGCCCCGCGCGATGTCGGGACCAGCTCCGCTCAACTCCATCCGGCTCCGGCGATCGAAGTGGGACCGGCCCCGCGAGGCCGTACGGCTCAAGCGACCACGTTAGGTCTCGCTTGCCGCATGCAGTCGCATGCTTGTGGGACAGGCCCTTTACACTTCCTTATCTCTGTATCGCCCCCTCCCCTGACATCAGTCTGAAGAAGGGTCTCGACCCGAAACGTCACCCATTCCTTCTCTCCAGAGATGCTGCCTGTCCCGCTGAGTTACTCCAGCATTTTGTGCCTATATATATATATACATATACACACACGCACACATATGTACACATTAAATAACAATAATAGTCTATGTAGTTCAGAGTATATTTGTTGCCGTGTTTAACAGCCTGATGGCTGTAGGGAAGAAGCTGTTACTGAACCTGGACGTTACAGTAGTTTTCAAGCTCCTGTACCTTCTTCTCGATGACAGGGGTGAAATGTGTGGTCAGGGTGGTGTGGGTCTCCGACGATGCTGGCTACCTTTTTGACTACAACAGCAAGGGCTGCCTTGGTTGAGTATATGAGGGAGCAGGTGGCAGAGTGACTCTCCTCGATCTTGTGCTTGAGTGTGTCTCATTCTCATTGAACATGACCGGGATAGCTTCTGTTTCCAAGCAGCCACTCAGCGGTTTGGCATGATTAAGAACGTGGTGAGATTGATTGGCATGAGAGGATCGCGTCTACTTCAAGAGCATCGGGAAGCGACAATCACGATATGCTTGACACCTTCCGCTTCAAGACGATGCTCGCACGGACCAATGGAGCTGAAAAGTGCTCCGTTTCACAACTGATAGATTGGTTTTGTTTGCGGAGAGCGATGATCAGTGGCACACTGGTGGGCAGCGGTAGAGTTGCTGCCTCACAGCGCCAGAGGCCCGGGTTCGATCCTGATCACAGGCGCTGTCTGTACGGAGTTTGTACGTTCTCCCCGTGACCACGTGGGTTTTCTCCGGGTGCTCCGGTTTCCTCCCACACTCCAAAGCCGTACAGGTTTGTAGGTTAATTGTGCTCGGTGTAAGTGTAAATTATCCCTAGTGTGTGTAGGATAGTGTCAGTGTGCGGGGATTGCTGGTCTGTGCCCTGTGGGCTGAAGGACCTGTTGATGTTTCTTCCCACATACCAAAGACCTGCAGGTTTGTGGGTTAATAACTCCTGTGAAATTGTCCCTAGTGCGTAGGATAGTACTAGTGCATAGGTGATTATGGTCGCCACGGACTTGATGGGCCAAAGGGCCTGTCTCCACGCTGTATCTCTAAACTAAACCAAACTACTCATCCATCAGAAAAGATCAATGCTGTTTCATTGTAATGACAATTGCAATCATTATTTATAAAAGCTAAGCATATTTATTATTAATTAAACCTTCAGGGAATAGTGGAGAGGGATGAATTAATGTCAGGATGTCTCAGCAGTCACGTTTAGTCAATTGCCGTTTGTTTGTCGAGCACCTTTGTAACTGGAGCAGCAAATCCTCTGGGCCAGGGCCTCTGCCTTTAGTCATGACTGCTTCTAATGAAAACTCTTCAAGGGAGCAACAGAAATAGAATTAAAGCAATGGCTCTCGAAGCTAAAGTTGCAGCCGAGTTTTAAATGAAAAGAAAATTTCATTAAGTGGCTGCACTGTATGTCCCACAAGGATTCAAAAGATCAGTGGAGGATTATTTGGATCTAATCTCTTGAATCTGATCTAATTTTGGGGGTGGGCACGGTGGCGCAGCGGTAGAGTTGCTGCCTCACAGCGCCAGAGACCCCGGTTCGATCCCGGCCACAGGTGCTGTCTGTGCGGAGTTTGCACGTTCGCCCTGTGGCAGCGTGGGTTTTCTCCGGGTGCTCCGGTTTCCTCCTGCTCTCCAAAGCCGGACAGGTTTGTAGGTTAATTGACTTTGGTAAAAATCGTAAACTGTCCCTAGTGTGTGTAGGATAATGCTAGTGTACGGGGTGATCGCTGGTCGGCGCGGACCCGGTGGGCCGAAGGGCCTGTTCCCGCGCTGTATCGCTAAAGTCTAAAGACTGAAGTGTTTTTAGATGACTAGATTGCTATTACTTTGGTGCCCGATTAGTTCTTTGCAGATTCATCACACCCTTGGATTGTTGCTAGGGTTGTCCATTGAAAAAAATCAATAGTTCCTCTGAAAATAATAAGAACGGATCTTCATATCATTAGACTATCATTCTTTGATGACATAAATATTGATGATCAGAGGGTCCTTGGGGTTCATGTCCCCAGTCTTCCTTCTTCTTCTTTTTCTTTTTCTTCTTCTTCTTCTTCTTGCGTATGGCGTGCACAGCCTAAAGTTGTAGGACAACTTGTTCTATTTGATCTTATTTGATTGTGCATGATAGGGGTGGGTGATTGCAGCCTTCACATGGTCCTCCCTGTTTCAACGAATGCAATCAATCCAGCATGCACAATCAAATGTCCACAGTGGCAACACAGGTAAGTAGAGTGGTGAAGGTATTAAATAGTATACTTGCCTCCATAGGCCTGAAAACAAAGGGGGAACCACCGTGAGGGGGCCGCCATGAGGGGGGGGGGGAGGGGAAGAACAAAGGAGGACCCGGCATGGGAAACCGCTGTGAAGAGGGAGGGGGGGGGGAGGGAGAACAAATGAGGACCGGCCGCCGGATACCTCGTAACGTTCTTGGCGCCCTTTATGTAGCGCCTCTTTGTATACCTTGGGTATGCGAAACAAAGAATATCACTGTGACCTGACAATAAAGTATTAAAGAACATGAAAGTCGGGGCATTGTGTCATAACTTTATGAAACATTGGTGAAGAGTCAAATCAAGAATCAAGTATTTAATCACCACAGGTATTGACAGTGGAACAATGGAAATCTCACTGGCAGCAGAATGACAGGTCTGAAAATACAGAACTCATAGAAAATAAACCAAAGGAAAAGAGACAATAGACAATAGGTGCAGGAGTAGGCCATTTGGCCCTTCGAGCCAGCACCGCCATTCAATGTGATCATGGCTGATCATCCCCAATCAGTACCCCGTTCCTGCCTTCTCCCCATATCCCCTGACTCCGCTATTTTTAAGAGCCCTATCTAGCTCTCTCTTGAAAATATCCAGAGAACCTGCCTCCACCGCCCTCTGAGGCAGAGAATTCCACAGACTCACAACTCTCTGTGAGAAAAAGTGTTTCCTCGTCTAAATGGCTTACTCCTTATTCTTAAACTGTGGCCCCTGGTTCTGGACTCCTCCAACATCGGGAACATGTTTCCTGCCTCTAGCATGTTCAAACCCTGAATAATCTTATATGTTTATCATCCTTCTAAACTCCAGAGTGTACAAGCCCAGCCGCTACATTCTCTCAGCATATGACAGGCCCGCCATCCCGGGAATTAACCTTGTAAACCTACGCTGCACTCCCTCAATAGCAAGAATGTCTTTCCTCAAATTAGGGGACCAAAACTACACACAATACTCCAGGTGTGGTCTCACTAGGGCCCTGTACTACTGCAGAAGGACCTCTTTGTTCCTAAACTCAACTCCTCTTGTTATGAAGGCCAACATGCCATTCATACCAAAAGTTCAATCAATTTTAAAAAAAACCCAATATTAGTGCATCAATCGGTCAGTTCACGGGAACTGCTCCGGTATATCGAGCGCACAGGCCGACAGGATTTCGGACTTTGAATAATGGCGGCGCCCGCATGTGTAATATATGCAACAGGAATTTCACCGTGCAGTCGCATACGTGACAAATAAAGCACCTTTGAACCATTGAACCAATGAAAGTCCTCAAAGTCCCTGTAGCAACAAAGACAGTTCGTGGCTTGTGGTTTAGTTGGTGTTCGAGGTGTTCAAGAGTAAGTAAGTAAGTAAGTTTATTGGCCAAGTATTCACATACAAGGAATTTGCCTTGGTGCTCCGCCCTCAAGTAACAGCATGACATACAGTGACATACAGAGCCTGATGATTGTTGGGAAGAAGCTGCTCCTGAATCTGGAGGTGACAGTTTCCAGACTCCTGCACCTTCTCCCTGACGGCAGGGGTGAAATGAGAGCGTGGCCAGAGTGGTGAGGGTCCCGAGCGGCACGTGGAGTATTGTGCGCGGTTTTGGTCTCCACACTACGGGAAGGATGTCATTGCGATTGTGTTGGAGTGAATGCGGAAGGGATTTCCCCGGGATGCTGCATGAATTGGAGTATTTTAGTTATGGGGAGAGATTGGATATGTTGACCCGAGAGCAAAGAAGGTTGAGAGGTGACCTTATCGAAGTATATAAATGGTCAGGATAGCAATAACAAGAGGGCATAGGCTTTAAGAAGAGAGGAAAGAGTTTTAAAGGGAACACAAGGTTCATTTCTGGCTCAAATTTATTTCAGTAGTAATTCTTAGAGGTGGCACAGTGGCGCAGTGGTAGGGTTGCTGCCTCACAGTGCCAGACACCCGCGTTCGATCCCGACTACAGTCTGTACGGAGCTGGAACGGATTCTCCCTGTGACTGCGTGGGTTTTCTCCGGGTGCTCCGGCTTCCTCTCACATTCCAAAGACGTGCAGGTTTGTAGGTTAATTGGCTTCGGTAAAGATGGTAAATTGTCCCCCGTGTGTAGAAATGTACTCCAGCCCGAGGTACTCCGGGGAAATTCTAAATTAGACCACATAGGCCCGAAGAAGCAAGCACCGTGATCTTGTCCCTAGGGTTTGCTTATAAAATCTTTGCTGTCGTTCTTTAAAATAAGCGAAGTCTGGGTTTAAAATGTGAGGCAGGAGGTGGCATATTGTTACCACAAAAGCTTAGTGACGTTCCAGTACCATGGAGAGCTCAGTGGGAGAAAGACTGAACTTTTTTATTTCTTCAATCTCTCGAACCTTCTGAATTCAGACTGAGCAAAACATCGCAAGATCATGTACCAAAGCAGACACTGTGTACCAGCAAACCTGTTTTTTTTTGTGACTGAATTATTGTGATTGTATTACTAGCAACACGAAAGTCAGAAAATGACCATGTTACAGGTTAGAAGGGGAATCGAGGACCAGAGGACATAGGTTCAAGGTGAAGGGGAAAAGATTTAATAAGAATCCGAGGGGTAACTTTTTCACACAGAGGGTGGTGGGTGTATGGAACAAGCTGCCAGAGGGGGAAGTTGAGGCTGGGACTATCCCATTGTTTAAGAAACAGGTACATGGATAGGACAGGTTTGGAGGGTTATAGACCAATCGCAGGCAAGTGGGTCTAGGGTAGCTGGGACATTGTTGGCCGGTGTGGGCGAGTTGGGCCGAAGGGCCTGGTTCCACACTGTATCACTCTATGACTCTATATTCCCATCTAGAGGAAGTCCGGATTTGGTATCTGTACACTGTGGATGGCTTGATGGTAATCAAGTAATGACTGGACAGCATGCAACAAAAAAACAACGAAAGCTGGAGTAACTCAACGGGTCAGACAGCAGTTACTCCAGCTTTTTGTGTCTATCTTCAGTTTAAACCAGCATCTGCAGTTCCTTCCTGCACCTATTCTCTGTACCCGGGTACACATGGCAATATTCCCTAAATCCTGTATCTGTACCCTGTGGATAGCTTGATTGTAATCGCGTATAGTCTTTCCGCTGACTGGATAACAAGCAACAAAAAACCCTTTTGCACAGTACCTCAGTACACGTGACAATAAACTGAACTAAACAAAAATACACAAATGCATTGCGGATTTTAATATTAGGAAATAATTGTTAAATATAGTGTGAATTGTTAGATGAAGAGCTTGACATCCTAGCTCTCAACTATCATCATTACTCACTGTTCGGGCGTTGTGTCAACTTGCCACCGTGATAGTCAAGGTTTTATCATCAGATAGCTTCATGCCAACATACAAAGAAAGGGCTAGCTCACAGGATAATGGATTACCTGTCAGTCCTTTATGGTCTAACACACCTTGCAGCTGCTGATTGAAGCACCTCAACGGAAGCAAGGAATAATTTACAAAATACGGCGCACACATTTAGCGAACTAAATATCGCGAATATGTAGACAAGAGGCTGCAGGGTGTAGCCTTGCATTTTGTCCGTGCAAATGAATGAAAGGCCACTGTTCTCATCATTAAATTGCACCAATTCCGCATGTGAACAATAAGCAACGTTTCATATGTACAGTGAGGGGGAACATCAGTTTAGTTTATTGGGGATGATCAGCCATGATCGCATTGAATGGCCTACTCCTGCACCTATTGTCTATTGTCTATTGTCACGTGTATCGAGGTACAGTGAAAAGCCTTTGTCTCTTTTGTTGAGTGCTAAGCAGTCAGCAGAAGGACAATACATGATTACAATTGACCCATTTACAGCTTATAGATGCATGATAAGGGAATAACGTTTAGTGCAAGGTAAAACCAGCAAAGTCCGATCAAGGACAGTCCGAGGGTCATCAAAGAGGTAGATGGTAGTTCTCTCAGTCTGAAAAAGGGTCTTGACCCGAAACGTCACCCTTTCCTTCTATCCGGAGATGCTGGCTGTCCCGCTAAGTGACTCCAGCATTTTGTGTCCATCTTCGGTGTAAACCAGCATCTACAGTTCCTTCCTACACATTAAGTTTTAAGTGCGAACTTAAAGGTCACCTTCACAAAAAAGGACAAAAAAACATTTTTTTTTGTTATTTCTGCTGAAACATCATTGACATTCCGTTCTATAACTGCAGATCAATATTCCAACACTGACGCAAGGTAAAGCCACAATGATTGCGATCGATTCCTCTCCAGTAATTTCCAGCGCAAATGCAGGCAGCGTAAAGTGTGGTGTCTGGTCAGACGTCGAATTGAGGTCTCTTTCTCTCTCGCAAAAAAAAGGTGTCAAACAGTAAAGTGCTCAGAGATGGCACATTGATTTTTTTTTCGTTCCTGTCAAATACCAGCAGTGTGCTGTTCACACTTAATGGAATTCAGAGGCAGCAGGATGAAGCAATTGGACGCTTTCACTCAATTGTTTAAGGTGCTTCAGACTCCTCTGTGTTTCCGGGAACTTTGATGTGTCTGTTCATTATTTGATTGGACTTGTTACCCCGTCCAAAAAGCATTCCACTTAATGTGTCACAAAGGGATATAATGGATGCTGCCAATTTAGTCTGATCTTTCCAGAGAACCTGCAGCCAGTTACAATAGACAATAGACAATAGGTGCAGGAGTAGGCCATTTGGCCCTTCGAGCCAGCACCGCCATTCAATGTGATCATGGCTGATCATCCCCAATCAGTACCCCGTTCCTGCCTTCTCCCCAAATCCCCTGACTCCGCTATCTTTAAGAGCCCTATTTAGCTCTCTCTTGAAAGCATCCAGAGAACCTGCCTCCACCGCCCTCTGAGGCAGAGAATTCCACAGACTCACCACTCTCTGTGAGAAAAAGTGTACAGCCATGATCACAATGAATGGCGGTGCTGGCTCGAAGGGCCGAATGGCCTCCTCCTGCACCTATTTTCTATGTTTCTATGCCTGTACATCTTTGGGGTGTGGGAGGAAACCGAAGATCTTGGAGAAAACCCACTCAGTCGCGGGGAGAACGTACAAACTCCGTACAGACAGCACCCGTAGTCAGGATCGAACCCGGGTCTCTGGCGCTGGAAGCGCTGTAAGGCAGCAACTCTACCGCTGCTCAGCGTGTATGCGTTTTGTCTTGTACCATGAACCCGGTCTCTCCCTTCAGAGATTCTCTCTACCTGTTTGCTGCGCTTCCAGCTTTTATTTCAGATCCCCAGTGGCCAACGTTTCCCGCGGTTGCTTCATTTTTCTTATCGTTTTCCAATCCACCCCATGGGAGCCTTCACATCGAAGCCACTATATTTCCCCACCAGGCCGACTTACTCCTACCATTGTAGTTCTGCAGCACACTGCATGTCAGACGTCACACAGGGACACGATTTACAAGACGACGGTTTAAGACCAGGCTTGATAAGGTTAACAAACTTAGAGATGATATTTTACTGAGGTGAATTACCGCTTCGAGATAAGACTGCCCGAGTGCACATTTGGGAATTCAAAAGCCATCACTTCTCTTTATGTGGTGGTAAACTTCCCCATTTTATAGGGCAGTATAAGACCCTATGTTGCTCCATTAGCCAGTTTAGCTCAGCCCTCCATTCTCCCAGGGCCACACCATATAAAAATGTCCAATAAACTAGAATAATGTCCAAAAATACCACAGGAGGAGAATCTTACAGCGCCAGAGACCCGTGTTCAACCCAGATTAGTATTTTGATAAGTAAGAGTGTCAGGGGTTATGGGGAGAAGGCAGGGGAATGGGGTTAGGAGGGAGAGATAGATCAGCCCTGATTGAATGGTGCGTAGACTTGATGGGCCGAATGGCCTAATTCTGCTCCTATCACATGACCTTTTGACCTTACGATCTGGTGGTCAGTGACACCGTACACCACAGAATGTACAATCTTTGCAAACCTCCATGCATTCTGCATTTTTAGATAAAGTTTCATTTAATCTGTACCTGCCCCAATCTTATCAAGAGTGCAGTTAAAAATGTAGGTAGAGGTAGTGCAGGAAAATAGATCCTAATCTCCATTAGAGGGTCAGTTTTTGAAATAAAACAAATGTAAGATAAGGATGTGTAAGAAGGAACTGCAGATATAGAGTTAAGACTCTAAATTGTTAATAACGTTGGACTTGAATCACACAAAATGGCACCCAAAACGTGGAGACTCTTGTGCTGTCTCAGTATAATAGAATAGAATAGAATAGAATAGATTGCCTTTTATTGTCATTCAAACAGACAAGGTTTGAACGAAATTTCATTCCTACAGTCATGACATTACAAAAAAACCAAGACCCACACTTAACACAGTTTACACAAACATCCATCACAGTGAATCTCCAACATCTCCTCACTGTGATGGAAGGCAAAAGTCTTATCTCTTCCCTTTGTTCTTCTCCCGCGGTCCAGCAATCCAACTGCTGCGTCGAGGCGACGGGCTCACGATTTTAAAGCCCCCAGCGGATGATGGTAAGTCCCGCGGACGTTTAACCCGCGCCGGGCGATGTCAGGCCCCGCTCCGAGTCATTTAAACCCCGCGATTCCGGCGGGAGAAGTTGCCGTTGCAGGAGCTCCGAAAAGCGGTCTCCCACCAGGGACCTGCGAGCTCCCGATGTTCCTGTCCACCGGGCCTGCGGACGGAGCTTCCGAAGGTCCGAAGTCGGCCACCTCCGCGATGGTGAGTCCGCAGGCTCCGCGACTGGAGCCCTCAGGTTAGTTCCGGTTGGAGGCCCCTGCCGGCTCCACGATGTTAGGCCCAACAATACCGGAGACCCAACAGGGAAAACGTCTGGTCCCCGTACAGGGAAGAGATTAAACGGTCCCCCCCCCCACCCACATATACACAGCTAAAAATTAATTAAAATTAGAACCAAAAAAATACATCTAACGGGACAATTTTTTTTTTAAGACAGACGGACTGCAGTTGAGCCGCTGCCGTTAGGCACCGCCGCTTCCTCTGGTTCTTGCGTTCTCATACCTAAGTATGAAGTATGATGGGGCCTATGCACAGTAAGATTTTTACTGAACTGTACACAAAAAGCAAATCTCACTGTATCTAGGTACATGTGACAATATAAGATCATTGAACCATGCTGGTTTACAGCGAAGTTACACACACAACGCTGGAGTAACTCAGCGGGTCAGGCAGCATCTCTGGAGAGAAGGAATGGGTGGCATATCAGGTCGCGACCCTTCTTCAGACTGAGCATCAGGGAAGAAGGGAAACTAGAGGCATGGAAAGCTACAGAACAAATCAGAGCCGGCACCGATGGCCAAGGAGCCCACAATGGTTCATTGTTGGCTGTGGAGGAGGTGATTTTATTTTCCCTTTCCAGAGCAACCAATACTGGAGCCTATGACTAATAATTTTTGTATATCTTTATTATTGACACATACATAATTCCAACGCATATTTTAATAGCCCAGATCTCAACCTTGTAAATATTTAACAGAAGCAGTGTTCCTGATAAATAGAACATGTTATACAAACAAGCTATTTTCAGTTTGAGGTGCCATGAGGATAGTGTGATGTCCCTGGCAATACATGTTAGAAGCAATGCTGTTCATTTCTTTCAGTCCCCCCTGAAGATTATTTGCATGGGTTATTTATTTCCTAATAAGTACATGCGGCACGGTGGCACAGTGGTAGAGTTGCTGCCTTACAGTGCTTGCAGCACCGGAGACCCGGGTTCGATCCCGACTACGGGTGCTGTCTGTACGGAGTTTGTACGTTCTCCCCGTGACCTGCGTGGGTTTTCTCTGTGATCTTTGGTTATCTTCCACACTCCAAAGACGTACAGATTTGTAGGTTAATTGGCTTAATACAAGTATAAATTGTCCCATGTGTCTGTAGGGTAGTGTGTGGGGATCGCTGGTCGGCGCGGACTCGGTGGGCCGAAGGCCTGTTTCCACGATGTATCTCTAAACTAAACTAAATTAAACTACGGTTTGTTCGTCCATGTAGAGTGACTAATATACTGATTGGCTGCTGTACTCTATATACAGATTGGATAGGAAAGATTTAGAGGGATATGGGCCAAACATGGGCCAGTGGGACTAGTATAGAAGGGGGCATCTTGGTTGGCGTGGGCAAGTTGGGCTGAAAGGCCTGTTTCCATGGCGAATCCATGACAGTTTGTGCCCAGGCCCCTGTATATGATTTCATGACACTATAGAAGGCTACTAACACACCTTACAGCATGGCGGCACAGCGGTAGAGTTGCTGCCTTACAGCGCCAGAGACCCGGGTTCGATCCGTGGGTTTTCTCCGGGTGCTCCAGTCTCCTCCCACGCTCCAAAGACGTTAATTGGCTCCGGTAAAAATTGTAAATTGTATCCCAGTGCGAAGGATAGTGCTGGGGATCGCTGGGCGGCGCGGACTCGGTGGGCTGAAGAGCTTGGAAGAACTCGATGACCTTGACTATTTTCGTCCCCCCAGGTGCCGTCTTACTGGAAGAGTATTTTCTGTTTTTGCTGCCGAATCTTTGCATTTCCTTGTTGACGCCGCTCTGTAAAGGTCAGTGCGGCCATGAATATTGATGCACGGAGCTCCTTCTGGGATGGAGCTGAAATATGAGAAGCGTCTCACAGTTTGCCATCCACTGTTGCAAGAGCCAGGTCGCAGGGGTGCTTTATGCCGAGACATCAGAGTACATTTTGTTCGCTCTTAACAGGGAGCAGTGAACAGAATGCAGAGAGCTTTGTGGAGATTGAGCCCTGCCTGCGGATGGGAGCTTTAGTCAACTGCAGTGAAGGAGGGGGAAGAACAATGGAGGATCCCAGCAATGAGTAGGTTAGCCTATGATGAGCATTTGTCGGCACTGGGCCGGTACTCGCTGGAGTTTAGAAGAATGAAGGGGAGGGGGGGGGGGGGGGGGGGGTAGTGCTCATTGAAACATACAGAATAGTGAAAAACTTGGAAAGAGTGGATGTGGAGAGGATGTTTCCACTAGTGGGAGAGTCTGAGACTAGAGGCCATCGCATCAGAAACAAAGGACGTTCTTTTAGGAAGGAGATGAGGAGAAATTTCTTTAGTCAGAGGGTGGTGAATCTGTGGAATTCTTTGCCACAGAAGGCTGTGGAGGCCAAGTCAGTGGATATTTTAAAGGCAGTGATAGATAGATTCTTGATTAGCACGGGCATCGGAGGTTATGGGGAGAAGGCAGGAGAATGGGGCTAGGAGGGAGAGGTAGATCAGCCGTGATTGAATGGCGGCGTAGACTTGTCGGGCCAAGTAGGCTTAATTCTACTCCTATTCCTTATGACCTTATGACCCGGGGTGGGGGAACCGCTGTAGGGGAGAACAAAGGAGGAGCCGGCGAACTCTGTAACTTTTTCGGTGCCCTTTATGTGGCCACTATTTGTATACCTTGAGTGTGCAAGAAAACAATTTCACTGTGGTTTGTCACATGTGACAATAAAGTGTTCCATTGCATAAGGTGCCATCGACTACAAGACTGTCCTCCTGTTACGTTTATTTAGTTTGTTACTGTCACGGGTACTGAGGAACAGTAAAAAGCTTTTTTGTTGCGTGCTATCCAGTCAGCGGAAAGACTGTACATGATCTATACTACACATAACACAAATATATATATATAGTATTCATAAATCTACACTATACACAACAAGCCATCCACAATGTACAGATACAGAATAAAGGGAATAACGTTTTGTGCAAGATAAAGACTGATTACAGATAGTCCGAGGGTCTCCAATGAGGTAGATGGCAGGTCAGGACTGCTCTCTAGTTGGTGATAGGATAGTGGTCGTTGTGGTGGTTTTCCGTGGTGATCCCGCCACGTTATTTGCATTTATTGAGTGTATTTGTGGGCTCAGACCCGGGTTCGATCCCGACTCCGGGCGCTGTCTGTGCGGAGTTTGTACGTTCTCTCCGTGACTGCCTGGGTTCTCTCTGAGATTTTCGGTTTCCTCCCCACACTCCAAAGATTTGTCAGCTAATTGGCTTGGTATAATTGTAAGTTGTCCCTCGTGTGGGTAAAATAGTGTTAATGTGCGGGGATCGCTGGTCGGCGTGGACTCGGTGGGCCGAAGGGCCTGTTGCCGTGCTATATCTCTAAACTAAACTAAACCAATTGTGCATTTCATGGGGGGTTTATGTTGGCAGAATGGAGGGCTGACCTAAACTGGATAACTGAGCAATTAAAGGTCCCAATCTGCCATATAAAAAACAAACTTACCACTACATAAAAGAGAGTGGTGTCTATTGAGCTCTCAACGTATACAATACAAATTGTAGACTCCATTTATACATTGTTAAAAAAAAATTATACGTGTATATATGCTGCTCTTAAGACCTTCTTCTGACATTAGTCTCAGGAAGGGTCTCGACCCGAAACGTCGCCCATTCGGGGTGGGAGATTGCAACCTTCACGTGGTCCGTACTGTTTCGACGAATGCAATCAACCCGGTGTGCACAATCAAATAAGATCAAATAGAACAAGTTGTCCTACAACTTTAGGCTGTGCACGCCATACACAAGAAGAAGAAGTCACCCATTCCTTCTCTCCAGAGATGCTGCCTCACCCACTGAGTTACTCCACCATTTTGTTTCTACCTCCTATTTCAATTCTCCTTCCCTCCCCCATTGTTTGAACGTGTCCAAAAAAATGGTGTTGCTCCTCGATACATGTACGTATGCTTTCTGGCTTTAAACTTGAGGGTAGGACCGTCCAGCACAGGAACAGGCCCTTGATCGTGCCGAACATGATGTCCAGATAAACGACTCTCTCTGCCTGTACACAATCCATATCCCTCCTTCCCTCTGCATATCCCACCGGCACGGCGGCGCAGTGGCAGAGTTGCTGCCTCACAGCGCCAGAGACCAGGTTCGATCCTGACTACGGGCGTTGTCCGTACGTTTACACGTTTCTCCCCGTGACCACGTGGGTTTCCCCCGGGTGCTCCGGTTTCCCCCCACAGGCCAAAGACGTACAGGTTTGTATATTAATTGGATTCAATAAAGATTTGTTCCTGGCGTGTAGGCTAGTGCCAGTGTACGGGGATCGCTGGTCGGCATGGACTCGGTGGGCCGAAGGGCCTGTTGCCCGCGCTGCATCTCTAAACTAAACGGAACTAAACTAATCCAAGGTAGACACAAAATGCTGGAGTAACTCAGCGGGACGGGCAGCATCTCTGGAGAGAAGGAATGGGTGACGTTTCGGGTCGAGACCCTTCTTCAGACTGATCTATGTGCCTATCCCAAATACCTCTGAAATGCCACTGTCCACTACCACCCCTGGAGCACGTTCCAGGCACCCATCATACTCTGTGTAAAAATAATTTGCCCTGTACACCTTCTTTAAATATTACATTCTCAACTAAAAGCTGTGCCCTCTAGTCTGACATTTCCACCTTGGGAGAACGGTTCTAACTCTCTACACTGTCTATGCCTCTCATAATTGTATATCATTCTCCCAGGTCTCCCCTCAGCCTCTGGCATTCCAGAGAAAACAGTCCAAGATTGTCCAACCCATCCTTGTAAGGTAATACAGTTTGTCCGCACTCACCTGGTACTTTAGTTTTAGCTTTAATATTAGTTTTAGATATACAGCGCGGAAACAGGCCCTTCGGCCCAGCGAGTCCCCACCGACCAGCGATCCCCGCACACCAACACTTCCCTACACACATTAGGGACAATTTACGCTTACACCAAGCCAATTAACCTACAAACCGGTACGTCTTTGGAGTGTGGGAGGAAACCGGAGCCCCCGGAGAAAAACCCACGCAGGTCACAGGGAGAACGTGCAAACTCCGTACAGACAAGCACCCGTAGTCAGGGTGGAACCCGGGTCTCCGGCGCTGTAAGGCAGCAACTCTACCGCTGCGCCTCCGCGCCGCCCGTTAACATTGCAGTCTTTTTGTTGCGGGGAAAGAAAATGTTTTGAAAGAAAAGACTGCTGCCTGACTTTCACTCGGTCTTTAAAGTTTGACCTTGGAAAAACAAGCATGTGGGGAATTTGGGAGTTGCTTGCTGAAGCGAGCTTACGAGGATGGGTTGAGAGGCACTGAGACCTCACTGGGCACGGGTCAGGGGCGCGATGAGCTCAACCACTTCACACATCCTGAATACCGAGTGGGAAATAACTTAGACCCACAGCCGACAAAAAACGGGCAGCACGAAAACTAAAACTCTAATGCGATCACACAACTAGTTGGCTGAGAAAAATGCTGGAGAAACTCAGCGGGTGAGGCAGCATCTATGGAGCGAAGGAATGGGTGACGTTTCGGGTCGAGACCCTTCTTCAGATTGATGTGGGGGTGTGGGGGGGGTGGCGCTGGAAGAAGAAAGGAAGAGGCGGAGGCAGTGGACTGTGGGAGAGCTGGGGAGGGGAGGGGAAGGAGGGAGAAAGCAGGGACTACCTGAAATTGGAGAAGTCAATGTTCATACCGCTGGGGTGTAAACTACCCAAGCGAATTATGAGGTGCTGCTCCTCCAATTTGCGGTGGGACTCACTCTGGCCATGGAGGATCTGCAGTTCTTTCTTGAACAACTAGTTGGCTGATCATTTGTGGAGCCGCTTCAAGAAAGGTAAATGTTAGTAGTTACTGGAGGTAGACAAAAAATGCTGGAGTAACTCAGCGGGACAGGCAGCGTCTCTGGAGAGAAGGGAATGGGCGACGTTTCAGGTCGAGACCCTTTGGGTCACCCAATCCCTTCTCTCCAGAGATACTGCCTGTCCCGCTGAGTTACTCCAGCATCTTGTGTCTATCTTCAATTGGAACCAGCATCTGCTGTTCCTTCCTACGTAGTGACAGGTTTTTTTGTTTGTGTTAGAAGGAACTGCAGATGCTGGTTTATACCGAAGATGGACACAAAATGCTGGAGTAAGTCAGCGGGACAGGCAGCATCTCTGGAGAGAACGGTTTGGGTCAAGACCAGTCTGATGAAGGGTCACAGAGGTTCGTTGAGCTTAGTATGTTTTGGGATAGAGCGTGGAAACAGGCTCTTCGGCCCATCGGAGCCCTCCGAGCCCTTGCCAGCCAACCATCCGTGTTGTCCGTGTTGTGATAACCACGACGCTAGTTCCACCATGTCCCACCTTCGCATCCTACACAGGACGGAGCAATTTACAGAAGTCAAGCCCCTGTTCCACTTACGTGTCCTTGGCACGCTAATTACGCGGCCTCATGGTCGCGTTGAGGCGCGACGGTCCCGCGAAGGTCGCGCGCGTCTTCATGCGTCCGCACAGCCGTCTGGAGCGCGTGACATCATTTGAAGATAGACACAAAATGCAGGAGTAACTCAGCGGGACCGGCAGCATCTCTGGAGAGAAGGAATGGGTGATGTTTCGGGTCGAGACTCTTCTTCAGTCTGAAAGATGGGTCTTGACCCGAAACGTCATCCATTCCTTCTCTCCAGAGATGCTGCCGGTCCCACTGAGTTACTCCTGCATTTTGTGTCTATCTTCAATTTTCTTGGCCCCGCTTTGGGAGTAGAAGTGGGGGCGGATCCGGATCCGCAACGGCCGTGAGCCCCAGGCCGAGCTCGCCGATCGTTTGCCTGCTTCTGCTGCTGTTGGAGGTGAGACGTTGCGTCGCACCAGGGTCTTGGGCCTGTCCCACTTTGGCCGTCAAAGTGGTAAAGAAAAGCTTTTGGTGTGCTGGCCTTTATAAATCAGACCATTGAATATAGAAGTTGGGATGTAATGTTAAAATTGTACAAGGCATTGGTGAGGCCAATTCTGGAGTATGGAGTACAATTTTGGTCGCCTAATTATAGGAAGGATGTCAACAAAATAGAGAGAGTACAGAGGAGATTTACTAGAATGTTGCCTGGGTTTCAGCAACTAAGTTACAGAGAAAGGTTGAACAAGTTAGGTCTTTATTCTTTGGAGCGCAGAAGGTTAAGGGGGGACTTGATAGAGGTCTTTAAAATGATGAGCGGGTTAGACAGAGTGGACGTGGATAAGCTTTTCCCATTGAGAGTAGGGAAGATTCAAACAAGGGGACATGACTTGAGAATTAAGGGACAGACGTTTAGGGGGAACATTAGGGGGAACTTCTTTACTCAGAGAGTGGTGGCTGTGTGGAATGAGCTTCCAGTGGAAGTGGTGGAGGCAGGTTCGATGTTATCCTTTAAAAATAGATTGGATGGGTATATGGACGGGAAAGGAATGGAGGGTTATGGTCTGAGTGCAGGTAGATGGGACTAGGGGGAAGTATTTATTTTTAATTTAAAAACAAATTTTAAAAAAATGTTCGGCACGGACTTGAAGGGCCGAGATGGCCTGTTTCCGTGCTGTTATGGTTATATGGTTATATGGTTATATGGTCAGTTACGCGACAAGCCGGTGGCGCGCGAAGATTTCGTGCAGGATGAAGTCCACACTCCTCCACGCCACTCCATGTGCCCGTCCCCATGCTACCCACGCGCTTCACACGCTACCCACACGCTACCCACACGCTACCCACACGCTACCCACACGCTAGCAGGTCGCGTAAATGGCGCGCGATAGACAGCCAAGTGGGACAGGCCCTTCAGTTCACCTACAAACCTACGCGTCTTTGGAATGTGGGAGGAAACCAGAGCGCCAGGAGAAAACCCACGCCAGCCAAAACGTCACAGGGAGAACGTGCAAACTCCACACAGACAGCACCGGTAGTCAGGATCGAACCCGGGTCTCTGGCGCTGTGAATCAGCAACTCTACCGCAGCGCCACCGTGCCAGCTCATTTGGATTCAGTCTTGGCACACGGACCTCGTTGGGAAAAACACCGACTATTGTGACAAAATGGAGTATAATGGAGAGCTGATAATAATATAAACCGTATCGAGGGTGGCTGTCCTTCCAACTAAGGACAACACTTCAATCAGTTTATCAAATTAGATTTGTTTTCTATTTTTGCTTCTTTCTTCTTCTTCCCGTGTCCATCTTGTTACAAGTGTTGGCCTCGCTGTCATCGTCCGCCCTGAAAACGACGCAAGCTTCCGGCGACAATCAGTGGAAGCCATCACTTGTTGCAGTAGATGATGGCGGTAGCAGAATTACCTCAGGATGCTTCCAGTTTCCAGCCCCGCCACGTGGACGCGTCTGCAATGGGGCCTTTATTTTTGCTTAAAAATATTAACTAAAAAATTCCGTCCAATATGAAGGCCCATAGGTTATAAGTGATAGGAGCAGAATTAGGCCATTCGGCCTATCAAGTCTACTCCGCCATTTAATCATGGCTGATCTATCTCTCCCACTCCTAACCCCATTCTCCTGCCTTCTCCCCGTAACCCCTGACACCCGGGAAATTTCCTTCCGTATGGTGTTGTGGGCACTCCCCCATGAGGATAGTTGCTGTTCAAGAAGGCATTCGGCAAAGGGCGATAATTGCCAGCAATGGTCACACGTGGTGAAATGAATCTGAACTAACTCAGCGAAGGCGTGAACTACATAGAACCCATCGATGCAAACGCAATGAGATGCATCAGCGTAGGATTCCCATCACCACAGGCATGGCAGCGAGACTACAGCAAGACTCTGGCACTGATTCAGGTAAGACGTTACTGCAATGATATCATGAACTCTGACAATTTATAAACGACACCAGGACTCTGTGACTGAATTATGTTTTGTAACTACTCACCATCTGCTTGTTACTCCTTATAATATACCGCGCATAGTTTAATTTTAGCGTGTTTAAGAGTTCTTGTTTTTACACGGCAGGTACAGAGCGAGCACAGTATGCCTAAGTAGCAGGCTGGTAAAGACACTGCGTGCCAAATATTACATGCGAGATGTTCGAGAGGGTGTACATTTCTGGTTGGGAAGTTTAACAGTTGGCTAGCTTGCTAACGCTGTACTACAACTCCAGCGTTCTTTGTCCTGCAACTACCTTCCATTCCCACCATCGCATTTCCTTCTTAGTTTAGTTTAGTTTAGTGATACAACGCGGAAACAGGCCCTTCGGCCCATCAAAACCGCCCGCACACTAATGGCCCTGTCCCACTTACGCGACTTTTTCGGCGGGGTGGAAGATTGCAACCTTCACGTGGTCCGCCCTGTTTCGACTAATGCAATCAACTCGACGTGCACACATGGAAGATCAAATAGAACAAGTTGTCCAACAACTTTAGGCTGTGCACGCCACACGAAAGAAGAAGAAGACTTTTTCGGCGACTTCCGGCACCCGTCATAGTCGTTGCAGGTCGGCGAAAAATTTCAACATGTTGAAAATTCAGCGGCGACCAGAAAGACGCTACGACTCTTTGGGCGACCGAGGAGACTTACTCACGACCATACAGGCGACATGTCGCGGGGTGAAGCCTGCATGGTCGTGAGTAGTTGCCCAAAGAGTCGTACCTTGTTCTGGTCGCCTCTGGATTGTCAACATGTTGAAAAATTTCGGTGACCTGTAACGACCTATGACGGGTGCCGGCAGTCGCCGAAAAAGTCGTGTAAGTGGGACAGGCCCATAACACCGTACCTCACACACTGGGGATAATTTTACATTGATACCAAGACAAAGAACCTACAGACACGCACACCTTTTTTAAAAAAGTTGGATTCTTGATGGTTTACAGTTTTTGTCCCAGCTGAGCGGCTCCTGTTGGCATTGCCCTTCTGCTGCCGAGTAGATTAAAAACGCACACAGCGGGAAGGATGTGTGTTGAGGTTGTTCTGATAACAGCTATCCCTTGGATAAGGACCAGAAACATGGACGTTAGTCAATAGAGTCAGGAGTGTTTTATTAACGTATGTCCCAGACAGAACAGTGAAATCCTTACTTGCTGCAGCACAACAGAATATTTGAACACATTCTGTACACTCTGGAGTTTAGAAGGATGAGAGGGAATCTTATTGAAACATGTAAGGGGTTCTTAAGGGGTTGGACAGGCTAGATGCAGGAAGATTGCTCCCGATGTTGGGGAAGTCCAGGACAAGGGGTCACAGCTTAAGGATAAGGGGGAAATCCTTTAAAACCGAGATGAGAAGAACTTTTTTCACACAGAGAGTGGTGAATCTCTGGAAC
>CM075979.1:84780854-84828354 GCA_038087875.1 Malacoraja senta
AACACATTTTCACACGGAGAGTTGTGAGTCTGTGTAATTCTTTGTCTCAGAGGGCGGTGGAGGCCGGTTCTCTGGATACTTTCAAGAGAGAGCTAGATAGGGCTATTAAAGATAGCGGAGTCAGGGGATATGGGGAGAAGGCAGGAACGGGGTACTGATTGGGGATGATCAGCCATGATCACATTGAATGGTGGTGCTGGCTCGAAGGGCCGAATGGCCTACTCCTGCACCTATTGTCTATTGTCTATTGTCACAGCCCACTATAAACAATATAATAAACAAAATAAACGTTCAGTATACATATATATATATATATATATTATATATGTATACACATGTGTATGTGTTTGTAGCTTAATTGGTTTCTTTAAATTGTCCCTAGTGTGTAGGATAGAACTGGTGTGCGGGGTGATTGCTGGTTAGCACGGACTCGGTGGGCCGAAGGGCCTGTTCCCACGCCGTATTTCTAAACTAAACTATACATGCAAGGTTGCATCCCCTGTTAGATTTTAGTTTCGTCTTTAGTTCAGAGATACAACAGGCCCTTTGGCTCACCGAGTCCGCGCCAACCAGCGATCAACTCGTTCACCAGCACTATCCTACACACTTGGGGCACCTTACAATTTACAGAAGCCAATTAACCTACAAACCTGTGCGCCTTTGGAGTGTGGGAGGAAACCGGAGCACCCGGTGAAAACCCACGCGGTTGCAGGGAGAACGTACAAACTCCGTCCAGACAGCACCTGAGGTCAGGATCGAACCGGGGTCTCTGGCGCTGGGAGGCAGCTACACTACCGCTGCGCCACCGTGCCGTCCTAGTTGAGAAAAATGGTTTAACAATACGCCAGGAATATACTATAGGACTGAGTCCCTAACTACAGGCTGAACTCCAGTCATATATTCTGATACAGCAGTTTCGAATCTTATTAAGACTATTACATCTACATGTTATTTGATTGCTTCCGGACATGGCTGCAATCTGCTCACTGCGTGCACGATCTGAGGTTTCTTCATCCATGCAAAGACCAGATGAACCAGATCTCGGTGATTCACGACCCCCCCCCCCCCCCCCCACCCCACCCCCACGTAATTCAAGCTCTCCGCTCAAACCCGAGGTTGCCACGGCAACCGTTCGGAGCAGTGGTACAGGGTATCTGTTATAAACTCTTCCCTTCCCTTCCCTTTCCCAGCCAGGCAATTAAAGGTTGCGATGACGTCTTTGCCAATTAACCTACAAGAGAAGCCTGTCGTTTGTTGGCGAAGCCTGTCGCCGGTGAGCTCATGTAATTGTTTAGTATCTGGAATACAAGCTGATGTGTAAATAACAGCCAGAGTGGACACTAAAGTGCATCAGTATTATTAACACCTCATGCCCTGGTATCCCCAAACACATTTCTCGTAGAAAAGGCTGCTACGCCTTACAATAAACATGAGGAAAACCAAACTCAGACTTGTTCTTGAATGATTGGCACAGAGTACTGGTGCAACTCATCGGCACGGTGGCGCAGCGGTGGAGTTGCTGCCTCACAGCGCCAGAAACCCAGCTTCCATCCTGACTACGGGTGCTGTCTGTACGGAGTTTGTACGCACTGCCCATGACCTGCCTGTGTTTTCTCCGGGATCTCCGGTTTCCTCCCGCACTCCAAAGACGTACAGGTTTGTCGGTAAACTGGTTTGGTATCATTTTAAAAATTGTCCCTAGTGTGTGCAGGATGGTGTTAGTATGGTCGGTGCGGAGTCATTGGGTCGAAGGGCCTGTATCCGCGCTGTATCTCTGGAGAGTAGGGACAGGTGACGTTTCAGGGTCGAGACCAGCTCCAATCTTCAGATGGACATCACCTTGATCGCTAGCAAAGGAACAGAGGAATCGTTTATGACAATCTCTGCCTAAGTGCCAGTGGACAGTGACGGGATCAATGTACCTTAAGTGTCAATTAGGTTTCAATTAAACATTTAAACAAAGAAAGTAGGTGCAGGAGTAGGCCATTTGGCCCTTCGAGCCAGCATTCACCGTTCAATATGATCACAGCTGATCATCCAAAATCAGTACCCCGTTCCTGCTTTCTCCCCATATCCCTTGATTCCATTGGCTCTAAGAGCTAAATCTAACTCTCTCCTGAAAACATCCAGTGAATTGGCCTCCACTGCCTTCTGTGGCAAAGAATTCCACAGATTCACAACTCTCTGGGTGAAAAGGTTTTCCTCATCTCAGTCCTAAATGGCCTACCCCTTATTCTTAAACTGTTACCCCTGGTTCTGGACTCCCCCAACATGGGGAACATTTTATCTGTCCACTCTAGCCTGTCCAATCCCTTAAGAATTCTACATGTTTCTCTAAGATCCCCTCTCATTCGTCTAAATTCCAGTGAATATAAGCCCAGTCGATCCATTCTTTCATCATATGTCAGTCCCGCCATCCCGGGATTTTAAGCTGGTGAACGTAGTTTAGCTTAGTTTAGTGATGCAGCACGGAAACAGGCCCTTCGGCCCACTGGGTCCGTGCTAACTAGCGATCCCCACACACTAGTTCTATCCTACACACACAAGGGACAATTAGGGAATTAACCCCCAAACATGCACGTCTCTGGAGTGTGGGAGGAAAGTGGAGCTCCCGGGAAAACCCACGCAGGTCATGGGGAGAATGTCCAAACTCCGTACAGACAGCACCCGTGGTCAGGATCGAACCCGTGTCTCTGGCGCTGTGAGGCAGCAACTCTACTGCTGCTGCTGAAAATAGAATGGATAATAGAAAAATATAATTTTCTGAAGAAGGGTCTCGACACAAAACGTCACCCATTCCTTCTATCCATAGATTCTGCCTGTCCCGCTGAGTTACTCCAGCATATTGTGTTTATCTTCAGGGTAAACAAGCACCTTCAGTTCCGTGATGTATTCAAGAGAGAGTTGGATATATCTCTTGGGGCTAACGGAATCAAGGGATATGGGGAAAAAAGCAGGAACGGGGTACTGATTCTGGATGATCAGCCATGATCATATTGAATGGCGGTACTGGCTCGAGGGGCCGAATGGCCTACTCCTGCACCTATTTTCTATGTTTCATACACAATATAATTTGACATATGTGGAAAATCTGAACTAAAAACTGAAACGACGGCAGGTACTCAAGTGAATTGGGTTATATCTGTGGAGCAAGGGAATATGATTAGTTAACGTTTCAGGTCATTGGGTGGTTGTCAGAGCAGGATAATTATATTACGCAGCTAACACATTCTGCATGCCCATGGATTGGCACCAGCTGAGCATCGGAAACTCCTGCCAAGTATTTAGCGACAACGTTTTCTTCTGAACTGGCATAACATGATACCAGTTTACTGCTAATCTGGCAAAGATGACTTGGAAATATTATTGATGGCCACCCACGTGCTCTGGAACGTAATCAGGTCGTCTCTCTTGTAAATTCTCTTATTGTGGAAGCATGACAGATTGAAGCACGACATCCTGCCCAATGTACCGTAGGAAGGACGACATCTCTGTGCATCCCTTCGACATCTCCGTGCAGTTTCGGTCTCCTAATCTGAGGAAGGACATTCTTGCTATTGAGGGAGTGCAGAGTAGGTTCACCAGCTTAATTGGATGGCGGGACTAACACATGACGAAAGAATGGGTCGACTGGGCTTGTATTCACTGGAATTTAGAAGGATGAGAGAGGATCTTCTAGAAACATATTAAATTCTTAAATGATTGGAGAGGGGAGATGCAGGAAAAAAATGTCCCCATGTTACGGGAGTCCAGAACCAGGGGTCACAGTTTAAGAATAAGGGGCAGGCTGTTTTGGAGGGAGATGAGGAAAAACTTTTTCACCCAGAGAGCTGTGAATCTGTGGAATTCTCTGCCACAGAAGGCAGCGGAGGCCAATTCACTGGATTTTTCCAAGAGAGAGTTAGATTTAGCTCTAAAGGAATCAAGGGATGTGGGGAAAAAGCAGGAACGGGGTACTGATTTTAGATGATCAGCCATGATCATATTGAATGGCGGGGCTGGCTCGAAGGGCCAAATGGCCTACTCCTGCACCTTTTTTTTCTATGTTTTTTCTATGTTTCTTTCTCAAACTCCTCTCCTAGCCTTATCCTAAATCCTTTTGCTTCCTTGTCGTCTCCACCGATTTACTTCATTTACTTCACTCATCTGCCAACTGAGACCCCCACCTGTATCCACCCCTCACCTGTATCCACCCATCACCTGTATCCACCCATCACCTGTATCCACCCCTCACCTGTATCCATCCATCACCTGTATCCACCCATCACCTGTATCCACCCATCACCTGTATCCACCCATCACCTGTATCCACCCATCACCTGTATCTGCCCATCACCTGTATCCACCCATCACCTGTATCCACCCATCACCTGTATCTGCCCATCACCTGTATCCGCCCATCACCTGTATCCACCCATCACCTGTATCCACCCCTCACCTGTATCCACCCATCACCTGTATCCACCCATCACCTGTATCCACCCATCACCTGTATCCACCCATCACCTGTATCCGCCCATCACCTGTATCTGCCCATCACCTGTATCCGCCCATCACCTGTATCCACCCATCACCTGTATCCACCCATCACCTGTATCCATCCATCACCTGTATCCACCCATCACCTGTATCCACCCATCACCTGTATCCACTCCTCACCTGTATCCACCCTTCACCTGTATCCACCCCTCACCTGTATCCACCCATCACCTGTATCCACCCATCACCTGTATCCACCCATCACATGTATCCAACCCTCACATGTATCCACTCCTCATCTGTATCCACCCATCACCTGTATCCACCCATCACCTGTATCTGCCCATCACCTGTATCCAACCATCACCTGTATCCACTCCTCATCTGTATCCATCCATCACCTGTATCCATCCATCACCTGTATCCACCCATCACCTGTATCCACCCATCACCTGTATCCACCCATCACCTGTATCCACTCATCACTTGGTATGAACAAGGAAACGCAGACGCTGGTTAACACAAAAGGACACCAAGTGCTGGAGTAACTCAGCGGGTCAGGCAGCAACCCGTGAGAGCATGGATAGGTGACCTTTTAGAGTCGGGACATATTCATGATCTCCAGAAATGCTGCCTGACCCGCTGAGTTACTCCAGCACTTGGTGTCCTGTTTTTCCACCCATCACTTACGAGGCTTTGTGCCAATTCCACCTCTTATTTACCAGCGCTTTCTCCCCTTCTCCAATCAGCAGGAGTTAAGGGCCTGTCCCACTTTCACGACCTAATTAACGACCTCTGACGAGTTTGCCCTTGACTCATACTCGCAGCACGGTCGTCACGAGGTCGTAGGAGGTCGTAGGTAGGTCTTAGGTAGGTCATGATGCTAGTCGTAGGTACTCGTGGCATCAAGTAGGTCGGGGCGTTTTTTTTAGCATGATGGAAAATGTCCACGAGTAAAAACGGTCGTGAATTTGGTCGTGAAAGTGGGACAGGCCCTTTAGACTGATAGAAGGTACCCGACCCAAAACGTCAACCAGATTCCCTTCAGATGCTGCCTAACTACTGAGTTCCACCAGCACGGGGGGGGGGGGGGGGGGGGGGAGGGGTGGGGTGGAGATTTTGTAATTTTGTCAGTGTCCTTTATGGGCGACTATTTGCATACCTTGGATATGCAAGAATATAATTTCACTGTGACTTGTCACATGTGACAATAAAGTATCAATTCAGTTCAGCTTTGTTACTTTGCTCACGGTTCCAGCGTTGCAGTCCCTTGTGTCGACATCGGTCGGCACGGTGGCGCTGAGGTAGAGTCGCTGCCTTCTTGCGCCAGAGACCCGGGTTCTATCCTGACTGAGTTTTCTGCAGCACTTTGTTTGTGTGGAGTTTGCCTATTCTTACTGTGGACCACGTGGGTTTTCTCTGGGTGCTCCGGTTTCCTCCCGAGGGTTTGTTGCTTAATTGGCCCTGGAGTGTAGGATAGAGCTAGTGCACGGGGGATGTCCGGTTGGCACGGTGGGACGAAGGGCCTGTTTCCATGCTGTATTAGAGATTAAAAAATAATCTGAACTAAAATAAGGAAACTAAAGAACTAATCTCTGTCCTGGTCGGTTTCGCTAGAAAGTCTTATCTTCAATTTTATCGTTGTCTCTGCACACGTCTAAAGTACTTTATTTTCACGTTTAAATTATAATGTTTTATTTTTAATTGTCTACTGTATATCGTGTTTTTTTTCCTTGCGAGCAAAGCACCAAGGCAAATTTCTTGTATGTATTTTTGTTAGGAAATGAGATCCTAAGCGGTTAACATACATCAACCTGCTCTCCAACACCATACATCACCCTTTACCTCCCTCATCTGTGGAAGACCTGATACTTTCTGGGGCAGCACTCAGATATTATCTAGACGTAGTCTGTCTACACAACCATACGGGCAGTAGTGAATGTCTATTGAAGTTCCTGTTTGATGAATGGCGAGATGTGAGTGGAAGATTTATCTGCGGTGGCCATTTCTGAATGACTGCAAGATTATTGTCCTCCATTTACGCTGCCGTGCGAGCTACAGCTCGACCATGTTCCCGATGTTGGGGGAGTCCACAACCAGAGACCACAGTTTAAGAATAAGGAGTAAGCCATTTAGAACGGAGACGAGGAAACACTTTTTCTCACAGAGAGTGGTGAGTCTGTGGAATTCTCTGCCTCAGAGGGCGGTGGAGGCCGGTTCTCTGGATGCTTTCAAAAGAGAGATGGATAGGGCTCTTAAAAAAATAGCGCAGTCAGGGGATATGGGAGAAGGCAGGAACGGGGTAATGATTGGGGATGATCAGCCATGGTCACATTGAATGGCGGTGCTGGCTTGAAGGGCCGAATGGCCTGCTCCTGCACCTATTGTCTATTGTCTATTGATCAACGTATGCGAACGTCCTCATTTATTCTCCTGTCCACTGGTCATTTGGCCTCTAACCATACAACTGTTTGCTAGATTTTACCTGGCGTTGAATTATTTTGATTTAATTCATTCCCAAACTTCCTGAAAGAAGTCGACCACTTTTTTTGCTATAGGTTTTCAGGGTTATCTCTTCTGGAAGGCAGGTGAAAAAGCCATGGATGCAACGCTGAATACAAGTAGACCACTCGGGTGTGGGCGCTGCACTGTTTGATGTATTTGCAAATGTTATAAATACAACAAAAAGGCACTTTTAATGCAGAAAATTATTCCTGGCTAACTTCAACATTCCCCAGCCTAGGAGCAGCGTGGTCCAATCCTGCCTGCTGTGTGAAACCAATGAACTAAACCTTAATCAAACCGAGAAACCTCCCCAACATGTCTGGCAGTGTCGTGGTCACTGCTTTGGTCCAGAAATGCGTACACTTGCCCTCTTCGAGGTAGATTTTGAAAATCGAACCCCGATAAGCAAATCTAATCAGTGATCTTTTTTTTTAAAGCGCCTTTTTTCCCCCAGAAGCTGAAAGTCAAAGTGTTTAGAGTCTGCCACAGAGGATAGTTGAGGCCAGTTTATTGGCTATATTTAAGAGGGAGTTAGATGTGGCCCTTGTGGCTAAAGGGATCAGGGGGTATGGAGAGAAGGCAGGTACGGGATACTGAGTTGGATGATCAGCCATGATCATATTGAATGGCGGTGCAGGCTCGAAGGGCCGAATGGCCTACTCCTGCACCTATTTTCTATGTATCTATGTATCTATGTTGCAACAGCCAAAAGAATTGTTGTACTGAAGGTCGACAACCAAAGAGATAATCACAGTGGCTGTATGTGGGCAATGATTCAGTGCAGTTACCATCCTGCTGCCCAGGATTATAGATATTAGAAACTAAAGCCTAATCAGTCCCTCTGGCGCTTGCATCTTGGACTAGTCATTATGCCCCCTCATTGCTGGCTGGAACGGCAGCTCCATTTAATTTCTAGTTGTGCCAGAATCTCTGACCTTCATGGACTTGAGAACTATATTGGTTTAGTTTAGAGATACGGCGCGGAAACAGACCCCCCGGCCCACCGAGTGCGCGCCGACCAGCGATCCCCGCGTACGATCACTATCCCACACACACACACACACACACACACACACTCAGGACAAATTACGTTCATACCAAGCCAATTAACCTACAAACCTATTCTTCACTCTGTAGGGCCTGTCCCACTTGGCCATTTTTTTTCGGCGACTGCCGGCGTCATTGACTGACGTATCAGGGTCGGCGAAAGATTTTGAACGTTTCAAAATCCAGCGGCGACAAAAAAAATGTTGCGGCACTTGAGGAAACATCGTGCGTCAATACGTCATCACGCCGCGACCTTTTCGGTGACCTGATATACGTCAGTCAATGATGCCGGCAGTCGCCGAAAAAATCGCCAAGTGGGACAGGTCCTTGTATCTTCCCAATACTGATCACTATCTTCTGCACTCTCTATTGTCCCAAACCATACTGTGCATTCTGTGTTATATTCTGCAATATGCATCTTCTCCTTTGCTCTGTCTGTTGTATTTGAGTTTGACTTGATTGCATTTACGTCTGGTATTATCTGAAGTGATTGGATAGCATGCAAAACAAAGCTTTTCACTGCACTTCGGTACATGTGAGGGATTCTGGATAATCTTGGAATTCTGGAAACAGGTCCTTCCAGCAGGAAACAGGATGGAAACAGGCCCTTCCAGCAGGAAACGGGATGGAAACAGGCCCTTCCAGCAGGAAACAGGATGGAAACAGGCCCTTCCAGCAGGAAACAGGATGGAAACAGGCCCTTCAATCAGGAAACAGGATGGAAACAGGCCCTTCCAGCAGGAAACAGGATGGAAACAGGCCCTTCCAGCAGGAAACAGGATGGAAACAGGCCCTTCCAGCAGGAAACAGGATGGAAACAGGCCCTTCCAGCAGGAAACAGGATGGAAACAGGCCCTTCGGCCCACCGAGTCCACGCTGACCATTGATGAATGAATGAATGAATGGTTTAGTGGCCAAGTATTCACATACAAGGAATTTGCCTTGGTGCTCCGCCCGCAAGTGACAACATGACATACAGTGACAAATTTAGGAATGACACATAAAACATTCGTGATCACCCGTTCACACTAGTTCTATGTGATCCGACTTTCACGTCAACTGCCTACATATTAGGAGCAATTTTACAGAGGGGTCAACTAACCTGCAAAGCCACACATCTTTGGAAAGTGGTGGGAAACTAGCAGAAGCCCACGCGGGCACAGGGAGAATGTGCAAACCCCACTCAGACAGCAGGCTAGCTCAGGATCAAGCCAAGGTCTCTGGTGCTGTGCGGGACTAGCTCTAAGCTCATAAGTCCATAAATTCTGGGAGCCGAATAAGGCCATTCGGCCCATCAAGTCTACTCCGCCATTCAATCATGGCTGTTCTCTCTTTCCCTCTCAACCCCATTCTCCTGCCTTCTCCCCATAACCCCTGACACCCATACTGATCAAACATCTGTCAATCTCCACCTGAAACATATCCATTGACTTGGCCTCCACAGTCGTCAGTGGCAATGAATTCCACACATTCTCCACCCTCTGACGAAAGAAATTCCTTCTCACCCCCTTTCTAAAGGTATGTCGTTTTATTCTGAGGCTGTGGCCTCTGGTCCTAGGCTCTCCCACCAGTGGAAACATCCTCTCCACACCCACTCTATCCAGCTCTCTGTTGGGGAAGTCAACTAAAATTCTGCCTGGAGATATCCAATGTTCGTCTGACATGGTGTTTGTAGAGGCCACAACTTGACCAGTATTTCCACTTGAAAGCAGCAGGAACAGTTTTTTTATTTTTAAGTTACAGATTATTAAGAGATGCCAACGGTATTTTTTTTCTGCTGTCGGGTATGGAGTTGCTCTGCCAGTAGTAATTGGTGGGATCAAAATTCTTAACGGCTACGCCAAAAAAAGGAGCATAGACAATAGACAATAGACAATAGACAATAGGCAATAGACAATAGGTGCAGGAGTAGGCCATTTGGCTAGCACCGCCATTCAATGTGATCATGGCTGATCATCCCCAATCAGTACCCCGTTCCTGCCTTCTCCCCATATCCCCTGACTCCGCTATTTTTAAGAGCCCTATCTAGCCCTCTCTTGAAAGCATAAACATGTCAAAAAAGTATGTCACTGGGCCTGTACTCGCTGGAGTTTAGAAGGTTGAGGGGGGGACCTCATTGAAACTTACAGAATAATGAAAGGCACAAATAGAGTGGATGTGGAGAGGATGTTTCCACTGGTGGGAAAGTCTAGGACCAGAGGTCGTAGCCTCAGAATTAAAGGGCATTCCTTTAGAAAGGAATTTCTTTAGTCAGAGGGTAGTTAATCTGTGGAACTCATTGCCACAGAGGGCTGTGGAGGCCAAGTCAGTGGATATTTTTAAGGCAGAGATAGACAAATTCTTGATTAGAACGGGTGTCAAGGGTTGTGGGGTGAAGGCAGGAAACTGGGATTAGGAGGCAGAGATCGAATGGTCGAGTGGACTCGATGGGCCGAATGGCCTAATTCTACTCCAGTAACTTGTGAACTTGTGAAGTACTTCACTTAGGTTCACGTTAATCTCAGGTTAGTTCAGAGATACAGTATGAAAACAGGCCCTTTGGCCCACTGAGTCCGTGCCGGCCAATGATCACCCCGTGCACTAGTTCTATGTCCTACACATTCGGGGCAATTTACAGAAGCCAATTAACCTACAAACCTGGACGTCTTTGTAGTGTGGGGGGAAAGCGGAGCACCCGGAGAAAACCCACGCAGGTCACGGGGAGAACGTACAGACTTGGTACAGACAGCACCCGGGGTCAGGACCGAACCAGGGTCTCTGGCGCTGTGAGGCAGCAGCTTTACCGCTGCGCCACCGTGCACCCGCTCATTGCATTTTTCTACAACATTATTCCATGGGAATAACCTTCTCTCCGCCCACTGCCCAGCCATGTGTCAGCTCATATGGTCAACAGTCTCGGGAGAGTCAAGGGTGTTTAATTGTCCTGTACGATGGTAACAGGAAAACAACATTCCTGCTTGCTGCAACTGTGCAGCACCTGAATGCACCGACGCAAGAATTAAATGTGCAATAATCAATAATGCGGTAAGCTATCGCTGCCAGCAGGTAACTGGGCCATTTTGTGCAAACTGAAAAATGCAAAGCACCCAAACACAAAGTCAATGATAGGATTGTTTAGGAAGGAACTGCAGATGCTGGTTTAAACTGAAGATAGACACAAAATGCTGGAGGAACTCAGCGGGACTGGCAGCATCTCCGGCAAGAAGGAATGGGAAGCCTTGGTGCCAATTTGTACTGATGAGGAAATCAATGATCCCGTTGCGTAAGGTTGAGCAGAGATCCAGTTCCCTGAGTTTGCTGATATGTTTAGAGGAGATGATGACTTTGAACGTTGAGCAGTAGTCAATGAACAACAGCAGTAGTCGATTGTTCAAGTCACGATCTTATCCTCCTCACCCAGCCGTGAGATGTATCCCATTACTGGCCATCTGGTAATGAAGACCAGTCTGAGAAAGGTGCCAACTCAAAATGTCACATGTCGCGCGCGGGGTGACGCCTGTACGGTCGTGAGTAGTCGCCCAAAGAGTCGTACCTTTTTCTGGTCGCCGCTGGATTTTCAACATGTTGAACATTTTCGGCGACCTGCTGCGGCGGCTATGACGGGGGCCGGCATTCGCCGAAAATATCACGTAAGTGGGACATGCCCTTAAATGTACAAAATTGTCCCTAGTGCGTGCAGGGCAGTGTTAATGTGCAGGGATCGCTGGTCGGTGTGTACTCGGTGGGCCGAAGGGCCTGTTTCCACGCTGTATCTACAAACTAAACTAAAGAAAGACACCCATAAGTGAAGGGTCTCGACCCGAAACGTCGCCTATTTCCTTCGCTCCATAGATGCTGCCTCACCTGCTGAGTTTCTCCAGCATTTTTGTCTACCCATAAGTGTAAAATGCCTTAACGTGCCAGAGACCCGGGTTCGATCCTGACCACGGGTTCTGTCTGTACAGAGTTTGTACGTTCTCCCCGTGACCTGCGTGGGTTTTCTCCGGGATCTCCGGTTTCCTCCCACACTCCCAAGACGGACAGGTTTGTAGGCCAATTGGCTTGGTATAATTGTAAATTGTCCCTAGTGTGTGCAGGATAGCGTTGGTGTGCGAGGGTGGCTGGTCGGCGCGGGCTAAGTGGGCCGAAGAGCCTGTTTCTGTATCTCTAAACTTAACTAACCTAAACCATCATATTACCACTGATCGCTTGATCAAGAATCCTGATTGAAATTAAGGAGAAAACTCTTGTGTCACTTTGAAACAATAAATCATTAATGATTTTAGGTTGACAAATTTGCTCCTTGAATATGGTAAAAGTTTCAAGCACACACTGGAAGTTAAATAATGTAATAATTTTTTAGAGTAATGGATATGAAATATGCCTTCAGGCGACAAAGCTGAAATAGGGAGGCAGATTTATTCAAATGACAAAATAATGCTTCAGGACAAAGATGGCACTGAGTGATAATAGAAGGAGTTAGGTAAAGACAAAGGGTTAGCTTGTGGCCTAGAGAATATTGCCTCCTTCCCTGAGACTCGCATCTACATATACTGTGGGGATAGGAAGATAATTTATTTATGTATTAGACTCTCCAAGCAGTATTCCAGGAAGCCCTGGCCTACTTTCAAACAGAATGGAGGCTGACATAATTTTATTCTGCCTTTTGATTGCAACTATTAATCATACCCTGAGCTTCACCAAATGAAAACAGGCCGGTTTTGTGCGGTACGATTTCTCCGCATCTCTCCCCCTCAGAATAAGAGAACGAACGAAAGTCACCTTAACATACTTGTCCCTAAGCTACTGAGTTAAAATGGGGGGAATTGTAGAAAAGGCCGATAGTGGACCCTGCCATTTACTACCAGGTTAGGTTTGGTTTAGTTTAGGGATAAAGCGCAGAAACAGGCCCCTCGTCCCCCCCCGAGTCCGCGCCGACCAGCGATCCCCGCACATTCACACAACAGGAACAATTTGACATTCACAGCAAGACAATTAACCTACAAACCTGCACGTCTTTGGAGTGTGGGAGGAAACTGAAGATCTCGGAGAAAACCCACGCAGGTCATGGGGAGAGCGTACAAACTCCGTACAGACAGTGCCCGTAGTCAGTATTGAACCCGGGTCTCTGGCGCTGTAAGGCAGAAGCTCTACCACTGCGCCACCCTGCCGCCCATTGTGTTTTCGGTTAAAATCATTCTTGTCTGTTTTTACACTTGGAAGAAAGAAACAATAACTGTTCTGAGGTGAACAAGAAATGGTCTTCCCAGCTAGAATCACCAAAGATTTATTATGAATGAATGAATGAATGAATAAGTTTATTGGCCAAGTATTCACATACAAGGAATTTGCCTTGGTGCTCCGCCCGCATGTGACAACATGACATACAGTGACCGTTAGGAATGACACATAAAACACTAAACATTAATAAACATTATGGTGATTGTTTATCCTGAAACTCTATGGACTGAATTAGGATATCGAAAGTACACAATGTGTTTCAGCGCTTAGAGCATAAAGCACATTGATTCCAGCACCGTTAAGATATCGATGTTTATCCCAGTATCCTTCACAGCTAGATGAATGAATCAATCCCAAGTTACTGTGCGCTGCTTCTTGGGAATGTGGGGAGAGACTTGGACAAATGTTTTACTTGTCAAAGCCTACAGATTGGGCTGGATCGAGCGCCGCTCCAAGAGGCCGAGGGCTTGGACCGCACGCGGCCTGCAGCGGCACGGAGCGGCGGAGGACACCAACGCTCACGCTTGGCCAGGCCAACCCTGCAACGCTGCCAGGACAACAGACCTTCATGGTCAGGGCAGGAACCCTGCACTTACAACTACTGGGACTTGAAAATGGCTCCAATCTGGCGACTTTGTATACTGTCTCAGTATCCTACTGCTATACACCGACCTGTACCGTATCTGAGATGCTTATCTAGGATGTATATAAGTGCTTCTGTTTAGTGATACGTACTGAGAAGCATATAACGACAAATTTCACTGTACTTCAGTACAGGTGATAATAAACTCAGCGTGACAAGCAGCAGTCTGAAGAAGGGTCTTGACCCGAAACGTCACCCATTCCTTCTCTCCAGAGACGCTGCCTGTCCCGCTGAGCTACTCCAGCATTTGCTGTCTATCTTCGGTGTAAACCAGCATCTGCAGTTCCTTCTTACAGATTTACAGGTACAGTGAAAAGCTTTTGTTGCGTGCTAACCAGTCAGCGGAAAGCCATTAGGTGGTTATAATCGAGTCATGTACAGTGTATAGATACACGATAAGGGAATAACATTTCATGCAAGGTGTTTTTAGTGGTACAGCACAGAAACAGGCCCTTTGGCCCACCAAGTCCGCGCCAGCCAGCGATCACCCTATACAATAACACAGTCCTGCACTCTCCGGAGAATTTACAAATTTACAAATTTACCAAAGGCAAAGAACCTACAAATTGCCTGGGGGGGGGGGGGGGGGGAGGAATAAGGGGGGGGGGGAGGCAATGGGGGGAGGGGCAGGGGAAGTTCGGGCGGATGCAATGTGGAAACAGGGCTTTCGGCCCATCGAGTCGACACCAGCATTGGGGGAATAGGCTGAAAGTCCCTGTGACTTTAATGTAATAAACTGCTCAATTGGATATTATCCCAGGCCTTTCATCATCGTTTACTTAAACATTGGGTTCAATCCCATCACAAAAGCAGACATTGAGCGCTCAAGGCAGCCTGAGGTTATGTGAAGACTTATGCTCCGTAATTAAGGCGGTGGGAAGGCATGTTAAATTGAAGGCACAATTTTGTGACATAACCAGCATTTAACTTGACTGAGGATGTGGGTTAAGGGCTTACGCTCGATCAGCTTGGCAGCAGAGTATGTGATGAGCGCAGCCACACCAAACCAAAGGATCAGATACAAACACATTGGACTAGACATTGCTTTTCGTCTTTTTACTTGTGTTGAAACAACGCCGTGAATCACCCTGACGTGGTTTTCGAGAGTCACACAATGATTTCAAGATTCACCGAGCGGAATAGTTCCGTTTCCCCACACAAGGTCCCCACACTGCGTTAGCTTCAGCGGGTAATATATTGGGACTCCTGTTAGTTCTCGCAGCTGAAGGCATTGTGCCCTGCAAGTGCAATCTCTGCAGTCAGCTCTGCAAGGGACGCAGCAGTATTACAGACTGCGTGAGGCCCTTCAGCCCATCCGGCCAAGATGCTATCCAAGATGCTTCGACCATCTAAGTTAATCCCATGAGCCCACGGTTTAGCCCGTATCGATCCCTTTAAACCTTGTGCAGGAAGGAACTGCAGATGCTGGTTTAAACCCAAGATAGACACAGAAAGCTGCAGTAACCCTGACCCGAAATGTCACCTATTTGTTTTCTCCAGAGATGGTGTCTGACCCGCTGAGTTATTCCAGGTTTTTTGTTTCTATCTGGGGTGAAACCAGCATCTGCAGTCCTTCCTACACAAGGTTTAGAGGGATATCGGCTAAACTTGGACACATGGGATTAGCTTAGATGGGGCATCTTGGCCGGCTGGGCTGAAGGGCCTCAGTCATTCTGTAGTACCACTGTGAAGTGCGGAGGGTTATGTTGGGGGGGAGGGGGGGCTTGATACTAAACATTAATAATACGCTGAAGTGCTCGATTATTTGCTGATATATTTTACTTCCCTGACTCTTTTCTCATTGGAACTCTGCAATTTGTCACTTTTCACATTTACCTTTAATTACAATATCCCTCATGACCGTCTTTCATCTAGTGTCTTGCTTACATCTTCAATTTTCTTGGATTCCTTTCATTAAGTCATTTTAAATCATTGGTTTCCTGTGTATATCATTTCTCCTATTTAAACAATCACTGCTGTAGCGTTTTGCAAGATTGTATCAATCTCTTCCCGATTGTATCGTCTGTCTCCCCTGTCGGCAATATTGTCTTGTGTGTATGTGTGTGTGTGTGTGTGTGTGTGTGTGTGTGTGTGTGTGTGTGTGTGTGTGTGTGTGTGTGTGTGTGTGTGTGTGTGTGTGTGTGTGAGTGTGTGTGTGTGTGTGTGTGTGTGTGTGTCGTGTGCGTGTGAGTGTGTGTATGTGTGTGTGTGCGAGTGTGAGTGTGTGTATGTGTGTGTGTGTGTGTGAGTGTGTGTGTGAGTGTAAGTGTGTGTGAATGTGAGTGTGTGCGTGTGAGTGTGTGTGTGCATGTGTGTGAGTGTGTGAGTGTGTGTGTATGTGTGTGAGTGTGTGTGTGCGTGTGAGTGTGTGTGTGTGTGTGTGTGTGTGTGTGTGTGTGAGTGTGTGTGTGCATGTGTGTGAGTGTGTGAGTGTGTGTGTATGTGTGTGAGTGTGTGTGTGCGTGTGAGTGTGTGCGTGTGAGTGTGTGTGTGCATGTGTGTGAGTGTGTGAGTGTGTGTGTATGTGTGTGAGTGTGTGTGTGCGTGTGAGTGTGTGTGTGTGTGTGTGTGTGTGTGTGTGTGAGTGTGTGAGTGTGTGTTTATGTGTGTGCGTGTGAGTGTGTGTGTGCGTGTGAGTGTGTGTGTGTGTGTGTGTGTGTGTGTGTGTGTGTGTGTGAGTGTGTGAGTGTGTGTGTATGTGTGTGCGTGTGAGTGTGTGTGTGCGTGTGAGTGTGTGTGTGTGTGTGTGTGTGTGTGTGTGTATGTGTGTGTGAGTGTGTTTGTGAGAGTGTGTGAGTGTCGTGTGAGTGTCGTGAGTGTGAGCGTGTGTGTGAACGTGTATACGTGTGTGCATGTGTACGTGTGTGCATGTGCGCGTTTGTGTGGTCGTGTGAGTGCATGTGTGTCTACGTGTGTATGTGTGTGTGTGTGTATGCATCATGCGCATGTGTGTGTATATACCTGTGCACATGTGTGTGTGTGTATATACCTGTGTACATGTGTGTGTGTGTATATACCTGTGTACATGTGTGTGTGTGTGTATATACCTGTGTACATGTGTGTGTGTGTATATACCTGTGTACATGTGTGTGTGTATATACCTGTGTACATGTGTGTGTGTGTATATACCTGTGTACATGTGTGTGTGTGTGTGTATATACCTATGTACATGTGCGCATGTAATCACGCCCAGGTGTGTAAGCAACAAAGGACAAGGGGAACATCAATGATCGGCTTCAGCTTTTCTCCCTCTTAGTCCTCTTTATGTTTTCGGATTGTGAAAGGAATGTTTTCTACGGGAAATATCATCTTTCCTCAATGGTTGATGCCTGACATACAGAACAGCTCCAGGGCTCTCAGTTTTTCCCAGTTTGCCAGCTCTCTGCACCCACTGAGCTCAGCCTATTGTATTTGTATAACATATTTTTCAAACACTATTTTAGTGTTTTGTTCCAAGTTCGACTCGTGCATTTATTGCTAAGTTCCCAGACCAGGGAAAAGTAGAAATATTCCACTTATACCTGTGTAATTAATATCTGCTCGTGACTTACCTGTCAGGGTGGCTGATTGAATAGTAATATAACAAACCTCCCATTCCATTGTACAACAAACTTGTTCAGGTCCCCAATGCTAGGAATGATTTAGGAATAGTTCCTCTTCTACCGCAATCCAATAAGTTGATCATGTCCGCATACTTACATCATGGTCTTCAAAATAGTTTCCATTTATGATTAGTACGGGTGTCAGATGTTATGGGGAGGAGGCAGGAGAATGGGGTTAGGAGGGAGAGATCATGTCATGATTGAATGGCAGAGTACACTTGATGGGCCAAATGGCCTAATTCTACTCCTGTCACTTATGACCGTATGACCTTAACTAATCTAATAAGGTAGCATGGTGGCGCAGCGGTAGAGCTACTGGCTTACAGCGCAGGAGACCCGGGTTCGATCCCGGCTACGGGTGCTGTCTGTGCGGAGTTTGTACGTTCTCCCCGTGACCTGCGTGGGTCTTCTCTGAGATCTTCGGTTTCCTCCCACACTCCAAAGACGTGCAGGTTTGTAGTTTAATCGGCTAGGTGTAAATGTAAAAATTGTCCCTAGTGTGTGTAGGGTAGTGTTAATGTGCGGGGATCGCTGGTCGGTGGGCTCGGTGGGACGAAGGGCCTGGTTCCGCGCTGCATCTCTAAACTAAACTAAATCTTCACTGATTGTGTTTGTTTAATTAGTGAGGATTAGTTGAATGGTAAGTATATTAAGCAGGTGGGAATCAATAGCAATCAGAGCCAATTAATGATAATGAGTGGTTATTAGAACAAAAGGTATCTCAGAGGCAAACGCACTAAAAAACAAACTGCTGGATGTACTCAGTCTCGAGAAGAATCCCAACCCTTAATGCCAATTCTCTTTATTAATTTCCCATTGATATGGTTTTTCCCTCACCCTCCACATACCCTTCACAATGGAGAGGCAATTCCCAACTTTTCTACCCTTAAGGGCCTGTCCCACTTGGGCGTCATTTGCGCGTAATTTACGCGACATCATTTACGCGTCACGACGCCGCGCATTGTACGTGGTGACGTAGGCAGTGAGGTGCGGTCGCGCGCGGCGCCCCGGGATTTTGGGATGTACAAAATCTTCGCGCGCCACCTGCGTGACGCGCAAATGACGCCCAAGTGGGACAGCCCCTTCAGGTTTCACAATTCACAACTCTTCATCCTTGCCAGCACACGCCTGCCTCTTTATCTCTGGCCTTTGTCCAACAATCTGCCGGTCAAATAACTCCCCTCACTCGCCTGTGTTCACCTATTAATGACCGTACTCTGCCCCTCCTGCCCCTCTTCTCTTCCAGTTTCCTTCCCCTACTCCCACCCCTACAATCAGTCTGAAGGAGGGTTCGAACCAAAAACATCACCTCTCCATGTTCTCCAGCGATGCTGCCTGACTCGCTGAGTTCCTCCACCACCATTTTGTGTCTGTCCCTAATGCAATTAGTTCATTTCCATCCACTGATGCTGCCTGATCCCTGAGTTCCTCCAATGTTTTGCTTCTACCATCTGCAGATCCTTGATGCAAACATACATTGACCAGGTTCACTCTTGCAGATTGGCACGGTGGCGCAGTGGTAGAGTTGCTGCCTTACAGCACCAGAGACCCAGGTTTGATCCCGACTATGGGTGCTGTCTGTACGAAGTTTGTACGTTCTCCCTGTGACCGCGTGGGTTTTCTCCGAGATCTTCGCTTTCCCTCCCACACTCCAAAGACGTGTCGGTTGTCGGTTAATTGGATTGGTATAAATGTCAATTGTCCCTAGTGTGTGTAGGATAGTGTTAATGTGCGGGGATCACTGGTCGGTACGGACTCGGTGGGCCGAAGGGCCGTTACTGCACTGTATCTCTAAACTGAACTAAAAACTAAACTAAGATAAACTGAACTAATCTAGATGGGGGTTAGTTGAACTCCAGCATGCAGACTTAATTCAAACTCATTGTAACGCCATATATATCTTAACTACTTTAATGTAATATTAAGAACTGGGTCTCTGCGTATCTCTCTGTATTTGGATCCTCGACTTCCTCATCCACAGACCACAGTACGTTTGAATAGGCAGAAATACTTCTTCCTCATTAACAATCAGTACGGGAGCACCTCAAGGCTGCGTGCTCAGCCCCCTGCTCTACTCACTCTATACTTATGAATGTGTAGCCGGACACAGCACGAACTTCATCTTCAAGTTCACCTTCATTTTAAGGTGGTTTAAGTTAGCTCAAGGATGCTTCCATAGGTGAAGGTTGCAGCCCTAAACAAAGACATGTATGCCTTTATAGACACATAATCGTGGAGTAACTCAGCGCGTGAGGCAGCATCTCTGGAGAACAGGAATAGGTGACGTTTCGGGTCGAGACCCTTCTTCAGACTGATGTCAGGGGAGGGGGCGGGACAAGGATAGAATGTAGGCGGAGACAGTAAGACTGGTGGGAGAACTGGGAAGGGGGAGGGGATGGAGAGAGAGGGAAAGCAAGGGCTATCCGAAGGGTTTCGACCCGAAACATCACCTATTCCTTTCCTCCAGAGGTGCTGTCTGACCCGCTGAGTTACTCCACCATTTTGTGTCCATCTTCGGTTTGGGCGAGCATCCAGAGTTTTGATTAGAAGGGTTGTCAGGGGTTACGGGGAGAAGGCAGGAGAAATGGGGTTCGGAGGGAGAGATAGATCAGCCATGATTGACTGGCGGAGTAGACTTGACGGGCCGAATGGCCTAATTCTACTCCTGTCACTTTTGAACTTATGACCTTATCTGCGGTTCCTCCCTTACACGATAGACCTCATCAAGACCGGCGTCCCAGCCCCGCGCTGATTGAGAACGGGCAAGATTCATTTGTGTTGGTGTAAGAGTCACGAAGGGAATAGTTACACAGTGGGGGGGCAACTCCACAGCTTTCTCCACCTCATTAAATGCAGCCCTTCGCTTCAGCAGGAGAGATTTTAATTTCCGAGTCCCTGCCATCATGAGCCCTCTCCGAGTGAGCCTGCATAATTAGTGCCAATCAGACGTTGAATTACAGATCGGTTTGTGCCCACGGAATCTCGGAGAGAGACAGAGAGAGAGAGAGGCTGCTCGTTTAATTTGGAACGCTGAACTGTCAGGGAGCAGTCTTTCCTCCCGTTAGCCCAGCCTGCATTCAAACAGAATTATACAGGCGTTCGGCGCTGCTAAGCGCATCTGCACAAAAATCAACACTTTGGGCACAGCCACAGGCAGCAAATTTTGAATCAGTAAAGGGCCTGTCCAACTTGGGTGTCATTTGCGCGTCATTTACGCGACATCATTTACGCGTCACGATGCACAATGCGTTAGACAATAGACAATAGACAATAGGTGCAGGAGTAGGCCATTCGGCCCTTCGAGCCAGCACCGGCATTCACTGTGATCATGGCTGATCATCCCCAATCAGTACCCCGTTCCTGCCTTCTCCCCATATCCCCTGACTCCGCTATTTTTAAGAGCCCTACCTAGCTCTCTCTTGAAAGCATCCAGAGAACCTGCCTCCACCGCCCTCTGAGGCAGAGAATTCCACAGACTCACCACTCTCTGTGAGAAAAAGTGTTTCCTCGTCTCCGTTCTAAATGGCTTACTCCTTATTCTTAAACTGTGGCCCCTGGTTCTGGACTCCCCCATTCCGTGCGCATGGTGCGTGGTGACGTAGGCAGTGATGCACGGTCGCGCGCAGCGCCCCAGGGTTTTGGGATTCACAAAATCTTCGCGCGCCACCTGCACGAATTGTTGTAACAATGTCGCACCTAAATCATGGTATCTCTAGGGGGGGAGGGGGGGCTGGGGGTATCCCATGAGATGGCTTGCTCAGTAAAGTGGACGGCTGCCTGTTGCAGGCAAGAGTTGTAGGATGGTTAGGTTTCCAACTCAGGCTTTCCCGGGACACAAAGTTCATGATTAAACAAGTTATGTGATAGGAGCAGAATTAGGCCATTCGGCCCATCAAGTTTACTCCGCCATTCAATCATGGCTGATCTTTCTCTCCCTCCTAATCCCATTCTCCGGTCTCCTCCCTATAACCCCCGACACCCGTACTAATCAAGAAACCATCGATTTCTGCCTTAAAAATATCCATTGACTTGGCCTCCACAGCCTTATGTGGCAATGAATTCCACAGATTCGCCACCCTCTGACTAAAGAAAATTCCTCCTCATCTCCTTCCTAATGGAACGTCCTTTAATTCTGAGGCTGTGACCTCTGGTCCTAGACTCTCCCCCGACCAGTGGAAACACCCTCTCCACATCCACTCTCTCCAGGCCGTTCACTATTCGGGCCTTTCACGCTAAACAGCAGAACAGCAGAAGAGGACAGGAGAAGTACGGACAGCAACAATGCACATAGTTTAAGTACTTACTGCCTATTCAGCCTCCTGGCATGTAGGGCAGCAACGAATGTCCTCCACTCCTGTCTGTTCTGGGCTAGCTTCTGGACACTACCCCAGGTCAGGTCCATTCTTTTCATTTCCTCCTCTACAGTTCGACGGCAGGTGGTTTTGGGTCTCCCTCTTTTCCTTTTCCCTTCCGGTGTCCAGTGCAGGGCTATTCTTGGGATGCTGTCTGGTTCTCTTCAGCTTTCACCATTGACATTCATCCTAGCATCTGTCGATAGCCCTGGAAGCCCATCACGCCCAGTGGTGTTGTTTCCTTCAGTTGCTGTTTCCGTAACATCTTTGTTTCACGAGACAGGGTTGTTAGCCCCGTGCTCAACCTCCAACCTGGAGGACCAGTGGATCGCTCTTCGTCTCGCCTCTACCCTTCGACCTGTCCAGCATGGGAGACCCTAACAGGAGACGAATCTCCCGCTGGCATAGCTCTGGGGCTCACTGAGACACACACGCTCCCCGACCACGACAAGGTTGCAATCCAACGGGGAGACATAGTTTAAGTGACTTGAGGAAAACATGCGAACCCTGGTGATGCAGAGACAACTTCTCTTTATCACTGGAACTAGGGTTGTACTAGGAGATTGGAAACAGATCTGTGATAATGCTTAGAGTACGAACATAAAATGAAGAAGGGTCTCGACCCGAAACGTCACCCATTCCTTCTCTCCAGAGATGCTGCCTGTCCCGCTGAGTTACTCCAACATTTTTAGTCTATCTTCAATGTTATATAATCATTGTTTATTGCATAAAAATGAGAGAGAAACCGCGCCAACTAACGGCGTCACGGTGGCGCAGCGGTAGAGTTGCTGCCTCACAGCGCCAGAGATCCCGGTACGATCCTGACTACGGGTGCTGTCTGTATGGAATTTGTACGTTCTCGCCATGACCTGCGTGGGTTTTGTCCGGGTGCCCCGGTTTCCCCCCACACTCCAAAGACGTACAGGTTTGCAGGTTAATTGGCTTCGGTTAAATTATAAATTGTCCTCTGTGCGTAGAATAGTCTTAGTGTGCGGGGATCGCTGGTCAGTGCAGACTCGGTGGGCCGAAGGGCCTGTTTCTGCACCGTATCTCTAAATGAAACGAAACGAACGGGTTACAAGGACATTACCAATGTTAGGAAAAGATCGGGTAGATGCACAGCGTCTCTTGCCCAGAGTAGACGAATTGAGCACCAGAAGACATAGGTTTAAGGTGAAGAGGGAAAAAGTTAATAGGAATCTATATTTTTCACACAAAGGGTGGTGGGTGTATGGAACGAGCTGCCGGAGGTCATCAAAGAGGTAGATGGCAGTTCTCTCATTCTGAAGAAGGTTCTCAACCCGAAACGTCACCTATTCCTTTTCTCCAGAGATGCTGCCTGACCCGCTGAGTTACCCCAGCATTTTGCGTCTATCCGGTTTAAACCAGTTCCTTCCTACACACCAGGTATTTCCATGACAGAAACAACTCTGAAACAGACAGCCATTAGAGAGCAGAGAATCTGAAGGCGATGCCTGCACTGTGGTTAGGAAAATATTCTCCAACTCCCAGCGCCGTTAGCAACCGGGCTGTCAACATTCAAGGTGAACCACTATAATCTAGCTCAGGAGGTGACTGTTATGAAAAAATATATTGTCACCGCGAGATGTAAAAACAAATGAGGCCACCGATTGTGAGGAGACGTGAGTTGGAACAACAAAGAACTTTGAGAGTAGTGGAATGATATTGCGAAAGAGACATTAGAAATCCAGATTCAGAGACAGTTTCTTCCCAGCTGTTATCAGGCAACTGAATCATCCTACCACAACCAGAGAGCAGTGCTGAACTACTATCTACCTCATTGGTGACCCTCGGACTATCCTTGATCGGATTTTACTGGCTTTGACTTGCACTAAACATTATTCCCCTATCATGTATCTATACACTGTATCGATTGTAATCATGTATTGTCTTTCCGCTGACTGGTTAGCACGCAACAAAAAGCTTTTCACTGTACCTCGGTACACGTGACAATAAACTAAACTAAACTAAGGGCCGCTGCCTCACAGATTTGATCCTGACCTCCGGTTCTGTCTGCGTGGAGTTTGCACTTTCTCTCTGGGACCGCGTGGGTTTCTCTCCGGGTGCTCCGGTTTTCTCCCTCGTCCCAAAGACGTGCGGCTTTGTAGGTTAATTGGCCCTCTTGTGAAACCCCCCCCCCTTGATGTGCGGGCAGTGGGATAACATAAAACTAGTGCGAATGGGTGATCGAAGGCAGGCGTGGACTCGGTGGAGCGAAGCGCCTGTTTCCACTCTGATTCTCAAACCTAAACCGAATGTCATTTGATGGATCGGAAGATCGGTTTGGAGAAGAATGAGGGCCTGGCGGCTTGCTTCAAACTTCCTTTTGTAACAAAAGAGACAGATTTCCTGATATTTCTCAAACTCTCTAACTCACGACCGAGCAAACACTGGCATGGAGCCCAGTTTTCACAGAGTATTGACACTGGCTCGTGTTTCTCGTGGCCTGGATTTGATTGCAATAGTCATCCTAGATTAGACTGCTCTGAAATCTAAACTAATGCTGGAACATCCATTGCCAGTTTGCAATGAAAGCACATCACACGACCTGTTCTTGTATATTTAAACGGACAAGGAAGGTATTAAATCTATCCACCCTTTCCTTTGCACCAGTGAAGGAACTTCCAGCAAGATAATGAGTGACAATATTAAATTATTTCATCTTCTCACACAAAGCAAAGGGAAACATTAGAACTCCTGTCTTCTTCCATTCTCCACCCGCATACTTATTTTTCCACCACTCTCTATTCTTCCTGATATTCCCTGGCTTTGGCTTCAGTAAAATTGTAAATTATCCCATGTGTGTGTGTGTGATAGTGCTAGTGTTTCCAGCCAACAGTCTGTCTGTTTTTCATCTTTTTTAGTGTGTTTTAAAAGTTTGTGTAAATGTTCTCCGGTTTGTTTTATGTGGAGGGAGGGGGAGGGGGCTAACCTTTTTTCCAACTCTTACCTTGCCGGAGATGCGATTGTTTCCGGGTCGAATCTCCGGTCGCTCTGCGGCCTAACATCGTGGAGCTGGAGGCCTCCTCGGCCTGACTTTGAGCCCCGCCGCCGGGCGTGGACTTAACATCACCAACCGCGGCCTGCGGACTTTACCATCCAGATCTCGCAGTCGGGAGAGGCCGAGTCGGGAAGCTCCAGTGACACAGAGGCTTGACCAGCCTCGACACGGGGTCCGATCGCCGGCGCGGGGGGTGGGGGGGGGGGTGGGGGCTGACATCCCCCCTATGATGGAGCTGATCGCCCCGACACGGAGGGCCCAAACGCCCCGCCGGCTACGGGAGTCAAGATCGTCCCGTCAACGGAGGGCTCGAGGCCACCGACCACAGGAGAGCAAAGAAGGGAAGAGATTGAACTTTTTTCGCCTTCCATCACAGTGAGGAATGTGGAGGAGTCACTGTGGTGGATGGGGCTCATGTTGTCGACCTCTCCCATGGGGCGCCCTGTCAACTGACCTCAGCCAGGCGAGCACGACAAACAGAGACAGCAGCAGCGCTGCAGCTTGGCGCCAACCCGGAGCATGCGCCCTTTTTAGGGCTGGCACCAACGGATGTCGAACCGGGATGGCATCACCTTGCTGCCGACTTCTGCTGCCTCAAGCGCAAGAAGAAGAAGACTGCGGTGGATGTTTATGTTAAAATGTATTTTGTGTGTTCCGTTGCTTTTTATTTGTATGACTGACTTGGCAAATTAAATTCCTCGTATGTTGCAAAACATACTTGGCTAATAAAGTGTTATTGTGATTGTGATTGTGTGTTGGGGGGGGGGTGGGGGGGATCGCCGGTTGGCGCGGACTCGGTGAACCTACTGCAGATGTCCTTTCTCAAATTAGGAGAGCAAAACTGTACACAATACTCCAGATGTGGTCTCACCAGAGCCCTATACCACTGCAGAAGAACCTCTTTACTCCTATACTGAAATCCTCTTGTTATGAAGGGCCAACATTCCATTAGCTTTCTTCACTGCCTGCTGTACCTGCACGCCAACTTTCAGTGACGAATGAAATTAAGAAGAAGGTGCAGTTTCTTTCAAATTAGCTGCTGATTAAATTTTATCGAGTGTGGCTGTGAGAATATTTGGTGATTCTAATCTTGTTCAAAGGGGTTGGCGTACAAGAAGTTAGACAAACTCGCTTTGGTTGTCTGGGACTTTTGGTGCCACTTCAGATGAAGTATTGTAAACATATTCTGTCTCGATGAGGCAATGGAGATAACATTTGGTTGATTCTTGGGAGTGAGGTGGTCGCCAAGAAAAGAATGATTGAGTGAGATCAGTCTACACTCACTGGAGTTTAGAAGAATGCTTCTCCGTGGATTGTCACCTTGTCGTGGTGGAGGAGCTTGTGTGGTCTTGAGATCCTGAGAGCGATGCCGTCTGGAGCCGTGCTCCTGGTAGGGCCCACCCATGGCGGTAAGGTCGAGGGGGAGTCTTTGACAAAGAGCAATCCAACCAAGACCTCAACGGTGGAACAGGCGGAGACGATGGCTGACTTTAGTGGAGCGTCACAACGGCTGGGAAGGCCGGATGAAGGCTGCAGCAGAAAAGGGTCTCCGGTCGTCTTGGACTCCATGCCACTGGGTCCTGAGCCAGATCTGTCACGGACCTGGCTCAGGACCAGTCTGTGCACCAGTCTCCCCACGTTAAACAAAGTCATGCGCAGGCGTCCGCCACGATCCTCTAAAGAGGAGAGGGGAGTCATACTGGTTTCGAGTGACCGCCGATGGTTAGAAGAATGAAAAGTTAAAATCAATCGATATATGAGTCCAGAACCAGAGGGCAGAGTCTGGCATGAAAGGGCTGGCCACTTTGTGTGAGATTTCTCTTCCACGAGGTTGTAAATCTTACCTCGGCGGACTGTGAAGACCAGCGGCTGATAGATATTTGGAAAGAAGAAAAAAACAGGGGGGATGGAGCTGAGGGGCTGAGACTGATACATGTTTGGATGCAGGCGAGGATCGGAGGATGTGTCAGACAGAAGTGCAGATGCTGGTAAAATCGAAGGTAGACACAAAATGCTGGAGTAACTCAGCGGGACAGGCAGCGTCTATGGAAAGAAGGAATGGGCGACGTTTCGGGTCGAGACCCTTCTTCAGACTGATCGGAGGTGACAGGACTGAGTTGCAACGATGATTGGAGGCAGAGGGTCGACCATAATGTTTACTGAACGATGAAATATCCGCTATCCTGTTTCATAAGGCCATAAGGAATAGGAGTTGAATTAGGCCATTTGGCCCATCAAGTCTATTCCGCCATTCAATCATGGCTGATCTGTCTCTCCCTCCTAACCCCATTCTCCTGCCTTCTCCCCATAACCCCCGACACCCGTACTAATCAAGAATCTATCTATCTCTTAAAAAATATCCACTGACTTGGCCTCCGCGGCCTTGTGTGGTTTCGATTCCTTAACCCCCATTCCCACACCATGAAAGCTGAATATATGAAGAAGGGTCTCGGCCCGAAAACGTCACCCATTCCTTCTCTCCAGAGATGCTGCCTGTCCCGCTGAGTTACTCCAGCTTTTTGTGTCTATCCTCAGTTTAAACCAGCATCTGCAGTTCCTTCCTACACATATGTTTCACGCTACCTTGCCAGAGAGCAGAAAGCAGACATAGCACATGCATTTGACACTTTGTCCCAGTATCCTCCTATTCTGACAACAACACGGCGTCCGCAGTTCCTCCCTACACAAACAACTCCCTCATATTCGGTTGACTGTGCGGAGTTTGCACGTTCACCCCGTGACCCGCGTGGGTTTTCTCCGGGATCTCCGGTTTCCTCCCGCACGTTACAGGTGTGTAAGTTAATTTGGCTTGGTATAAATGTAAATTGTGCCTAGTGTGTGTAGGATAGTGTTAGTGTGCGGGGATCGCTGGTCAGTGCGGACTTGGGCCGAAGGGCCTGTTTCCGCGCTGTATCTCTAAACTAAGCTAAATTAAACGAGGGGCAGATCTCCCGGTCTAAAGGGCACTGCAGTTCATAATGTATCAGTATCGGAACTGGAGGCAGATCGTGAGTGAGTGCAGGCTTTCGGCTTTACTCACACCCTGCCCTTAGATGTTAGACCTTAGAGATATAACACGAAACAGGCCCTTCGGCCCATCAGGTCCGCGCCGACCAGCGATCACCCCATACACTTCCACTATCCGACACACTAGGGCCAATTTTCAAATTTTCAGTTCAGTTCAGTTTTATTGTCACCTGTACCGAGGTGGTTCTGCTAACCAGTCAGCAGAAAGGCAATATACGATTCCAATCGATCCATTTACAGTGTATAGATACATGATGTGGGAATAATGTTTAGTGCAAGGTAAAGCCAACAAATTCAGGTCAAGGTATAGTCCGAGGGACATTTTCTTACCTGCTCCTTGACCGAAGAAAAGGTCCCGATCCGAAAGGTCACCTATTCCTTCTCTCCAGAGATGCAGCCTGACCCGCCGAGTTACGCCAGCAGTTTGTGTCCATCTTCAGCATAAACAAGCATCTCATAAATTATAGGAGCAGAATTAGGCCATTCGGCCCATCAAGTCTACTCCGCCATTCAATCGCGGCTGATCTATCTTTCCCTCTCAACCCCATTTTCCTGCCTTCTCCCCATAACCCCTGATACCCCATTGCTAATCTGCACTGCCTTCCTGCACAAATGAGTGCGTTCACCTTTGCCGAACTATCCCAGAAGTAGGTAGACAATGAGTCACGCACCGACGAATGTTTATCAACATAAACATAATTATCGCCGTTTAAAGATGTAATGGGTATAAATGATTGTAGTCTGGTTAACCTATCAGTTCAAATAAGAAATAATTAGTTGAAGTTTTTAAATGGAATTGCGGGTTGGAAAGGCAATTCAGTGCTGTCATCGTAATTCAGCATCAATTTGATCACTGATTATCAAATTACATTTGAGAGGAATATCGTTTATGAGAGGGATATAAATTGGAGTCATGAATTTTGGATTAACTTTCAGATGATTGACAAACATTGAATAGGTGAGAACATCGGTGCTCTGAATACTAATTTTTCTGGATCTGCACCGCTGTTCCAGACGTGGACTTCAATACATCGGCGAGACCAAGCGCAGGCTCGGCGATCGTTTCGCCCAACACCTCCGCTCAGTCCACCTAAACCTACCTGAACTTGCGGTTGCTCAACACTTTAACTCCCGCTCCCATTCCCAAGCTGACCTTTCCGTCCTGGGCCTCCTCCATTGTCAGAGTGACGCCCAGCGCAAATTGGAGGAACAGCACCTCATATTTTGCTTGGGTAGCTTACACCCCAGCGGTATGAACATTGACTTCTCTAACTTCAAGTAACCTTTGCTTTCCCTCTCTCTCCTTCCCTCCCCTCTTCCCAGTTCTCCGACCAGTCTGACTGTCCTTGTTTACATTTTATCTCTGTTTGCTTTGTTCTTACCTTCTCCAAGCTAACAATGATCTATTCTACATTTTCCCTGAGCTCCATCCCCTTTGTCTCGTTTTCACACCTTACATCTCCTTATCTCTGTATCTCCCTCTCCCCAATTCAGTCTGACGAAGGGTTTCGACCCGAAACGTCACCCATTCCTTCTCTCCAGAGATGCTGCCTGTCCCGCTGAGTAAAGGGCCTGTCCCACTTTCCCGAGTTACTCACGAATTCTCCCGAGTTTTCCTCTTGATTCAAACTCGGAGAATGTCCGTAGTGAGTCCATAGGAGACCATAGGAGTCCGTAGATATATCCTAGCGGCTCGTTATGTCAGCCGTAGATACTCGGGGCATCAGGTAAGTCGGGACGTTTTTTCCAGCATGTCAAAGAAGTCCACGAGTAAAAAAATAGACGGGAGGAGGAGTTCGTAGATCACAAAAACCTTGATTTTTTTTTTAAGGTCCTTTCAACTTGGCAGAGGACTCGGGGAAGTGGGACAGGCCCTTTAGTCCAGCATTTTGTGTCTACCTTCAGTAGAGTTTTCATACTCCGGTACCTTCTTCCCGGTGGCAGGAATGAAAAGAGAGCATGGCTTCTTGTGTTTAGTTGGTGATGATTGTCCTCTTCAGAACCAAGGCACCATCACCTGTGGCAGGACATCAGGTCGAAGAGACCACGTAATGGCTGGTTGAAGTGATTCACTTTGATCCCCTGGTTCCATATGCGCGCGCACGCAATTGCCCACGCCACACCTGGCAACGCTTTCATTTCACCCCTTCCACCTGGAAGTAGGTACAGGAGTCTGAAAACTATAACGTCCAGGTTCAAGAACAGCTTCTTCCCAACAACCATAGTCTATGGAACCCCTCGAACTCCAACTAAACTCAGATCTACAAACTGCCTTGGTTGCATTAGGGGCTTAGTTTAATTGAGTTTGGTTTAGTTTAATATAGTTGAGTTGAGTTGAGTTTATTATTGTCACGTTTACTGAGGTACAGTGAAAAACATTCTTAAGGGGCTGTACGAGCTAATTCAAGAGTTCTCCCGAGTTTCCCCTGATTCGAACTCGGAGAATTACGGTAATGGCCGCTCATCGGTACTCGGGGCTCTCGTGGGCATTTTTCAACATGTTGAAAAATCTTCACGAGTCTTCCCGAGCTTACCGCGTTTCCCGGGTACCTGCCGTTAGCGTTACAAGCCGCTAAGAGACGTCCCCGAGCTCCGACGTACCCGCTACGTACATTCTATGTGCTTACCATGAGTTTGATTTTTTTTTAAATTCGGGAGAGTTCTTGAATTATCTCGTACAGTGGGACAGGCCCATTATTGCCCACTTTCCAGTCAGTAAAAAGACTGCACAAAATGACAATCAAGCCGTCCACAGTGCACAGATACGCAGATACAGGGTTCGATCCTGACTACGGGAGCTGTCTGTAGGGGGTTTGTACGTTCTCCCCGTGACCTGCGTGGGTTTTCTACGAGAACTTTGGTTTAGTCCCACACTCCAAAGACGTACAGGTTTGTAGGTTAATTGGCTTGGTATAAAAATATAAAAATTGTCCCTCGTAAAGGATAGTGTTAATGCGCGGCTATCGCTGGTCGGCGTGGACTCGAAGTGCCGAAAGGCCTGTTTCCGCGCTATAAATCTGAGCTAAACTAAACTAAACTAGCTTCACCTCTTGAAATAAACATCCGACATCAGACCAGATTAAGCTGATTTATATTTGCTCCCATTTTAACATGAGGGCTGCACTTCCAGTTTGGGAGCCTATCCAAGGGAATGTTTGGGACAATTTCCCAACATTTCTTATTTGCCTTTATCTGTTGTCCAGACGGTTGGGAAAAAAAAGAGCAAGGAACAGAATGACAATGTGGAAAGCAAAATGCACTTTCGATTCTGTTCGTCCAGTCCGAGAATGTACAACATCACCACTGTCACACTCGATATTCCTGGATGTGCCCTAAAAAGGAGCCTGTGAAAAATAGGCCAGCAATTATGTAGGTCAACGAAATATAATCAGCATCAGCTCTGGCAGCAGTCATGAAAGCATTCTGCACAATTCTCCAGAATATAATCTTAAGTGGTTCCTAAGATCGGCCTCTGTGAAATTTAGCTGCAAAATATACAGAGAACTGTGCTTTGTAAATTGAATCCAGATTTTTCACCAGAAGCAAGGAGGACAAACAAAAATCAGACATTTGGATGGCATTTCGGGTCGAGACTGAAGAAGGGTCTCGGCCCGGAACGTCACCCATTGCTTCTCTCCAGAGTTGCTGCCTGGCCCGCTGAGTTACTCCAGCATTTTGTGTTTATCTTTGGTGGAAACCAGCACCTGCAGTTCCTTCCTATCCATAATCAGACATGTTCCTTGCATTATTCAGGCTTTGCTTTAGATCTGAAATATTTCTATGAAACTGCCACATGCAAAGCCCTCCTTGGTGTGAGATTTTCAAAATCAGGTCGAGCTTTGGAGAAGAATTAGATGGGAAAATAAAAGGGCACATTAAACTCTGTTAAATTGGACTATTTTTAAATTATTTTTTTTATCTCATACATACGTACTTTATTAGCCAAGTATGTTTTGCAACATACGTGGAATTTGATTTGCCATACAGTCATACTAATAAAAAGCAACAAGAACACACAAAACACATTTTAACATAAACATCCACCACAGTGACTCCTCCACATTCCTCACTGTGATGGAAGGCGAAGACAAGTTCAAATCTCGTCCCTTCTTTGTCCTCCAGCGGTCAGGGGGGGCCGCGAACCTTCCGTTGACGGGACGATCTTACTCCCGCAGCCGGCGGCGGGCCTCCTCGTCGGCGCGATCAAGCTCCTGCATCGTGGGGGGGTGGGGGGGGGGGAATCTCAGCTCCCCCACGCCGTGCGATCTACCTCGGGTCGGGGCTAGTCGACATCGTGTGGCTTCCAGAGCTTCCCGACGTCGGTCTCTCCCTTATCTCACTTACAAGTGAGGGGAATAGGATAATCAATCGCTTTAAAATTCCCAACTACGTCATACATTATCCACTTTAAATTGCTGATCTCGTAGTCTGCCGACAAATGTTTATCAATATAATCAATTAAGCACAAAGTGGATTATTGGCAGTATAAAACTGCTTTTACTCTGCCCTGATAATGGCCCAGTTTTCCTCGAAAGTTAGATTGTAGATCATCGAGTAAAGTAAAAGGTGTTTCTGCCGTCAAATACAAACCTATTCTAATCGCATTTCTCCACCCTCTTCCCAGAATCTTCCACGACATAGTGTTTTTTAATATTCCTTTAAATGATTCCAGTTTTTTTTTTTTTAAATTTTAAATTAATTTTATTAGAAGCAATTGTACAGGGATAAGGCGATCGACATAACAGTTATACAATTATTGTACAGCTTCATTTTTAACGTTAGAACCTAAATCAAAAAAACAAAAAATGAAAAAAATGAAAAAAAGAGAAAAAAGGAGCGAATGAAGAAAAAGAGGTAAAATAAGAAAAAATGAGAAAAAGACCCCCAAGCTTCCAAGGAAGTGCAAGAGAAAGGAAAAGAAATAAGAAAAGAGATGGAGATATACCCCCCCCCCCTCACCCATCCCTGGCATTGGGTTTAAATTTGTGTTTAACCAATCGGTTGTTGCAGAAATTCAGTAAAAGGGAACCATGTCTTAAGAAATTGATCTGCTTTTTCCGCCAAGACAAGCCTACTATTTTCCAAATGTAGTGTAAATGATTCAAGTTCATACGTGCATAAGTGATAGGAACAGAATTAGGCCATTCGGCCCCTCAAGTAGACTCTGCAATTCAATCATGGCTGATCTATCCCTCCCTCCTAACCCCATTCTCCTGCCTTCTCCCCATAACCCCCCCGACACCCGGACTAATCAAGAATCTATCATTCTCCACCTTAAAAATATCCATTGATTTGGCCTCCACAGCCGTCTGTGTCAATGAACCCCACAGATTCACCACCCTGCCTCCTCCACCCCCTCAGATAACAAGTTTCAACCATCCTCTAGGTGAAAGGATACTTCCTCATATCCCTTTACATGTCCCATCCTTTAGCTTACACGGAAGCCCCCAGGGTAAATGTTTCCCATTGTCTACTCTATCTCTGCCCCTCAGTCAGATCACGCGAGCCTTCTCCAGTCGAACGAAAGCAAAGACCACCAAACCTCCATATGGTTTGTGCTTCTGGCAAGGTCCGTACAACTCGTCGTCACCATCCCCGCATCCAACAATGGACCATTGTGGGCTCCACCTTTCCTTGATCATCGTTGCTTTTTGCATATCTTACATTCATTCGTCCGATGAACCTTCTACATCTCTCGGTTCCCGTTCCCCTGACTCTCAGTCTGAAGAAGGGTCTTGACCCGAAACGTCACCTATTCCTTTTCTCCAGAGATACCCCTCCCTGATTGCCCCCCTTCACCAATCTCCCCTCTCCCCAATCTCCCCCCCCTCTCCCCATTCTCCCCCTCTCCCCCAATCTTTGCACATCCCCTATCCTTTCCATTCGTCACTTTAATTTCATGATTTGTGTTTTTATGACCGTTGGCAGATCAACTTCCCTCCTAGTTCTATCGTATATTATCGTAGACTGAGTACCCCAGCTTTTTGTGTCTATCTAAGGTCTTCTACGTACTTCTTTGCATCACAGTTGTTCTCTCAACTTGAGAGAGAGAGGGATGTGAGGATTAATAAACTTACAGACTGCGATAGGAAACAATTCTCCTTGTGACGGTCCACGTTGCTTCAGGGACGCCTAGTTTTGAGATACCAGATCTGTTCCAATTATAGCCCAGGGTGTGAGAACGCACACCGCCAGATTCGGAGACAGTTTCTTCCCAGCTGCTATCAGGCAACTGGTCCATCCTACCAACAACCAGAGAGTGGTCTTGAACTACCATCTACCTTTTTTGAAGACCCTTTGATTGGACTTTACTGGACTTTATCTTGCACTAAACATTCTTTCCTTTCTCACAGGTAGACAAAAAAGCTGGAGAAACTCAGCGGGTGAGGCAGCATCTATGGAGCGACGGAATAGGCGGCGTTTCGGGGTCGAGACCCGAAACGTCGCCTATTCCTTCGCTCCATAGATGCTGCCTCACCCACTGGGTTTCTCCAACTTTTTTGTCTACCTTCGATTTTTCCAGCATCTGCAGTTCTTTCTTAAACATTTCCTTTCTCACATATCTGTGCACTGTGGACGACTCGATTGTAATCATGTATTGTCTTTCCACTGACTGGTTAGCGCGCCACAAAAGCTCCTCAAATGTCGCTGCTCTCTCCTCAAATTGTGCTTCTGATTTTCTTTTTTGTGTTTTTGGAAGGAATTCTGTCCCTGATTTGTGTATTGGTCTTTATAACTTATTTTTTAAAATTCTGATTATATGTTTCCTATAAATCTCTGTAAGGTGTCCTTGAGACCTCGGTATAAGGCGCCCATAAATAAAATTCATTATTATTATTATTACACTGTGGCAATGCAATAAACTAAACTAAACAGTGCCAGAATGGAGAGAGACCTCCGTGTTAAGTCGGAAATTCAACTCAACAGATCTGTGTTGAGGTCCCCTAATTTGAGGAAGGACATTCTTGCTATTGAAGGAGTGCAGCGTAGGTTTACAAGGTTAATTCCCGGGATGGCGGGACTGTCATATGCTGAGAGAATGGAGCAGCTGGGCTTGTACACTCTGGAGTTTAGAAGGATGAGAGGATATCTCATTGAAACATATAAGATTGTTAAGGGCTTGGACATGCTAGAGGCAGGAAACATGTTCCCGATGTTGGGGGAGTCCAGAACCAGGGGCCACAGCTTAAGAATAAGGAGTAAGCCATTTAAAACGGAGACGAGGAAACACTTTTTCTCACAGAGAGGGGTGAGTCTGTGGAATTCTCTGCCTCAGAGGGCGGTGGAGGCAGGTCCTCTGGATGCTTTCAAGAGAGAGCTAGATAGGGCTCTTAAAGATAGCGGAGTCAGGGGATATGGGGAGAAGGCAGGAACGGGGTACTGATTGGGGATGATCAGCCATGATCACATTGAATGGCGGTGCTGGCTCGAAGGGCCAAATGGTCTACTCCTGCACCTTTTGTCTATTGTCTATTGTCTATTGTCTCCCTCCCATTTCTGCCATGTGCAAGCGCAAACTGGTGGAGATACAGTCAAGCACCAAAAAAGATGGTTGTTCTGAAATGTTAACTCGTTTTCTCTTTCCACTATTACTGAAAATTTCCAGCACTTTCAATTTTATTTCAGATTTTCGGAGTCTGCAGCATTACATTTGTATTTGAGTTTGCTCCCTGTGTGTTCTCTCAGGGTTAACTGCAGACCCAGTCAGGCAGCTTTATTAATTTAGTTTTAGTGATTCAGCGTGGAAACAGGCCCTTCGGCCCGTCGGGTCCGGGCCGACCAGCGATCCCCGCACATTAACACTGTCCTACACGCACTGGGGACAATTTACATTTATACCAAGCCAATTAACCTACAAACCTGTACGTCTTTTGAGTGTGGGAGGAAACCGAAGGTCTCGGAGAAAACCCACGCAGGTCATGGGGAGAGCGGACACAACTCCGTACTGACAGCACCCGTAGTCAGGATCGAACCTGGGTCCACGACGCCGCAAGCGCTGTAAAGGCAGCGACTCTACCGCTGCGCCACCGTGCTGCCCTTGATCTCCAGTGAATACAAGCCCCTTCTTTCCAATCTTTCCTCATACGACAGTCCCGCCATCCCGGGGATTAACCTCGTGAATCTACGCTGCACTGCCTCAATAGCAAGGATGTCCTTCCTCAAACTAGGAGGCCAAAACTGCACACAATACTCCAGATGCGGTCTCACCATTACAGCAGAATTTTTAAAAACCGACTCCCGTGTTGTGCGAGTGACTGTTTGGTCTTCATTTTGCCAGACGATAAAATGTGCTCGAAAAGATGTTCCAACAACTGTTGATCAGTGGTAAATCTGAAGCATAAATCAGAGAGAGAGACCATGTACGCCAACTCACGGAAACATGATCAATAGTATCATCAACATCAAGATCAAATAATACCAGCGACATGGAGGGAAAAAACCCCAAAGGACTTCATAGGAATATTATCAAACAAATCTTGACATCTAAACACGTGAGGATATCAAAGCAGGGAGATCCATTTTAAAGACCATCTTGAAAGAGGAAAGAGACATAAAAAGACAGAGAGGTTTGTTTTGGAAATTATATATTAGAATCGAGAGACTAGGGCAGCTGAAGACGATAAATGAGAAGAGTGATTCAGGGACTGAGAGGGACAACGATGGAATTAGGAGGATGCAGATTGTGAGCGTCAACCTATCAGACAGGCCGAATCCAGATTTCCACACTTTCCTATTTCCAGGAGATCGGGAAATGTCGGAGTGAAGGTGAGACTTCGCTGGAAACGAAGGGTCAACTCCTACAGACCGCTAGCTCAAGTTGAACAGTGGACGAGGGTCAAGTGTTTTATTGTCGTGTATCCCGAAACGGAACAGTTAAATTCTTACTTGTAGCAGCACAATAGAATGTGTAAACATAGTACCCTGTAAGCACCATAACTAACAACAGAAAATACTCTTTCCAATCTTTCCTCATACGACAGTCCTGCCATCCCGGGGATTAACAGGAAATACTATATATAAATGAGAGCCTGCATGCGTGCGTGTATATTTGATATTATGATGTTTTTTTGTTATTATGGTGTTTACAGAGTACTTCTCTTCTTCTTCTTCTTCTTCTAGGAGCACACTAGGAGCATGGAGATCAGACTTCGCGACCTCCGCAATTCACTGTTGCACCAAACACCACAGCCCCACCCGGCTCAGACCTGTCCCGCAAAGAGTGGGTCGCCCTGAACCGGCTCCGTACAGGGGTCGGCCGGTTCAACGCCCAACATGCATCGCTTGGGGGCTGCGTTCATCAGCAGCCTGCGTGTGTGGAGCAGGCCAACAAACAGCGCAGCAGCACGGCATTGTCGACTGTGCTGTCCTCCGCCCCCCCTGGTGGATGGGTAGACCTCACGGCCCTCGACAACGGCACATTGACCTGGCTACCGGCCGTTACATAACCTCTGCTGCCTCAAACGCAAGAAGACAGAGTACTATGTTTACAGGCCAACAAACAGCGCAGTGTACATCCTGACCTTGACCTCCCGGTGGCTCAGCACTTCAACTCCCCCTCCCATTCCGTATCTGACCTCTCTGTCCTGGGTCCCCTCCATGGCCACAGCGAGCAACACCGTAAATTGGAGGAAATGCACCTCATATTCCGCTTGGGCAGTCTACATCCTGGGGGCTTGAACATTGAATTCTCCCAATTCTGCTAGCCCTTGCTGTCCCCTCCCCTTCATCAGCCCTCTGGTTGTCTCCTCCCCCAGCCCTCAGGCTCCTCCTCCGCCTTTTTCCTTTTTTCCTTTCTTCTCCCCACCCCCTATCAGTCTGAAGAAGGGTTTCGGCCCGAAACGTTGCCTATTTCCTTCGCTCCATAGATGCTGCTGCACCCGCTGAGTTTCTCCAGCATTTTTGTGTACCTTCGATTTTCCAGCATCTGCAGTTCCTTCTTTAACTCTTTAATACTATGTTTACATTTCTGTTCTCCTGCTGCATATATATATATGTATTTATATATATATGTGTGTGTGTGTGTGTGCATGTATGTGTATATATATACACACATACATATACACGCACACACATACATATATACATACTGTATACTAGATATAGATGCACACACACACACACACAGCAAACAAACAATACTAATGCGTCTATGTAGTTTGGAGCTTATTTGTAATGTTGTGATGAGTGGTCACTGAACTTTCCCTTCTCCACGAATGCTGTCTGACAAGCTGAGGATTCCCAGCATGTATTCTATTTGTAATCCTGCAGGTTTGTTGTTTTTCAGCAGCTCCACAGAACTGGGCCCTTTGTCCAACCATGGAAGCATTCGCACCTCATGGATGAACTGACCAGCACTCACCTGTAAAGAGAACTCGCATTTACTTCCGTGATTAGAAATGAAACGTGTCTGAGGAAGGGTGTCGGCCCGAGACGTCACCCGTTCCTTCTCCCCAGAGATGCTGCCTGCCTGTCGGCTGAGTTACCCCAGCATTTGGTGTCTCTTGCAGTATAATACATAATATATATAATAATAATAATATTGATTCCCTGGTTCTTGGAAATCTTCATCTTTTCGGTAAAATGAGGACGTAATCAGTGTCACGCCAAGGGGCATGTTTATTAATGTGGAACCCATTAATTAATAAGCATCAAGGACAAAAACAATGGAATCCATAGCGGAAGAACCAATAGAGACTTTGCGCTAATCAAACACAAATCAATGTCTTTGTTAATTGAAGCTGTCAAGATGCCACCAGGAATGGCTGAGCTGCCAGATGTGACGCTGTTGGCCTCCCGCCAGCGACAGCTGACAGGAGATGTGGAGACCATGTCAAGCTTGGCCTTTGAGTTCCTGCCCATATCGGCAACACTTATTCCCCCGCCTCTTTGTACTGGTCACACGTCAGTGAATATAACAAAAAAGATTCCTTTCCCAGTGGAATGCTTGTTGATTTCTCTCACTTCAGGTAGCCCCCGGCATTCCCTCTCTCTCTATCCCTCCCCCACCCAAATCGCACCAGCTTCTCGTTTTCACCCCACAAACAGCGAACAATGGCCTGTTTCCTTTATCATCGTTACCTTTTTGCACATCTTTCATTCATTGTTCTTTATCTCATTGTTCTATATCTCGAGAGATATAGGCAATGAGATAAAGAGCAGTATATCTCTCGTTTTCCCTTATCCCTGAAGCAAAGATCCTATAGCGGAGCAAGATAGACCACTCCTGCTAAATGCAATGGGCTGACGTGTAGTACGCAATGGAGCGGAACGTGGGCCTTTTTTTCCATCCATTTCCGTAACCGGACCCGACCCGACTCTCAGTGTAATCAACGTTGCGGGGGAACAGTTTGTGTTAATAAATTAAAATTCTGAAAATGAGGAGAAGATTTTTACCAAATAACTTTTATTTTTACGAGGATGTTTCCGTAACCGGCTTCCGTCTCCGCACTAGTTATCTTTGCTTCATGGGATCTTTGGTGCGGAGACGGAAGGCGGTTACGGAAATGGGGCCTTAAATTACCCATGAATCTGCCCATGACCGTACTACGTCTTTTTCGTCGAGTGGACTATCTTGCTCGCTGTAGGATCTTTGGTCTGAGGAAGGGTCTCGACCCGAAACGTCACCCATTCCTTCTCTCCAGAGATGCTGCCTGTCCCACTGAGTCACTCCACCATTTTTATGTCTATTTTCCTTTAATTGCTTCAGGTGTTTTTTGTACTGGTCACTATATTGGGTACGGGTTTGTAGGTTAATTGGCTTGGTAAAATTGTAAACGGTCCCCAGTAGTGTGTGTAGGATAGTGTTAGTGTAAGGGGATCGTTGGTCGGCTTGGACTCAGTGGGCCGAAGAGCCTGTTTCCGCTCTGTAGTCGAAACGAAACTGAATTTGCTGAGAGTCGCAAAATATCTCCATATCTCCAGTTCCCAACATATACGGTCATCGAAGGAAAAAATAAAATTCTACCGTCTTATTATCACCTTTCCCTTGAGGATTTCTTGCTGTGTGTTTACTAATTAACTAAGCATGCCCCTTTTAAAGACAAGACAAGATCTAAATAAATATAAATAAAATGTATTATTGTTATTATTAAATTAGACTCACCTCAGTTAGTTCCGTGACTGACACAAAGCTCCAGTGAACCGCTTTGATTGCATTTAGTGAACACACTCTCCAAACCACTGCCAATCTGATGTGGCTGGACCAGATCAAGATCAAAGCCATTATTATCTTTGTTATATACTCCTGAATAGTTCCTTCAATTGCTTCTAGACTTTAGTAGACACAAAATGCTGGAGTAACTCAGCGGGACAGGCAGCATCGAGATGCTGCCTGTCCCGCTGAGTTACTCCAGCATTTTGTGTCTACCTTCGATTTAAACCAGCTTCTGCAGTTCTTTCCTACACATGCTTCTAGACTTTCACCGACACACCTATTTCTCCGCTCCCCCTCTTCCTCCACCCATGTTCTGCTTTCCTCTGGCCTCACAGGCGGCTCGGTGGCACAGCGGTAGAGCTACCGCCTTATAGCCGCAGAGACCCAGGTTCCATCCCGACTGTACGGAGTTTGTACCTTCTCCCCGTGACCTGCGTGGGTTTTCCCTGAGATCTTCGGCCGAAGGGCCTGTTTACGCACTGTATATCCAAAACTAAAAACCTCTCTCCCCCCCGCACAAAATCAGTCCGAAGAAAGGTCCTGACCCGAAACGTCACCTGTCCATGTTCTCTAGAGATGTTGCCTGACCCGCTGAGTTACTCCAGCACTTTGTGCACTTTTTTGTAAACCAGCATCTGCAGTTCCTTGTTTCTTCATCGTGGTTCTACTTTGTCTTTTATTATCTCTTAACTCCAACTACGTTCTATTTCCTGAACATCTGAGCCCAATGAATTGTTTCCCTTGTGCCTTTGCTTATATTTTGCTATTCAAATGCAAATAGATAAAACCCCTGCCTTGCACGGCCACATTCTCCTCCCTTCTCTGAATGAAGCAATCCATTTCACAGCCTCGTATGAAATGAAGCCTCTATTTGTACCTAATTCATTCCGAAACCAATCAGGAAGCGTTTGAAGTTCTTAACAAAAAAAACCTCACTATTTCTGAACATGAAGTATCTTCACCATGCAGGCTAATGAAAATCACAACAAATTGCCTTTAAAACGAGGCACTGTTTTGGCTCGAAGGGCCAAATGGCTTACTCCTGCACCTATTGTCTATTGTCTATTGTCTATAGTACAGTGGAGAGCGTATTAACTGGTTGTATCACGGCCTGGTTCGGCAACTCGAACGCCCAGGAGTGAAGAAGACTGCAAAAAGTTGTGAACACTGCCCAGTCCATCACCGGCTCTGACCTCCCCAACATCGAAGGGATCTACAGGAGTCCCTGCCTCAAAAAGGCAGCCAGCATCATCAGAGGCCCACACCACCCTGGGAGTAACTCAGCGGGACAGGCAACATCACTGGATAGAAGGAATGGGTGATGTTTTGGGTCGAGACCCTTCTTCAGAAGTTTAAACCAGCATCTGCAGTTCCTTCCTACCATATATACAGTATATATGCATATACATGGTAGACACAAAAAGCTGGAGTAACTCAGCGGGACAGGCAGCATCTCTGGAGAGAAGGAATGCGTGACGTTTCGGGTCGAGACCCTTCTTCAGACAGTATACATATACATGTGTGTATGTGTTTATATGTGTATATGTGAGTATTTGTGTATATGTACACACACTGAACCATTTTTCTCGTTTATTTAATTGTTTACAGTGTACTATGTTTACATATTCTGTTGTGCTGCAGCAAGTATGACTGTCATTGTTCTGTCTGGGAATAAAACACTCTTGACTTGACTTGATGGGGTGGGTGAATTTCGCCGCGAGCACGCCCCAGGCAGATGGATGTGCAGAACCCACCTGTTTGCATGGACTTTCCAACGGTCTGAATGTCCCACAAGGCGAACCTACGGAGCGCTTGGCGCTGCAAAGGCAAGGTTATTGTAGATTGGCTCTGCATGCTGTAAAAAACTGCATGCCATCATTTTTATCCCTGTGATGATTTTTCCACGCGTCGGTAGTCGTTGTTGGCTCAAGAGGAACTCGGGAGAGGAACTTGGTAACTCGGGAGAGGAACTTGGTACATCGCAGAAATGAGAAGTAAACGGCAAACTTAGACATACACGTGGGAACTCGTTGAAACTCGTGAACATAAACCTCGGAATCTCGTAGAAAACCACGAGTTTGATTTTCTCTTTAACTCGGGATAACTCGTGGGTGGACTCGCACCGTGGGACAGGGCTATCGGAGTTTGCTTACAGCCAGGATCCATGATCATATTTTCTGAAGCACGTGCTGATGTTAGTGAGCGCTGTAAAAGCTGTGACTTCCATGGAATCCGGCTCCTCGTCTCTCCGCAGTTGGAGGCAGCGATGCCACATTCCATAATAGGAAGAATGGTTGATTAGTTTAGCTTAAATTGTCAGGCCTACCGAGTCACAGTGAAAAGCTTTTTGTTGCGTGCTATCCAAGTCAGTGGAAAGACGATACTTGATTACAATCGAGCCGTCCACAGTGTACAGATACATGATAAAGGGAATAACGCTCAGTGCAAGATTAAGTCCAGTAAAGTCCAATTAAAGATAGTCCAAGGGTCTCCTATGAGGTAGATGGTAGGTCAGACTGTGCTCTCTGGCTGTGGTGGGATGGTTCAGTTGCCTGATAACAGCTGGGAGGAAACTCTCCCTGAATCTGGAGGTGTGCGTTTTCACACTTCTGTACCTTCTTGCCTGATGGGAGAGGGGAGAATAGGGAGTGAGAAGACAGTACAGCACAGGAACAGGCCCTTCGGTCCACAATGTCTGTGCTAACTGTGATGTCAAGACCGACTCTTATCTGTCTGTACATAATCCAAGCCCCTCATTCTATCTCATAAACATAGAACTGTACACCGCAGGAATTGCCCTCAAATTAGATTATATTATGCTCAGTAATTGTGTTGCTAATTGAAAATAAAACTATTAATGTGGAAACCAAGCTCATCAGTGTTCATAGGTTCATCAGCCCATAAGTGATAGGAGCAGAATTAGGCCATTCGGCCCATCAGGTCTACTCCGCCATTCAATCATGGCCGAAGATAGACACAAAAAGCTGGAGTAACTCAGCGGGACAGGCAGCATCTCTGGAGAGTAGCAATCATGGCCCATCTATATGCGCACAGTGCTGTCACATTGCCTGAAGTGCAGTCGTACGATGGGATTTTAAAACTGGCAGATGGAGGAATTTATTTACAAAACAGGAACATCTGTTCGAAGTGTTGGACATGATACTCGATTAGCAGTATCATTCAAATCAGATTTTTTTTTATTTTAACGGTTTAAATCACTCTTTAAATCACCAGCATTCATCATTCCAAGGATCTAAAATAACTATTGCACAGAGATTTAGTCTTTTGTACACTGAACGGAATATAATCTAAATGAATCGGCACGGTGGCGCAGCGGTAGAGGTGCCGCCTGAGACCCGGGTTCGATCTTGACCACGGGTGCTGTCTGTACGGAGGCTGCGCGCTCTCCCCGTGACCTGCGTGGGTTTTCTCCGGCTGCTCCGGTTTCCTCCCACACTCCAAAGACGTACAAGTTGAGAGGTTAATCGGCTTGGTATAATTGTCCCTACTATGTGTAGGATAGCGTTAGTGTGCGGGGATCGCTGGTCGGCACGGACTCGGTGGACCGAAGGGCCTGTTTCCGGGCTGTATCTCTAAACTAAACTAATAGTAAAGAAAGCAAACTCAATGCCGCCATTTATTTCAAGAGGGCTTGTGTACAAAAACAGGGATGTAATGTTGAGGCTCTATAAGGCACTGGTCAGGCCACATTTGGAATATCGCGAGCAATTGTGGGCACCATATCTGAGGAAGGATGTGCTGGCTCTGGAGAGGGTCCAGAGGAGGTTTACATGAATGATCCCAGGAATGAGTAGGTTAACCTATGATGAGCGTTTGTCGGCCCTGGGCCTGTACTCGCTGGAGTTTAGAAGAATGAGGGGGGGGACCTCATTGAAACATACAGAATAGTGAAAGGCTTGGGTAGAGTAGATGTGGAGAGGATGTTTCCACTAGTGGGAGAGTCTAGGACTAGAGGTCACAGCCTCAGAATTAAAGGACGTTGTTTTAGGAAGGAGATGAGGAGGAATCTCTTTACTCAGAGGGTGGTGAATCTGTGGGATTCTTTGCCACAGAAGGCTGTAAAGACCGTCAGTGGATATTTTTAAGGCAGAGATAGATAGATTTTTTATTACTATGGGTGTCAGAGGTTATGGGGAGAAGGCAGGAGAATGGGGTTAGGAGGGAGAGATAGATCAGCCATGATTGAATGGCAGAGTAGAGTTGATGGGCCGAATGGCCTGTCACTATGACCTTATGACCTAAGAATCGCAGCCCATTCACGATCCTATTACGTTGTCCCTGGCGCTTTTCCAAGAGGATGGTAGAAGCGCTGTGAAGTTCCATTTGCTCTGCGTTTGTTAGTTGTTTACAAACTTCCCTCCACAAAGGTTCATGCGACATGGAAGAGATATTTGTCCCGAAATTCATTTCTAATCGTCGGCATCATAAGATCATAAGATGATCTACGGGTGCTGACTGTACGGAGTTTGCACGTTCTCCCCGTGACCGAGTGGGTTTTCTCCGGCTGCTCCGGTTTTCCTCCCACGCTCCAAAGACGCACAATGTTTGTAGGTTAATTGGCTTCAGTAAAAGATTGTAAATTGCCCCGAGTGTGTGCAGGATAGCGTTTGTGTATGGTGTACGGGGACCGCCGGTCAGAGCGGGCTCGGTGGGCCGAAGGGCCTGCTGTATCCGCGCTGTATCTCTAAACTAAGCTAAACTTTGTGCAGCCGAGCTGCACAAATAAAGAAACAGCCGCCATCTCCTTTTGTTCAAATGACTCCTGATGCATTCAAAGCAGTGACAAACAAAGGCTTAATGTCTTCAGGAAGTGGGTACAAAATATCTGTGCAGTTGGAGATGTCCTGTGTGGCATCTTTGCAGTTAAGCCACGTTAGAAAGCTTCACATTAACCATGCATCGTCCCCCGGTGACAAGTATTGACCTTTTTGCAGAGGAGCCTCATTTCATTATCACCGGATATCTTTGAGCACAGAACAATACTAATGTGAAAATCCTAACCCGATCCACCTGGGAACAGCATAATCAGATCTGTTGCCCATTTTCCACCCTGCCCTGATGCTTTACTAAAATCAATCTCGGCGATGAATCAAAGGTAGACACAAAATGCTGGAGTAACTCAGAGGGTCAGGCAGTAGTTTAGTTTAATTTAGTTTCGAGATACAGCGCGGAAACAGGCCCTTCGCCCCACCGAGACCGCGCCGACCAGCGATCCCCACACATCAACACAGGCCGACACACATGAGGGACAATTTACACTGACACCAATATACAAACACAAGCCAATTAATCTACAAACCTGTACGTCTTTGGAATGTGGGAGATCTCGGAGAAAACCCATGCAGGTCAATAGACAGTAGACAATAGGTGCAGGAGTAGGCCATTTGGCCCTTCGATCCAGCACCGCCATTCAATGTGATCAAGGCTGATCATCCCCAATCAGTATCCCGTTCCTGCCTTCTCCCCATATCTCCTTGACTCTGCTATCTTTAAGAGCCCTATCTACTGTAGTTCTCTCTTGAAAGTATCCAGAAAGTATCCTTGAAAGGTCATGGGGAGAACGTGCAAACTCCGTACAGACAGCACCCGTAGTCGGCATCGAACCGGCAACTGTGGCCCTGCAAGTGCTGTAAGGCAGCAACTCTACTGCTGTGCCACCGTGCCGCCCTGTGTCTCTGGAGAAAAAGAATAGGTGATGTTTCAGGTCAATGCGTTCCCTCCAGAGATGCTGCCTGACCCGATGAATTAGGCTTAGAGTCATAGAGTCATACAGTGTGGAAACAGGCCCTTCGGCCCAGCTTGCCCACAGCGGCCAAATTGTCCCAATTCTACATGACACAAAATACTTTCGCATTTTGTGTCTATCTTCGGTATAAACCAGCATCTGCAGTTCCTTCCTACATATTTGGTGATATATTCCCATCTTTCAGATTGTATGCTTAAGAATCTATTGTCCAGTCAGTATAAGGGATTCTTTTATCTATTAATTGTTTTCATAGATGTGCGGCATTGGGAAATAAAAATCCTGGCATTTTAATCCCGGCTATTCCAGCTCGGATCTGAATAAATCCAGGAAAGGGATAGTTGGGTCTCAACGCGAAACGTCACCGATTCCTTCTCTCCAGAGATGCTGCCTGCCCCGTTGAGTTACTCCAGCATTTTGTGTCTATCGGTGTAAACTGGCATCTGCAGTCCCTTGAACCTACACAAAGGGTTGGAGTGGTTCAGTGTATATAAAATCAGTTTTGTTCATAAAGCTTTCAGAGGGGATGGGGCTTCAGTCATTCAGGACCCATTGAAGGCTGAATATATATGCCTGCAGGGAGAAAATGAAAATGGTTGTTATTCCAGATTTCTTTAGGATTTCTGCCGCACTCCCAAACTATACGAGGAACAAGGCCCGGTGGCGCAGCAGTAGAGTTGCTGCCTTACAGCGCTTGCAGCGCCAGAGACCAGGGTTCGATCCTGACTACGGGCGCTGTCCGTACATAGCATGTACGTTGTCCCCGTGACCTGCGTGGGTTTTCTCCGAGATCTTCGGTTTGCTCCCACACTCCACAGACGTACAGGTTTGTAGTTTAATTGGCTTGGGTTTGTGTATTTGGTAAAAGTGTAAATTCTCCCTAGTGTGTTAGTGTGCGGGGATCGCTGGTCATTGGTGAGTTGGTGGGCCGAGGCGCCTATTTCCGCGCTGTATCTCTAAAACTAAAAAAACTAAAACTAAAACCTCTGGAAAAGGAGCCCCGTTCCATTCATGAGGTTGATCACAATCTCCTTTGTCTTGCTTCCCTCAATGTTAAGGGCCTGTCCCACTTGGCGATTTTTCGGAGACTGCCGGCATCATTGACTGACGTATCAGGGTCGCTGCAAGATTTTGAACATTTCAAAATTGGGCGGCGACAAAAAAAATGTTGCGACACTTGAGGAAACATCGTGCGTCAATATGATGTCACGCCGTGTCACGCCGTGTCACGCCGCATCACGCCGCGACTTTATCGGTGACCGTCAGTCTCCAAAAAAAACGCCAAGTGGGACAGGCCCTTAACATTGAGGGAAAGGTTGGCACAAATTGCTGGAGTAACTCAGAGGGTCAGGCAGCATCTCTGGAGAAAAGGAATGGGTGACATCTCGGGTGGCACCATGAGACGAGGTTCCCCATCTCCGTCTCGTCCCTGTGTGATATCCGGCCCACTACGGCGATGTCATATGCGAACTTGTAAACATAGTGCACGGCTGATCGCTGGTCGGCGTGGACTCGGTGGGCTGAAGGCCCAGTTCCCACGCCGTATCTCTCAACTAAACAACGCAGTGTTAGCACCACAGTGCATCGATGAGATGCACTGGCCTCCAAGTGGGCTGGATTGTACCAAGAAGGACTGGAGCGTGGTGAGCTGGAAACCGCGGCTCCAAACTCCAGAGGTGGCCTGG
>CM075979.1:84833354-84838544 GCA_038087875.1 Malacoraja senta
AAGGTACACAAAAATGCTGGAGAAACTCAGCGGGTGCAGCAGCATCTATGGAGCGAAGGAAATAGGCAACGTTTCGGGCCGAAACCCTTCCCGCCCATGGGGAAAACCTATGCATGTAACAACAAACACTTGGAGCAAACAAAGGAACCGAGCGATTTGCTATGAGGCTGGTGCTGATCTCTTCGGGTGGAGGTTTTAGTATTGTTTCTGGGTGTCAGAAAGATTTCACAAAATGCATTTAGCATTTCCAATCTTTCCAGGTCTGACAACAATGTTAGAGGCAGCGACACTTTGGGAGAATAACCTGTCTGGTTTAAAAAAAAATCCTTAACCACAGTAATCACTGAACGAAAGTAATGCGCTCGGAAAACATGCTCAACAACAATCCCTTTTCTAAACCTCCCCTGGGTCACATCTGGTGACCCACATGTTATTATCCACGACAAACATGAGGGGAATAGATCGGGTAGACGCACAGAGTCTCTAGCTCAGAGTAGGTGAATCGAGGACCAGAGGACATAGGTTTAAGGTGGAGGGGAAAAGATTGAATAGGAATCTGGGAGGTAACTTGTTCACACAAAAAGGGTGGTGGGTGTATGGAGCGAGCTGCCAGAGGAGGTAGTTGAGGCAGGGACTATCCCAACGTTTAAGAACCAGTTAGACAGGTCTGAAGAAGGGTCTCACCCATTCCCTCTCTCCAGACCCTTGATCAGTCTGAAGAAGGGTCTCGACCCGAAACGTCACCTATTCCTTCGCTCCATAGATGCTGCCTCACCCGCTGAGTTTCTCCAGCATTTTTGTCTACCCCCTCTCCAGAGATGCTGAGTTACTCCAGCATTTTGTATCTATCTTCGGTTTAAACCAGCATCTGCAGTTCCTTCATAGACAGGTACATGGATAGGACAGGTTTGGATGGATGTGGACCAAACGCAGGCAGGTGGGACCAGTGTAACTGGGACATGTTGGCCTGTGTGGACAAGTTCGGCCGAAGGGCCTGCTTCCACATTGTATCACTCTATGACAAGGCAGGGAGATTCTTAACAGCTCTTATTATGGAGTGTTGGTCTCTGCATTTAGTATAGAGGAGGACATTAACAGCTGCTCTCTTGACAAATGTCTAAATATTTCCTTTCACAACAGAAAGTTGAAGTAAATTGCAACTCCTCAATACTGCTAAAACACGACCCTTTTTCCTTGAACCTCATCCACTTTGATCTCTCGTTTTCACACCTTACACCTTACCATTCCATATCTTTATCTAACGAGTCAGTTCAACCCAGTCATTGGGCCTTATTTAGATACGGTAGATGGTCTGATGGTAAGCAAGTCTTCTGAACCAGATATTATCCTGATAGACACAAAAAGCTGGAGTAAATCAGCGTGTGAGGTAGCATCTCTGGAGAAAAGGAATAGGTGACATTTCGGGTCAAGACCCTTCTTCGGACTTGAACCGAAACGTCACCCATTCCTTCTCTCCAGAGATGCTGCGTGACCCGCTGAGTTACCCCAGCATTTTGTGTCTATCTTCGGTGTAAACCGGCATCTCCAGTTCCATCCTACACACCAGGTATTTTCATGACAGAAACAACTCTGAAACAGACAGCCATTAGAGAGCAGAAGAATCTGAAGGCGATGCCTGCACTGTGGTTAGGAAAATAGTCTCCAACTCCCAGCGTCGTTAGCAACCGGGCTGTCAACATTCAAGGTGAACCACTATAATCTAGCTCAGGAGGTGACCAGGAGGTGACTGTTATGAAAAAATATATTGTCACCGCGAGATGTAAAACAAATGAGGCCACCGATTGTGAGGAGACGTGAGTTGGAACAACAAAGAACTTTGAGAGTAGTGGACTGATATTGTGAAAGCGACATTAGAAATCTGATCTTGTTTTACACTTGTTTTTGTACGTTTGACTGAGCGACACAAACCCGGTGATTGTTTATGTGGTGGCACAGTGACGCAGGCCAGACCATCACACAAACCAACCTCCCTTCCATTGACTCCATCTACACGCACGCTGCCTCCGCAAGGCCAGCAGTATAATCAAGGACCAGTCGCACCCTGGCCACTCCCTCTTCTCCCTTCTCCCATCGGGCAAAAGGTATAGAAGTGTGAAAATGCACACCTCCAGATTCAGGGACAGCTTCTTCCCAGCTGTTATCAGGCAACTGAACCATCCTACCACAACCAGAGAGCGGTCCTGAACTACTATCTACCTCAATGGTGACCCTTGATCAGACTTTGCTGGCTTTACCTGGCACTAAACGTGATTCCCTTTACATGTATCTATACACTGTAAATGGCTCGATTGCAACCATGTATTGTCTTTCTGCTGACTGTATGGCACGCAACAAAAGCTTTTCACTGTATCTCGGTACACGTGACAATAAACTAAACTAAACTAAACATATCTCTGTGTCTCCCTCATTCCTGACTCTCAGTCTGAAGAAGGGTCTCGACCCGAAATGTCACCCGTTCCTTCTCTCCAGAAATTCTGCCTATCCCGCTGAGTTACTCCAGGATTTTGTGTCTACACAATAAGATCTTCCAGAGTATAAGAGTTGTACAATCCCTGTGTTTGTACAGATGAGTGACCATTACAAATTAGCTTAATAGAAACATAGAAAATAGGTGCAGGAGGAGGCCATTCGGCCCTTCGAGCCAGCACTGCCATTCATTGTGATCATGGCTGATCGTCCCCAATCAATAACCCGTGCCTGCCTTCTCCCCATATCCCTTGACTCCACTAGCCCCTAGAGCTCTATCTAACTCTCTCTTAAATCCATCCAGTGATTTGGCCTCCACTGCCCTCTGTGGCAGGGAATTCCACAAATTCACAACACTCTGGGTGAAAACGTTTTTTATCACCTCAGTCTTAAATGGCCTCCCTTTATTCTAAGACTGTGGCCCCTGGTTCTGGATTCGCCCAACATTGGGAACATTTTTCCTGCATCTAGCTTGTCCTGTCCTTTTATAATTTTATATGTTTCTATTAGATCCCCCCTCATCCTTCTAAACTCCAGTTAGATAATGAAATATCACAGGTGAGTGGGGAGAGAGTTGGGACCGAAGACCGGCTGAATTGTATGGAGAAGCTCAAAGGTCCAAGATTGCATCAAATGCAAATCCAATCAGCAAAGAAAACGGTAAAGTTCCCAATCTTTAAAAAACATACACACAAAATAAGTTCCTGATTCAAACTACAGAGTATATGGCAATGAGGTGTTCAAAGACATTGGAATATGTTTCAATGTTTCAGGGCTAAACATTTGATACAGGAATAGTTCACTTACATCTTTATATTCATTGTCACTTCACCACATTTCCTTGATTGTCATTGCTTTCCGCCTATCTTTCATTCATTTGTCCTAAGTACCATCTATATTTTTCAGGTAGTCCCTGCTTTCTCCCTCTTTCCCCTCCCCTTCCCAGCTCTCCCACAGCCCACTGTCTCCGCCTCTTACTTTCTTGTTCCTGCCCCCCCCCCCCCTTCCCCCACATCAGCTTGAAGAAGGGTCTCGACCCGAAACGTTGCAGTTTCCCTTCGCTCCATAGATGCTGCCTCACCCGCTGAGTTTCTCCAGCATTTTTGTCTACAATCTATATTTCCCATTTACTTTCCCTCCTGAGTCTGAATGGATTGACTGGGCTTGTATTCACAGGAATTTAGAAGGATGAGAGGGAATCTTATAAAAACATAAAATTCTTAAAGGATTGGACAGGCTAGATGCAGGAAAAATGGTCCCCCATGTTGGGGGAATCCAGAATCAGGGGTCACAGTTTACGAATAAGGGGTAGGCTATTTAGGACTGAGATGAGGAAAAACCTTTTCACCCAGAGAGTTGTGAATCTGTGGAATTCTCTGCCACAGAAGGCAATGGAGGCGAATTCACTGGATGTTTTCAAGCGAGAGTTAGATATAGCTCGTAGGGCTAACGGACTCAAGAGATATGGGGAGAAAGGAGGAACGGGGTACTGATTTTGAATGATCAGCCACGATCATATTGAATGGTGGTGCTGGCTCGAAAGGCCGAATGGCCTACTCCTGCACATATTTTCTATGTTTCTATGAAGAAGGGCCTCGACCCGAGACGTCACCTATTCCTTTTCCCAAGAGATGCTGCCTGTCCCCCTGAGTAACTACAGCTTTTTGTGTCTGTAACACTTCTAATATATTTGTTTTGTCCGTTTTAAAGATTAATAGTATGGAGAGCCAAGAGTCAGGAGTATTTTACTGTCAAGATTATAGTATAGATATTATAGTTATTAGTATTACTAGCAGTGTATACATTGTATCCAATATAACTATCAATAGCCATCATAGTAGCCATCTGCTGTCTTCAGTAATTCTGAGCTATGGATTTTACAAAATGGCTTCCTTGTAGTCATGAGATGTGACGTAACGATGAGCTGATCAGTTTACAATGAACAGAAGCAGTTTAATCCTTGATAGCAACGCATCCCATCATATGTAGACTAGCATCCTGGAGTTTTAAAGATACCGCTTCTGCTTTCAGAAATTCATAGCAGATGCAGAATGAAAAGGAACGGGCCACTCCTGCCTAGCTCTGCAAGGATTCAATTGTAACTCCTCTCTTGCAGCCTAGCGAGGGAAAGCAGTAATGTTCAGTCATCCAACTCAATCACTGTTCACAACAAGTCCACAAAAAGTTAGTTCTTCACATTTTGCTTGTTCTATACTGAGAATCAGCCTTTTACTTGCAGTTCATTCATACTGTGTAGAAACCTCCCGAAAACATGGAACACGGTGGCGCAGTTGTAGAGTTGCTGCCTTATATCGCTCACAGCGCCAAACGGAGTTTGTACGTTCTCCCCGTGACCTGCGTGGATTTTCGCCGAGATCTTTGGTTTCCTCCCACCCTCCAAAGACGTACAGATTTGTAGGTTAATTGGCTTGTTATAATTGTAAATCGTCTCTGGTGTGTGCAGGATAGCGTTAATGTACACGGATTGCTGGTCGGTGTGGACTCGGTGGGCCAATGGGCTTGTTTCCGCGCTGTATCTCTAAACTAAACTAAACTAAACTAAATGGATCAGGAGACCACAGGAACAGGCCCTTCAGCCCACAATGTCTGCGCTCAACATGATGCCAATTTAAACTAATCTCCTCTGCCTGCATGCAATCCACATCTCTTCATTCCCTGCATGTCCATGTGCCTATCTAAAAC
>CM075979.1:84838744-84918744 GCA_038087875.1 Malacoraja senta
AATATGTCGTGGGTGTAGATGAAAGCACTCTGGTATCCCTCCAGCTCAGCTCTGTGCTGAAAGGATCTGAGCAAGAGGTCATTGATTGGAAATAAAATTGGAAAGGTGCAAAGGCATTCCATTAGCAAGGAGAAGCAAGGAGATGTGTAGGAAGGAACTGCAGATGCTGGTTTCAACCGAAGATAGACACAACATGTTGGAGTAACTCAGCGGGACAGGCAGGAACTCTGGAGAGAAGGAATGGGTGACGTTTTGGGTCGAGTCTGAGAAGGGTCTCAACCTGAAACGTCACCCATTCCTTCTCTCCAGAGATGCTGCCTGTCCGCTGAGTTACTCCAACATGTTGTGTCTAGCTAGAAGCAAGGTGAGATCACTAATGCTAGAGTGTAGATGCACACTCTTCTGACTTCACTTACAGAGCAATGACTGAATGCAAAAACTTGTTCTTATGAGTCTAGTTTAGATTAGGATACTGCGCGGGAAACAGGCCCTTCGGCCCACCGAGTCCTGCAATCCCCACACATTAACACTACCCTACACACATTAGGCACAATTTTACATTTACACCAAGCTATTAACCTACAAACCTGTACGTCTTTGGAGTGTGGGAGGAAACCCACACAGGTATCACGGGGAGAATGTACAAACTCCGTACAGACAGCACCCGTAGCCGGGATCGAACCCGGGTCTCTGGGGCTGTGAGGCAGCAACTCTACCGCTGCGCCACCGTGCCGCCCATCAGAAATAGGATCTGACATTGAATAGTAATTACTGTGAAGAGCTTTGTACAAAATTCTTTTAAACAAGCTTTAGAGATAACGTTCTCTGAAACATAACATCTATGAATCTTATCATTATGTTTCATGTGTATTTGTTGAGAATTTCACACGTCATTAATGTACTCGACAAATGTCTATGTATGGAAATCCTACACAGAGGAATCTCCCCACTCAGCCTATCTGCTTCATTTGGTAAAAAATATGAATTATAGACAATGGCTTTTTTCCCACTGAAGTCAGGGTGCACACTTAATATGTTCGACCACTTAGAAGGATGTTTTATTGGAATGTTATCAAAAGAAGTCATCAACTACAAAATACTCCCGCCATGAATCAGAACCACTTCAGACGCAAAGAACATGCTAATTGTTGAAGGCGGAACGGTGGTGCAGCGGTAGAGCTACTGCCTCACAGCGCCTGAGACCCAGGTTCGATCCTGACTACAGGTGTTGTCTGTACGGAGTTTGTACGTCCCCCCCCCCCCCCCCCGTGACCTGCGTGGTTTTCTCCGAGATCTTCGGTTTCCTCCCACACTCCAAAGACGTACAGGTTTGTCGGTTAGTTGTCTTGGTATAAATGTAGAATTGTCCCTAGTGTATGTAGGGTAGTGTCAGTGTGCGGGGATCGCTGGTCGGTGCGGGCACGGTGGGCTGAAGGGCCTGTTTCCGCGCTGTGTCTCTAAACGAAATAAACTAAACTAACGACTTGAAGAGCAACAGCATTGCAGATGCCAACTCTTGTTTGGATAATCTAGAAGTTCTCATTAGCAACGTATTTTGGATTCAAGGACAGGCATTTTATGAGATTATACCAGCCATAACAAACATTGTCATCCACAGATTTACTGTCTGCGATGGGCTGAAGGAGTTCCATGTTTAGTTTAGTTTAGAGCTACCGCGCGGAATGGTGTGATGGTCACAAACAACGGGACATGGTTACAAAACAAGGGGCCACTCAGGGGCCAACTGGGATGCGGGGAAATCTCTTCTTTTGGTGGGAGTGAATCTCTAGAATGTTCTGGCTCCGAGAGATGGCGGAGGCTAGATCATTCGATATTTAAAATGGGTACAGGTAAATATTTGAAAGACTGAGGAACTAAAGTTTTTTTAGTTTTTCGTTTTAGAGACATAGCGCAAAAACAGGCCCTTCGGCCCATCAAGTCCGCACCGACCGGCGATCCCTGCACATCAGCACTATCCTGCACACACAAGGGGTAATTTTAACATTTACAAGAAGCCAATTAACCTACAAACCTGTACGCCTTTGGAGTGTGGGGATAAACCGAAGAACTCGGAGAAAACCCACGCAGGTCACGGGGAGAACGTGCAAACTCCGTACAGACAGCACCCGTAGTCGGGATCGAACCCGGGTCTCTGGTGCTGTAACTGCCGTGAGGCAGTAACTCTACCGCTGCGCCACCGTGGCTGTCTCTGCTCCTGCCTTGAGATAAAATATTCAGGGTGCAAGATCTGAAAAGGATTTTGGTTTCCGCACAACTGATGCTGGCAAAGGAAATGTTGAATGTAAAGCTTGATAAATTTTTTATTACAAAAATCTGGAGAAAACGACACGTTATGTCTTTGCAAGAGGTTATCCACTAGCTGGCACACATCTCAAGAAAATCTTGTACTGGTTTTTTATGATTAAAGAAAACCCCATTTCCTAGCACCCTCTGCCTCAGTTGTGTTTTATCACATGTACAGCTGCTGACACTATCCAGACAATTGATACTTTTAAAATGCGAATACAATGCATTTAAAAATTGGATCAATTTGCCTAATGTCACAAGCCAGAGCCGCCCGCTGTTGGAATAGACTTAAAACAACATCTAAATCTTTCAATCAACAAGTTAATCATCGCTGCTAATCTGTGTGTGTGTGTGTGTGCTCATTTCTGTTGCTCTCTACGAAGTAACAACGAGTATTGTTGTTCGTGGAACATCACTTGTTGAAGTCTCGAACACTCAATTTGCAGCAGCCTGGTATAGCAGTGCATCAAAGTTATACTATGTGGTAACAGTTTTGTTTTTGTAATTTAGAGATACAGCACGGAAACAGGCCCTTCGGCCCACCAAGTCCACGCCGACCAGCGATCCCCGCGCACTAACACTATCCTACACACACACGGGACAATCTACATTTACACCGTGCCGCTTACAGTCAAGTTGAATTTACAACTGCACGTTATTAGAAATAACTGTATGTATCATTCTAATAAATGTAAGTGGTCAATAGATTTACTCTTTTGTAAAGGAAGCAATGTGATGTGTTTGTGTGTATGTGTATAAGTAAGTAAGTAAGTTTATTGGCCAAGTATTCACATACAAGGAATTTGCCTTGGTGCTCCACCCACAAGTAACAACATGACATACAGTGACAGTTACGAATGACTCAGAAAACACTAAACATTAACAATAATATAACATTAATGATTAATTATCTTTGAGAGGGTGGCACGGTGGTGCAGCGGTAGAGTTGCTGACTTACAGCGCCAGACACCCGGGTTCGACCCTGACCACAGGTCCTGCCTGTATGGATTTTGTACGTTCTCCCCGTGACCTGTGTGGGTTTTCTCCGGGTGCTCCGGTTTCCTCCCACACAACAAAGACGTACAGGTTTGTAGGTTAATTGGCTTGGTGTAAAAATGTGTAGATGTGAAATTGTCCCTATTGTGCAGGGTAGTGTTAATGTGCGGGGATCGCTGGTCGGCACGGACTCGGTGGGCCGAAGGGCCTGTTACCACGCTGCATCTCTAAACTAAACTCGATAAAGATATTTAATCACTTGGTCTCTCCGTTCAATAAACTCTTCAGTACGAGCTGTATTTGAGAGAAGTTGTTCAAACAGAAACTAGGGTCCTGAGCGTGAACAAAGGAAACAATGGCATCATGAAGCATGAATTACCTGAGAGAACTTTATAAAAAGTGCTAACAGTGGATCAGCGGTGAGAAATATTCCAAGAATGTATATGTGGATTACAATGAACAGTCATTTCTGACGGACACAAAAATAAGTCAAAAAGGTTCCAGTGTGACTTCCAAAGAAAATTAGGAATAGTGTTAGGTGTTACCAGAGAAAGCAGCAGGCTGAGGATTGGGAACAGTTTAACATTTAGCAGAGGAAGTCAAGTCAAGTCAAGAGAGTTTATTGTCATGTGTCCCAGATAGGACAATGAGATTCTTGCTTTGCTTCAGCACAACGGAATATAGTAGCCACGAATACAGAACAGATCAGCGTGTCCATATACCATTATATAGATATATACACACATCAATAAATAAGCAGATAAAGTGAAAATAAACAGATAATGGTCTATTAGTGTCCAGAGATTTGTTTCAGTTGAGTTTAATAGCCCGATGGCTGTGGGGAAGTAGCTATTCCTGAACCTGGACGTTGCAGTCTTCAGGCTCCTGTACCTTCTACCTGAAGGTAGCGGGGAGATGAGTGTGTGGCCAGGATTGGTGTGGGTCCTTGATGATGCTGCCAGCCTTTTTGAGGCAGCGACTGCGATAGATCCCCTCGATGGTAGGGAGGTGGGGAGATATATAAAGAGGATGAAAATAGGCTAACAGAGAGGGGATGTCATAAACATCCGTGAAAGTCTTATTGGGCGACACAGACCAGATGCAGGGAAGAGGTTCCCACATCTTTGCCAAACCCTTTCACTCCCCTCCCCCATTCCCACACTGACCTTTCTGTCCTAGGCCTCCTCCATTGCCAGAGTGAGGCCGGACACAAATTGGCGGAACAGCATCTCATACTTCGCTTGGGTAGCTCGCAACCCAGCGGTGTGATGATTGAATTCTCAAACTTCAAGTAACTCTTGAATTCCCTCTCTCTCCACCCCCCCCCCCCCCCCCCCCAAGTCGCACCAGCTTAAGGGTCGTCTGGTTGAGTCTCATTCTCTGTACCTGTTCTCACTTAGGCCACAGATAACAACGGCCTGTTTCCTTGATCATTGTTACTTTTTTTGCATATCTTTCATTCATTTGTTCTAGATCTCTCTACATCACCGTCTATATCTCTCGTTTCCCTCTCCCCAGGCTCTCAGCCTGAAGAAGCGTCTCGACACCCATCCCTTCTCTCCAGAGATGCTGCCTGTCCCGCTGAGTTACTCCAGCATTTTGTTTCTGTCTGCAACATCTCAGACGTCTGTGACCCTTTCACCAGAATATTTCCTTCCTATTCTCACCAATGTCCATCATCCGTGTTTTATTTACTCCCCCGTAACCTCAATGACACCATCCGTTCTCAGAAAAAAAATTCACCCTTTCAATTTGCAGGGTCTGTATAAACCATTATGTTTTTCTTGTCGGTGAGAAAATCTCTGACGCACTGGTTGTGTGAATGATATTAATATGAATACTTACTTACTTATTTACTGCCTATTATGCCTCCTGGCATGTAGGGCAGCAACGAAGGTCCTCCACTCAGTAGTGTTGATTCCTTCAGTTGCTGTTTCCGATACATATTTGTTTCACGAGACAGGGTTGTTAGCCCCTGTGCTCAACCTCCAACCTGGAGGACCAGTGGATCGCTCTTCGTCTCGCCTCTACCCTTCGACCTGTCCAGCATGGGAGACCCTAACAGGAGACGAATCTCCTGCTGGCATAGCTCTGGGGGTCACTGAGACACACAAGCTCCCCGACCACGACAAGGTTGCAATCCAACGGGGAGATTAATATGAATGGGTCAATACATTTGGCTGAAGAGTCAAATGATGTCATGGAATCTTACAATGCAGAAATAGGCCCTTCGGCCCACCGCAAGTGTACTGACCATGAAACACCCATCTACATCTCATTGGGCGGCACAGTTGCACAGGGGTAGGGTTGCTGCCTTACAGCACCAGAGCCCTGTGTCCCAGGTTCAATCCTGACTACGGGTGCTGTCTGTACGGAGCTTGTACGTTCTTCCCGTGATCTCTGGTTTCCTCCCACACATCAAAGACGTGCAGGTTTGTAGGTTAATTGGCTTGGTATAAATGTAAATTGTCCCCAGTGTGTGTAGGGTAGTGTCAATGTGCGGGGATCGCTGGTCCGTGCAGACTCGGTGGGCCGAAAAGCCTGTGTCTCCGCGCTGCGTCTCTGAACTATACCAAACAAGTCCATTGACCATGAAATGCCCGTCCACATCCCATAACTGGTCCAGCATGTTGAGAGTCAAGAAGGGTTCCATCCCCAAACGTCACCCATTCCTTTTCTTCAGAGATGCTGCCTGTCCCGTTGGGTTGCTCCAGCATTTTGTGTCGATCTTTGATATAAACTAGCATCTGCAGTTCCTTCCCTCTCTTTGTGTCCGGGTTTTCTCCGGGTACCCCCGTTTTCTCCCACATTCCAAAGGTGTGCAGATTTGTGGATTAATTGGTTTTGTTAGTGTGCAGGGGGTGATTGCTGGTCGGTGGGGACTCAATGGGCTGCAGGGCCTGTTTCGGAGCAGTATCGCTACTTCAGAGGTCTAATAAGCCTAATTCTTTACCATAAGAATTCTTAACATAGTTCACATTAAGGATGGAAAGAATTGGAATGGTGAGCAAATAAAATGCTCTTACAGTGTAAAATCTCTAATGCAAAAATAAATCCATTTTTAGTTTCACCGGTTTATATGCTGCCTCTGTAAAACTTCAGAATAACTGGAGAGTTGCGGGGAATTTTACACTCCACTAGATATTAATGACTATCTGATGGTGCTCTGGTATTTATTCTCAGTGAAACTGGTTAAGCCCAAAACTGCATATAACAGCTGCAATGATAAATCTGGCTGTCAAATGTGTTTAACTTTCTGATATGTGAGAAAAGCAGATCCTATCATCTCTAATAGCCCCTGGTGCAATGAGTCACCAGATGCGTCGAAGATAACTACTGTTGTTGAGCAGATCTTTGACAGCAAAGTCTCCAGGTTTAGTTTAGTTGAGTTTAGTTCAGACATACAGCGCGGAAACTGGCCCTTCGGCCCACTTAGTCTGCCCCAACCAGCGATCCCCGCACACTAACACTATCCTACACACACTAGGGACAATTTACAATTTTACCAAGCCAATTAACCTACAAACCTGTACGTCTTTGGAGTGTGGGAGGAAACCGAGGATCTCGGAGAAAACCCACGCGGGTCACGGGGAGAACGTACAAACTCCATACAGACAGCACCCGTAGTCAGGATTGAACCCGGGTCTCTGGCGTTGTAAGGCAGTAGCTCTACCGCTGTGCCACCGTGCCACATATAACAGAAACATAGAAAATAGGTGCAGGAGTAGGCCATTCGGCCCTTTGAGCCGGCACCGTTATTCAATATGATCATGGCTGATCATCCAATATCAGTACCCCCCGTTCCTGCATTCTCCCCATATCCCTTGATTCCGTTAGCCCTAAGAGCTCCATTTAGCTCTTTCTTGAATACATATTTTTGTTCTTGAATACATCTTGAATAACCACTGCAAACAATCACTGGGTAATAGGCAGCATTAGGAATAACCTAAGTTAATTCACTGACATCCCAGAATTTTGAAAGCGCTGTTGAGGGGAGTGGTGCCTGCATTGGTTATCATCTTCTAAAATAATATCAATTCTGGAATTATTTCTGTGCTTTGAAGGAAAACAAACATGTCCCCAGTATTTAAGATTGGAGGGAGCGGGGTAAAATGGAACAACCAACCTGCGTGCCCAGCATTGGCAGTCGGGAAATGCAGGAATCTTTAATAAATAACTAAACACCTTGAAGAGGCTAACAGAATATAACAGAAGATAGACACAAAGTGCTGGCGTAACTCAGCCAGTCGGGCAGCGTCTCTGGAGAAAAGACACAAAAAGCTGGAGTAACTCAGAGATGCTGTCTGTCCTGCTGAGTTACATAGAAACATAGAAACATAGAAAATAGGTGCAGGAGTAGGCCATTCGGCCCTTCGAGCCTGCACCGCCATTCAATATGATCGTGGCTGATCATCCAACTCAGTATCCTGTACCTGCCTTCTCTCCATACCCCCTGATCCCTTTAACCACAAGGGCCACATCTAACTCCCTCTTAAATATAGCCAATGAACTGGCCTCAACTACCTTCTGTGGCAGAGAATTCCACAGATTCATCACTCTCTGTGTGAAAAATGATTTTCTCATCTCGGTCCTAAAAGACTTCCCCCTTATCCTTAAACTGTGACCCCTTGTTCTGGACTTCCCCAACATCGGGAACAATCTTCCTGCATCTAGCCTGTCCAACCCCTTAAGAATCTTGTAAGTTTCTATAAGATCCCCCCTCAATCTTCTAAATTCTAGCGAGTACAAGCCGAGTCTATCCAGTCTTTCTTCATATGAAAGTCCTGACATCCCAGGATTTACGCCAGCATTTTGTGTCTATCTTCGGTGCAATCCAGCATCTACAGTTCCTTCCTACACATTAGAGTACACAGAGTTGGGTTATTTTTAGTTTAGTTTAGATATACAATGTGGAAACAGGCCCTTCGGCCCACTTAGTCTGCACTGACCAGCGATCCCCGCACTCTAACACTATCCTACACACACTAGGGACAATTCACAATTTTACCACAGCCAATGAACCTACAAACCCGTACGTCTTTGGAGTGTGGGAGGAAACCGAAGATCACGGAGAAAACCCACGCAGGTCACGGGGAGAACGTACAAACTCAGTACAGACAGCGCCCACAGTCAGGATGGAACCCGGGTCTCTGGCGCTGTGAGGCAGCAACTCTACCGCTGCGCCACCATGCCGCCGGTTATATACTGAAAAGGATTGAAAATTGGTTTGGACAGAGAGCAAAGGGTTGGAATAAACAGATGTTCCCCAGGTTGACTATGTGAGTGGTGCCATATCGCAGATATCGGCGTTTGGGCTCGAGTTATAGCAACAGTTTGGCTAAATGGGAAGGGACTAAATGGCATATTTCCAGGTTTGCTGATGATGTAACGTTAAATGGGTTGTAAATGGGGAGGAGGATACAAAGAGGCATAAAAGGACTATGGATAGGTGTGTCTGAAGAAGATTAGGTGCCCACCAAACCCTGAAGAAGATTAAGCACCCACCATTCCCATGGTTGAATCTTAAGTTCCACACAAAGGTCCTGGGCATTGATATTGGACTCCTTGGTTTTCCTTGACATTGCTTGGAGACTTTCTAGTCAGCCATCAAAACTATTCCAAAGGTAGACACAATATGCTGGAGTAACTCAACGGGCCAGGCAGCATCTCTGGAGAGAAGGAATGAGTGACGTTTCAGGTCGAGACCCTTCTTCAGACTGATGTCAGTGGAGAGGGAGACACATAGATAAGGAAGTGTAAGATGTGAAAACAGGACAAAGGGGATGGAGATCAAGGAAGATGTAGAATAGGTCGTTGTTAGCTGGGAGAAGGTAACAACAAAGCAAACAGAGATAAAATGTAGTCGGAGACAGTGAAGGGCCTGACTCACTCGCCGATTTTTCGGCGACTGCCGGCATCATATCAGTGTCGCTAAAAGATTTTGAACATTTCAAAATCCAACGGCGACAAAAAAAAAGTAGCGGCACTTGATTAGACACCGCACGTCAATACGTCATCACGCCGCGTCACGCCGCGTCACGCCAGTCAATGATGTCGGCAGTCACCAAAAAAATCAGGCCCTTTAGACTGGTCGGAGAACTGGGAAGGGGGAGGGATATTCCACTGGGTATTCACAATGTTTTTCAGGATCCACTGAAACAGCCTTTTGCACTTTATCTGTTTATTTAAGTGTGTATGTGTGGTCTATACTATATAGACACACTGATCTGTTCTGTATTTATGCTTACAATATTCTGTTGTGCTGCAGCAAGCAAGAATTTCCTTGTCCTATCTGGGACGCATGACAATAAACTCTCTTGACTTGACTTGACTTGAACTCTCTGGTTAGAGATGAACAGTGTTGCCCTAGAAATAGTGCCCTACTATCGTGACTCTGGATGAGAGCAGCAGGGGAATTTCAGCGTGGTAGCATTCTGTCTAAGAGAGGCAATTATTATACTTTGAGCCTGTCTATGCCACACAGCTTGGAGAATTTGAAGGGCCAGAATCAATAGACTCTTGGTTGAGAGACATTGATAGGCACGTTACTAATAAACCATTCCGTTGTATCATTGCACTGTTTAGATTAGTTTTTTTTTTAGTTTAGAGATACAGCGTGGGAAACAGGCCCTTCGGCCCACCGAGTCCGTGCCGACCAGCGATCCCCACACATTAACACCACCCTGCACATTTACACTTATACCAAGCCAATTAACCTACAAACCTGTACGTCTTTGGAGTGTGGGAGGGAACCGAAGATCTCGGAGAAGGTACAAACTCCGCACAGACATCACCCGTAGTTGGGGTCGAACCCGGGTGGGTCTCTGGTGCTGCAAGGCAGCAACTCGACAGCTGCGCCACCGTGTCCCACTGGTCTGTTGGTCTTTGTTTTGCTGTTGGTAATTCAAACAGCAAGGACATTCTATTAATTAGAAACACTGGTTATTTTGTCAGGACAACATAGCTTTAATACCTTGAGGCAGACAGATTCTCCAGTGAGTTGAACACTAAACCCTGTTGCAACAATGTTGAGAGGTGTTGGTCGCACAGACACTAATAGGGATGGAACAATACCGACTCGAGGGGCTGAGCTGTAGGGAGAGATTGAGTAGGCAGGGACTCACAGGAGGACGAGGGGTGATCTCATAGAGGAGTATAAAATCGTGCAAACTCCGCACAGACAGCACTCGAGGTCAGGATGGAAAACCGGGTCTTTGGCGCCGTGAGGCAGCAGCTCTAGGAGCTGCACCACTGTGTCTTCTGATGCGTGGCTGGCGGCCTGGTGGCGCAGCGGTAGAGTTGCTGATGAGCAGAATAACATTTACGAATGGAACTTCTGTCAAATGATAGTGGAGGATAAGGTCGACCCACACACTATTACCAATTCCATTTTCTGCGGCAGCTCGTCACATTCAGTGTTCCTGCAGAGTTTCAATCAGCCAGCTTCACCGACAGCCAGCGGCAATTAAAATATACACACATGGAATTATTCAGAGTTTGACAACTGATCAGTCGGCATCTGACAGGTCACTGCATTCACCAGTAACGCAGAGAAAGCAAATGCATATCGGTGATTGTCAAAAATATGTTTGACATGTTTAAATACCTGCTCATCATCCACATTCCCAGGATCATTTGTCATTAATGATAGGACAGGTTTGGAGGGATATGGACCAAATGTAGGCAGGTGGGTCTAATGCAGCTGGGACATGTTGGCCGGTGTGGGCAAGTTGGGCCCGAAGGGACTGTTTCCACACTGTATCACTCTATGACTCTGTGGCTCTATTAGAATCTTCAGCCCTGGAGATGGAACCAGGTATTGGGCTGTTCACCTTCCCCTAGCTGTTCTACCTGTTGCTACCTTATGGGCCTGTCCCACTTAGGCAACTTTTTAGGCGACTGCAGGAGGCTATGCAGTCACCACATGGTCGCCACATGTTCGCGGGTGGTTGCCGGGGAGTCGCCTTCATGGTCGTGAGGAGTTCCCGCATTTTGGGAATTGGTCGCGGCCTCATTATGGTCGCCGTGAATTTTTCAACATGTTGAAAAATTAGCGGCGACCAGAATGAAGCCGCCATGGAGAGTAGCGGGAATTCCCGTGCCGTAGGTGGGTCGCCAGGAGGTCCTAGTGGGTTGCCAGGAGGTCGAAGGTTGTCGCAGGTTCTCGTAGGTTGAAGCCTGTGCTGACCGGTCAATTTCATTGGCTCATTGGGGAAATAAGAACATAAGCAGTAGTTTTCAGAACCAAGGATAACCGACCGGTAATGTTAAATGTCCGCCGAGCTTCACAGTCGTGTATCTCTGGCTTCTTAAAAGTTGTCGCCACTCCTTCTCCCACCCTTCTCACCCTTCTCCGCCCTCTCCCCCTCTCTTTTAAAGGACTTACGTGACCCTTCCCTTACACTGTGCTTTCACCATCTTAATTACAGCGCCAACCTTCCTGTTCATCGCGGTGTGTGTCTGTATCACCTTGGCTTTGCACCGTGTGAATTTCATTCAGACAGCGCTCCCCCCGCTTGCCCTGTCCCCGCCTGCATAACGAGCTGGTGAAGGAAGCAATGTGTGTATGTGTGTGTGTGTGTTCCACTCTTGACAGTCGCCGGCAGTCGCCTGAAAAATCGCCTAAGTGGGACAGGCCCATTACAGCGCCAGAGACCCCGGGTTCAATCCTGACTACGGGTGCTGTCTGCATTGAGTTTGTATGTTCTCCCCGTGACCTGCGTGGATTTTCTCCGGGATCTCTGGTTTCCTCCCGCAGTCCAAAGGCGTACAGGTTTGTAGGCTAATTGGCTCGGTATAATTGTAAAAATCATCTGTTCTGCATTCTCCTTGATCTACATCCCCATTTGATCTCTCGTTTAGCCTCTCCCCTGACACAGCCTGAAGAAGGGTCTCGACCCGAAACGTCGCCCATTCCTTCTCTCCAGAGACGCTGCCTGTCCCGCTGAGTTACTCCAGCATTTTGTGTCTTTGATCAAATAAACAGTTTGTGAGCGATCAAGGAATGTTGGTTAGCTATTCAATCATAGCGACATCATTGCAGTGTCTAATATTCACATTGTTCCATATGTACTCATCTGCACTGTTCATTAAGGGTGGTCTTCAGAATGACAATTGTGGCACATTCTAATCCATTGTTAACATGCATGGTGCTGTAAAAGCTGGGACCAGTTAACAGCATCAATAACAATTTGTTTAAGTTGGGTGGAGCTTGATAGTGATGCCCTTTGCATTGATGAATGAAAAAGGGACAATAGACATAGAAACATAGAAAATAGGTGCCGGAGGAGGCCATTCGGCCCTTCGAGCCAGCACCGCCATTCATTGTGATCATGGCTGATCGTCCCCTATCCCGTGCCTACCTTCTCCCCATATCCCTTGACTCCACTAGCCCCTAGAGCTCTATCTAACTCTCTCTTAAATCCATCCAGTGACTTGGCCTCCACTGCCCTCTGTGGCAGGGAATTCCATAAATTCACAACTCTTTGGGTGAAAAAGTTTTTTCTCACCTCAGTCTTAAATGACCTCCCCTTTATTCTAAGACTGTGGCCCCTGGTTCTGGACTCGCCCAACATTGGGAACATTTTTCCTGCATCTAGCTTGTCCAGTCTTTTTATAATTTTATAAAATTAGGGTTTCGGCCCGAAACGTTACCTATTTCCTTCGCTCCATAGATGCTGCTGCACCCGCTGAGTTTCTCCAGCATTTTTGTGTACCTTTTTAATAATTTTATATGTGTCTATAAGATCCCCCCTCATCCTTCTAAACTCCAGTGACAATGCCTTCTCCCCATATCCCCTGACTCCGCTATTTTTAAGAGCCCTATCTTGCTCTCTCTTGAAAGCATCCAGAGAACCTGCCTCCACCGCCCTCTGAGGCAGAGAATTCCACATTTAACAAGAACAGGTCATTCTGTGAACGACACCATTACCAGAACCGGAACCAATCCTGTTACCTTATCATTCCCAGACATTGAGCTTGAAGGAGCTACACAGGGTCACTTGAACTAAAGACAGAGGAACCATAGTTCCACAAAAGGTATGCTCAGCAATCTGCAGTCAAGACTTAGGCTGCAGCCAAGAAGTCTCCGTTAATCAACTCTGCACAGCTGCGGGCAAGACTGCCTGGAATGACCTGATGGCTGTTAATCGTGCAGCGTGAGCAGTTCCAGACAAGATAATTCACCAACATCGACCTACCTCTGAGTAAAATCAGCCATCTGCTGAATAAAACCTCATCATAAAAGTAAATCGATATGAAGCTGAATAAAGGAAAGCGCCCTCAGGTGAATTCAAAGTTATATTTTAACTTCAACGTAGGGCGGAACGGTGGCGTGGCGGTAGAGCTAGGGCCTTACAGCGCCGGAGACGCAGGTTCGACCCTGACTACCGGTGTTGTTTGTACGTTCTCCCCGTGACCTGCGTGGGTTTCCTCCGAGATCTTTGGTTGGTAGTTTGGTCTTTTAGTTTGGTATAACTGTAGATTGTCCCTAGTGCGTGCAGGATAGTGTTAAAGTGTGGGGATCACTGGTCAGTGCCGACACGGTGGGCCGAAGGGCCTGTTTCCGCGCTGTAACTCTAATCTAAGATAAATTAAATTTGGGCAGTTCTCATGGGTCACAGTGTTCTCTGAACCTCCATTTTTTTTCCATCTTCACTGAAAGTATTATATTCCTTCCATCAATCGATTTTTGATTATCACTCGGTTTATGCCATAGTCTTTCAAAGTGACACTTACCAAGGGTTGCCAACTGTCCTGTATTAGCCTGGACATCCCGTATATTGGGCTAAATTGGTTTGTCCCGTCCGAGACCGGCCTTGTCCCGTATTTGACTGCTACTACTCGGGTTGAGGGGACTGTCGGGTCGGAGTGACGAGTCCGGACCCGCCTCACCCGTCCCAACGTAGTGCAGCCCATAGAGTGCAGCAGCAGCAGCAGCGCCTCGCCCGTGGCCCCGTCGGTCGGCAGCCCAGCCAACTGTCCGACCTTCGGACCTTCGCTTACCGCCGACACCACCACCCCTCCTTCTCATGGCCGGTCATCGGCTCATGAGTTAGATGGGGGCGCCAGAATTTGTGCGCCACGTCGTGCGGCCTGGGCCAAAACTCCTCAGCTGGCCCGACGGCTGGGCTTTGCGTGCAGTCCAGCACCCGGGCCAACTCATCATTCACCCAGCCACGGCCGAGTTGATCAACGAATTGCCCAAATCGGGAATTTGTCCCTTATTTTGACCTTTTGTCCTTTATTTGGGAGTGAGAAAGTTGGCAACACTATGCTTATCACAAGAAAAACATGGGACCTAAACATCCCCTAATCTCCTAACTACCAGAGCAGAACTAGAACTACAGATTATATGAAAAATTCCAATCCAAATGTTATGGTTATTGCATTAATTATCCAATAATCTTTAAGCAAGCGATAACGTATCCATTACATTAGTATAATTATGCTTACCCTCCATTTATTATTGGAGTAAGCTTGATTCTCTTCAGACCAGTTCTCTATTTTAAATGAAATATAAATGTGTCCATTACATTAATGAAACCATCTTATTTCTTTTCACTTCTACCTATATGCAGAGTGGTTTAGGAAAGAACTGCAGATGCTGGTTTAAATCGAAGGCAGACACAAAATGCTGGGGTAACTCAACGGGACAGGCAGCATCTTTGGAGAGAAGCAATGGGTGACGTTTCGGGTCGAGACCCTTCTTCAGACCACAGAATAGTTTAGTTTAGAGATACAGCGGTGAAACAGGCCCTTCGGCTCACCGGGTCCGCACCAACCAGCGATCACCCCGTACACTAGCGCTATCCTACACACACTGGGGACAATTTACAATTTTTCACCGAAGCCAATTAACCTACAAACCTGTACGCCGTTGGAGTGCAAGAGCACCCAGAGAAAACCCACGCAGGTCACGGGGAGAACGTATAAACTCCGTACAGACAGCACCCGCAGTCAGAATCGAACCCGGGTCCCTGGCGCAGTAAAGGGCCTGTCCCACTTTCACGACCTAATTCACGACCTTTTTTACTCCTGGACATTTTTCATCATGTTGAAAAAACGCACCTCGGATCACGGGACAATGACAAACTAAACTGGATTGATCACTACCAGAACAGGGTTCTTGTGACTTTGGGACCATTTCAAGAAACCACCCAGATAAAGGGCCTGTCCCATTTTCATGACCTAATTCACGACCGTTTTTTTACTCGTGGACATTTTTCATCATGTTGAAAAAACGCCCCGACCTACTTGATGCCACGAGTACCTACGACTAGCATCACGACCTACCTACAACCTACCTACGACCTCCTACGACCTCCTACGACCTCGTGACGCCCATGCTGCGAGTATGAGTCAAGGGCAAACTCGGCAGAGGTCGTGAATTAGGTCGTGAAAGTGGGACAGGCCCTTAAGGCAGCAACTCTACCGCTGCACCACCATTCTTGAGGTTAGTTCTTAAACTTTTCTGTCCATCCCTATATAAAATGTGGACAGCGCCTCTAGTATCACTAAGCTACACCCCAGTACTACATGAGGCAGTCAAACTCTCCACCAACATGGTAGAGAGATTTAGGGAGGTGCCAGTACACTCATCTCATTCTATGTGTATAATGCAAAATCATTAGGATTTTTATTGTATTTTTACTTTTTTGCATCATACAAATACTTCTATTCAGGAAACAAAACCAACCATACAAAAGGGTAACACGATCAAAACCGCCTTTGTGGCAGTTTACGAAACAACAGTCATCAATTTTTAAATGACGTCATCCTCATCAGTAACACACTGGGCCTCCCGCGGCGACCAGCGTTCACGGAAGGCCTCCAGAGTCCCCGTGGATTCTTGGAGCCTTACGATAAAACAATGCAATTTAAGTAATGAAGGTAGATAAAAATGCTGGAGAAACTCAGCGGGTGAGGCAGTATCTATGGAACGAAGGAAATAGGTGACGTTTCGGGTCTCGACCCGAAACGTCGCCTATTCCTTCGCTCCTTAGATGCTGCCTCACCCGCTGAGTTTCTCCAGCATTTTTGTCTATCTTCGATTTTTCCAGCATCTGCAGTTCTTTCTTAAAAATTTAAGTAATGAGATCAGCTGTGCAAGAAATTGTCTTCTTGTCTACACTGTATCTAATATAGTCATTCTCAAAGCTTCTTTCTGTCTGTGAAATCTCCATTTAAAGACTATATACTTGTACAAATTACATTCATACTGTGGAACTGCTCTCATTAGGAGTATGTAGCCTCTCCAAGGTCATTGGCATTGTCCAACATAAAACAAATGAATCTTCTAATCCCCTCACATTACAAAACCAGTTCTTCAGATACCTATGAAACGTTATCCATTTTTTATGTTGTTGGATCCTTTTCTGTCTTTAATCATCTATGGGTCTCCATCATTAAAAAGCTTTTGATAAATGTTTGCTTAAAATGATATCTGAAGCAGTTATTCACTTAATTCTGTATCTCTCGACATTCAATTATATCACCTGTTACATTACTATGCACAAGACTAAGGTGGTGTTTGAAAGACTGATCCTATCAATTCTGTGCAACAATATTAAATATGTGATGGAGTTTCATATATACCCAAAAGTGCATTTAGTGGAAAGCGATGGATACCATAGGATATGTATTTAATTGCGCTTTCAACATGCCTGCAATGCTGAGTTTTATTTTCTGCTAGCTATTCAGATTTTTAATGAACAATTTGCGCCACACCGCATCCCTTGCATTCGAAGGCAAATGCACGATAAGCTGCGGCCTCCACAGATCCACAATAATGCATGGCTGCAAATATTGTTGGATGTGCATGCAAATTCAGGAGAGGATAAATATTTAGATGGGGGCGAAAAGATAAGCAAATGTTGAACCTCCATTCAAAAAACATTTCTGAATAAAATATTGGTTTGTATGACTGGAATTTTATGTTAGGTTTGTACCCTCCAAAGTGGTTTAAAATGCAGTCATCTTTCACTAATGTGTAGGAAGGAACTGCAGATAACCAAAGATAAACACACTAAAAGCTGGAGTAACCCAGCGGGTCAGGCAGCATCTCTGGAGAAAAGGAATAGGTGACGTTTTGGGTGGAGACCCTTCTTCAGACTGAGAGTCGGGGGAAAGGGAAATGAGAGATATAGACGGTGATAAAGAGGATATAGAACAAATGAATGAAAAGATATGCAAAAGAAGTAATGATGATAAAGGAAACAGTTATTGTTGAGCAGTGGGCTAGGTGAAAACGAGTTACAGACAATGAGACTCAACAACACGACTTTGAAACTGGTACGACTTGGTTGAGGGAAGGACGGAGAGAGAGAGAGGGGATGCATGGGTTACTTGAAGTTAGAGAAATCAATATTCAGACCACTGAGTTGTACACTTTCACTAATATTGCTCTTCAGAGCTGCAGGGTACGCGAGGCTCAGAATATTATTAACGACTTCAGTAATTTTAAAGTGAGCATGCAATCAGCTTAAGCACTCATTGCAACGTTAATGGAACAAAGTGCAGGAAGTAATTGCTCTGTTATCTTATAATTTCTAAATTACTTCTTGAGGAAGCTTTGAAGTAGCTCCCCTTTTATTTTGTAAATTAACTTCTTTCATTGTTATTCCTGTTTTAGAAGGAGAATATATTTGACTTCAGAAGTAATAAAATGTATCTTGGATGGGACAAGTTACATGGATAGGCCAGGTTTGGAAGGATATGGACCAAACGCAGGCAGGTGGGACTAGTGGAGCTGGGACATGTTGGCTGGTGTGGGCACGTTGGGCTGAAGGGCCTGTTTCACTCTATGACTCTCGGTTGAAGGGACGTGATGGTGCATAGGTTGCACAGTAATACTTGGTGTCAGTTGGGGGGAGAAAGGAAATGCATAAGGTTGTAGGAAGGAAAAAAGAGAACATGTAATCAGGGTACTCAGCCAAACAGGAAGTAGCTGTAGAAATATATACACAATTAACATTTCAGGCCAACAAGACTTCAACAGAATTGGAAAAGTGAAACATTCGGATGGCGGACAGAAAAGCTTTTGTGTAGAGAATGCGTGGGAAAATGAACAAACTTGCAGAAATTAACACGGAAAAACACTGTACAACACTTAAAAGACATTTGGACAGATATATCGATAGGGAAAGGTTCAGTGAGATACAGGAGGCAAGCATGGGCAGGTGGGACCAGCAGAGATGGGGCATCTTGGTCAGTGTGGACAAGTTGGGCCAAAAGCCCTGTTTCTATGCTGTACGACACAAGTACTCTAAAAAGCCTAGAATCATCTTTTAAAAAAATGTATGCATTGGGTACTGGAGGTTCTAGTTTTAGTTTAGAGATACAGCACGGAAACAGGCCCTTTGGCCCACTGAGTCCGCACCGACCAGCGATCCCCGCACATTAACACAACCCTACACACGCGAGGGACAATATTACATTTGTACCAAGCCAATTAACCTACAAACCTGCACGTCTTTGGAGTGTGGGAGGAAACCGAAGACAAAGTCCGTACAGGTCCTGGAATGGAATTGGCTGAAATCATCACTTGGTCAAGTGTGACTTGGGACAATCTGCGGCAGATTATTTGCTGAGGGACATAATCCGTCGGAAAGGTGGCTGATAAGGTTTTAATCTGCTCCCTTCCAGCTGGCAGTTAAAACTATACCGCCATCCAAATATCCACAGTAGTAAAGTTGAATTTGAACAATGACAGTGACTGTTGATCATGTCTTGCTTCTGGTAATGTATCTTCAGGGCTCTGCTAAAAAACGTTGTGACCTGAAACATCATCTCCATTTCTCACTTCACAATGACACCTGACCTACTGGGTATCTGCTTCATTTTCTGGGAGCTTTTTGTGTCAGGTTGCCTGCATCTGCGGTAGTTTAGTTTCGGGAGCAGCGTCTGGAGATTCTACACCCTTCAGGAATCTGGTGTTAGACAATAGACAATAGACAATAGACAATAGGTGCAGGAGTAGGCCATTCGGCCCTTCGAGCCAGCACCGCTATTCAATATGATCATGGCTGATCATCCCCAATCAGTGCCCCGTTCCTGCCTTCTCCCCATATCCCCTGACTCCGCTATTTTTAAGTGCCCTGTTCACTGACATTATTTCTCAATACTCAATACAATCTTGAGCAGTGATCAATAAACGTGATCAGAAATTGATCATCAGCCTGGTCTTCCAGACGCCATGAGTAAAGGAGTCAAGACAGGAAAGAACCAGCGTTATAATGTTCGCCGAAGGTTGATAGTAAAATCTTAAAACTAAGAAAAACTCTCTGAAAGGGTGAAAGACCCTGCAACGCCACCAGGTCAACGGGCCTTCATGGTCAGACCAAGGTCCCTGCACTGCACTTACAACAACTGGGACTTGAAAATGGCGCCGAACTGGCTCTATGTATACAGCCCTAGTGTACTACTGCATCTGAGAAGCGTATCTAAGATGTATCTAAGTGCTTATTTATAGTGCTACGTACTGAACGGCATACAAAAATGGATTCCACTCTACCTTGGTACACGTGACAATAAAATGCCATACCCTACTTTACCAGACTAGTAGCTCCACCTAACGTACCTGAAATTGGGCAGGGGGGATATGTAGTAAGAAGACAAACTAGATGGTGATGTTGCCGACAAGAGGAATCATCCTCTAATGTACCGTTTAGATTTTATGTTTGAAACCAATCTTCTCCAAACTCCAGTCAGTCCAACCTTTCCTTATAAAATAAGCCAAATGCTCCATATGCGGTTCTGTAGAATTCTTTGCCACAGAAGGCTGTGGAGGTCAAGTCAATGGATTATTTTTAAGGCAGAGATAGATAGATTCTTGATTAGAGGTTGATTGGTGTCAGGGGTTATGGGGAGAAGGTGGGAGAATGGGGTTAGGAGGGAAAGATAGATCAGCCATGATTGAATGGCGGAGTAGACTTGATGGGCCGAATGGCCTAATTCTGCTCCTACAACTTATGTTGACCAAGTAAACCTCTCCAAAATGCTTCCAAAGCATCGTTACAGCAAAATTCCATTCGGTGAGAAATAATAGAAGTAATAATATTTAATAACCTCAAATAATGAAAGCTCGTATTATTTCTTATACATGAGGAACTCAGCTTCGTTGCATCAAAGCACATTTCACTATCCCCAAGTGGAAAAATGCGTGAGTCATTTTGAAGTGTTCCTTATCAAAGACGGAACAGATGCGCTGTTATTAAATGAAAGCTACTGGTTGCCAGTCATTGCAGTTCCACATCAGTTTCTTTCCCCCTGGAGATAGGCCTGATGTTCCCAGTGGACTGACATAAAAGATTGCCTTCCGTCTGCTGTTTGTTCTGTTGCTGTGGGTGGCATGGTGGCGCAGCGGTAGAGTTGCTGCCTTTACAGCGCTAGAGGCCCGGGTTCAATCCTGACTACGGGCGCTTGCCTGTACGGAGTTTGTACCTTCTCCCCATGACCTGCGTGTGGGTTTTCCCCAAGATCTTCGGTTTCCTCCCACACTCCAAAGACGTGCAGGTTTGTAGGTTAATTGGCTTTGGTATAAATGTAAAAATTGTCCCGAGTGTGTGTAGGGTTGTGTTAATGTGCGGGGATCGCTGGTCGGCGCGGACTCGGTGGGCCGAAGGGGCTGTTTCCCTACCGTGTCTCTAAACTTAAACTAAAACCTACAGTACCCAATGCATACATTTTTAAAGAGGATTCTAGGCTTTGTATAGTCATTGTGTCGTACAGCACAGAAACAGGACTTTGGGCCCAACTTGTCCATACTGACCAAGATGCCCCATCTATGCTGGTCCCACCAGCCCCTGCTTGGCTCATATCCCCTCTAAACCTTTCCCATCTGTATAGCTGTTCAAATGTTTTTTAAATGTTGTACAGTTTTCCCCATGCTGACTTCTGTTTGCCGTGTATCCCGTACACAATAAGATTTTCTGTTGGTGAACCTAAAACAAAACTAATCCTCGTGGATTAGCGAGTTCTTCACAGGCGCACGTCGCAGCAGCAGCCCCCGTGTTCTTCATTTAGTTTCGTTTAGTTTAGAGGTACAGCGCAGAGACTTCGCGCCGTCCAGCGATCCCCGCACACTAACATTATCCTACTCACGCTGGGGACTATTTACACACACACCAAGCCAATTAGCCCACAAAGCTGTACGTCTCTGGAGTGTGGGAGGAAACCGTGGAGTGTGGGAAGAAATTCACGCGGGTCACAGACTCCGTACAGACAGCGCCCCTAGTCGGGATCGAACCCGGGTCTCCGGCGCTGCAAGCGCTGTATGGCAGCAACTCTACCGCTGCGCCACCGTGCCTCCCGTTAGACAGCCGTCTTCACAAAATGAAAGCCATGAAGGATGACATCAATTCATAGGCTCACCATGCACCGAGGCCCACTAATATAAGAATATAATATAATATAACCAGTTGTGACTTCAATGTATGAATGGTTTCCCAGTTGATCACGTCAACAGTACAACACAATTGGAAACGCGTTACAATGCTACTTGTCCACCAAATGTAAAGGGATTGATGGCCACAATATTCTTAGGTTAGACCTGGAAGTTTAAACGATAATATTCTCACTAGTAGGTCATGTGTCACAAGAGTAATGCACTAAGTTGAAGTGACGATAAAGAAACAGCAAGTATGTCGAACACCTCATTATATCCAGTCGAGGTATTAGTACCACTTTCAACAGGTCAACAGAGACCTGCACTGCAGGTCATCATTGTTTATGCCTTGTCTACAGAATGGTTGCTCGTGCCAGCAGAAGCAAAACAAAGTCACACAATGGGAGCTGATGAATAGAAAAAATAATGTTCCACAAATGTCAACGAGGAAGTTAGCTGTCCTGTCAACATTGGTCCTTCATCGCATTTACCTCCTCCTAAATGTATGTTCACTCCTGTACGCGTACACAGGATTCCTTACAAACTGAACTATGGCTTCACGGACCCAACATTTGGTAACACAGAAAGGACCAGAATAGAAGAAGTAGGACAACTTTCTCACTGCAGATGTTGCATCGTGAAACTGAGAGAATATAATAATACGGGTTATGGGGAGAAGGCAGGAGAATAAAGTTAGGGGGGAAAGATAGAACAGCCATGACTGAATGGCGCAGTAGACTTGATGGGCCGAATGGCCTAATTCTGCTCCTTATGACCTTATGAACAAAAAATTACTATTTCACACCAGGCAATACTCTATAAATCAGCTTGCTTAAATATTGAAGATAGACACAAGATGCTGGAGTAACGCAGCAGGTCTGGAGAAAAGGAATGGGTGACGTTTCGGGTCAAGACTTTTCTTCATACTCTTCGGGTCAGTCTGAAGAAGGGTCTCGACCCGAAACGTCACCCATTCCTTCTCTCCAGAGATGCTGCCTGTCCCGCTGAGTTACTCCAGCATATTGTGTCTATCTTTAGTGTGAACCAGCATCTGCAGTTCCTTCCTACACACTTAAATATTGAGATAACTAGTGAATAATAGCCATAGAATATTAACTGGCTCCATTAGTCCATGAAATTTAAATTGTAACATCCTCACTCCTCACTTGTTACAGAGAATGTGGATCAGTACCACTGTCAGCACTCATCTAGGGGTCAAGGAAAGAGCGTTCACGTCGCGGCCCTGTTCCCACCAATCTTTCCACCACCACGCACAAGAAGCGACAAGAAGCGACAAGACAGACACCATTGTGTGCAGATGCCGAGAAGTGCGTTCAGCTCTGGCTGAGCAACCTCTAATCTTGTGTGTGGACTTGACAAGAAGAAGCACTCATCTATATATGAGTTTAAAATGTTGATGTGGTCTTCTTAAACCCCTGTCTCACTGTGCGAGTCGACCCACGAGGTACCCCGAGTTTAAAACAAATTTAACTCGTGGTAATCACGTACAATTAACGTAGCGGGAACGTCGGAACTCGTGGACGCAACTTAGCGACTCGTGGCGCTAACGGCAGGTACCCGTGAAACTTGTTAACTCTTGAAAAAGTTCAAACATGTTTAAACTTTTCCACGAGTAAAATGTACTCTTGAGGTTAAAATTTGAAACATTTTAAACTCGTTGTAAGAACGTAGTGGCCCGTGCGTTTACCTTTGTGACTCGTGAGTCTACCGTGGGAACTCTTTTTAGAAACAATAATCAGGGACAGAAATATCAGTTACTTGGATAAGTATGGATCAGTTAAGGAACGCCAACATAGACTTTTTAAAGACAAATTCTGCTTGACAAAGTTAAGCAAATTATTGATAAGGTGACAGAGTGGGTTGAAAAGAAAAAATTGCTTGGTTTATATATTGATTTTGTGTATTTGGGACTGAGCTCACAACCTTAAGACAAACCAGTATTGAGGAACAGCGTGAGAACATTTGATGACACTTCATGGCAGCCTAATCTGAGGTTTGCCAGTCACGTCCAGAAGCCATCTCTACCAGTGCTGTGGAAGAAGACAGAGTTGTGTTCACCTCTCCTGCACCCCTGTTCCGTAGGACAACACCAACTCTTTCATTATGCGGATGTTAAAGGCTGGGTTTTATTGTCAAGCCATGATGCCAGATTCCCGATCTCTTTACTGAACTTTACTGAATCAAAGGGTTCTATAGGAGGTGCTGTGTCAAAAAGGCAGCCAGCATTGTCATGGACCCACACTACCCTGGCCATGCTCTCATTTCATTCCTGCTGAGCAGAAGGTATACGAATCTGAAAACCATGACCTCCAGGTTCAAGAACAGCTTCTTCCCAACAACCATCGGGCTCTTGAACGCTACAAATGCTAACTAAACTATGAACTACAAACTGCCTTGGTTGCACTAAGGACTTTGGGATTTTTGCAATAATACTGGATTTTTTAATATATATTTTCTTTGTTTAGTATATTATCTATGAGTATTGTGTTTACTGGCCTGTTTTGCTGCTGCAAGTGGGAACTCTTTAACTCAGCGGGCAGGCAGCATCTCTGGAGAAAAGGAATGGGTGATGGGATGACATTTCCAAATTGGGGGGGGGGTGAGGGGGGGGGGTGGAGGAGAGAGGTTGGAGAGTGGAGGGAGAGGATGGGGAGACAGATGGGGGTGTCTTCATTCACTGGCTGCGGGTGCCTGTCACTGAAACAGGTAGGTGAGATTTCACATCCACCTTGTGTGTGTGTGTCTCTCTCTCCCTCCCTCCCTCTCACACAGGCTGAGAGACTCTGCCTCTGTGAGTGTACGTCCCTTTCTCCCCCTCTCCCTGGGCTCTATACGCTCATTGTTTCCTATGAGAGACTTTGAAAAATAAGAATCACATTTCACACATTGATTTTATGACTTTTAATTCTTAACATGACCATAATCACAATCTTTTACCCGATGGCAAATAAGATCCCAAAGTGCAGTGTTAAAGTGCTAATGTTCCCGGGGAACATGAAATATTGTTACACAAATTCTGAGATGTAATAATTGATCAGTGATAATGCCAGTAATATTGCGAGTGTCAACAGTATGTCGACCTCACAATATTACTGGTATGATCACGAACCCGGAGACGACGGTATCCCGGCTGGAGTTTTACAACTTGGCACAGATTCATATCATGATCCTACCAACCCCCCCCCCCCCCCCCCCCCCCCCGGATCATAAACTTGTAGTCTCGTACGCAACCACGAGTCTTTCAATCGGGGTCACTCGTGGGTCAACTCGCACAGTGAGACAGGGCTTTTATGCTCACTGTACACAGACTATATTACAATAACCTTGATCATATAACTATTAAAATTATGTATATGTTTCCCTATATTTGCTGGGTTTCGGGTCAATCAATTAATTGGCGGTAGATACTGTGAAACCACGTTCAAAATGTCTTGATTAGTAAGGATGTTAAACGGGGAGAAGGCAGGAGAATGGGGTTAGTAGGGTGAGATAGATCAGCCATGATCGAATGGTGGTGCAAACACGATGGGCTGAATGGCCTAATTCTGCGCCTATGGTTTATGAATGTATGATAGCAGAGAGTTATTGACTTCATTTCTATGAACAATTTTCTATGGCAGTTTTTGAATGACCATCTTATGAAATGGGCAAACCCGTGATGCTGACTGGTCAAATCTGATCAGATATGCTTACTTCATAAGACAACTGGTCTGTGTCACTTCTTTGAAGAGTTAAGAGTAAAGGGCCTGTTTCCCGAGTTACTCACTAATTCACCCGAGTTTTCCCCTTGATTCAAACTCGGAGCTGCCAGCCGTAGATACTCTGGGCTATTTTTTTTACTCGTGGACATTTTTCAACATGCTTAAAAAACGTCCCGACTTACCTGATGCCCCGAGTACCTACGGCTGGCATTACGAGCCGCTACGAAATATCTATGGACTCGCTACGGACATTCCCCGAGTTTGAATCAAGGGGAAAACTCGGGAGAATTCGTGAGTAACTCGGGAAAGTGGGACAGGGGCTTAACCAAACCTCAGCAGATGAAAGTGCTGAAAGAGGATTCTCTTGCCCAGAGTAGGTGAATCGAGGACCAGAGGACATAGGTTCAAGGTGAAGGGGAAAAGATTTAATAGGAATCTGAGGGGTAACTTTTTCACACAAAGGTTGGTGGGTGCATGGAACAAGCTGCCAGGTGAGGTAGTTGAGGCTGGGACTATCCCAACGTTTAAGAAACAGTTAGACAGGGTATATGGATAGGACAGGTTTGGAGGGATATGGACCAAGCGCAGGCAGGTAGGACTAGTGTAGCTGGGACATGTTGGCCGGTGTGGGCAAGTTGAGCCGAAGGGACTGTTTCCACACTGTATGACTCCATGATATTAGAATCAAACTGACCAAGCCAAAACAACATATTTTCCAACACATACTAGAATCCATTTAAACCGAAAATCTCATTAACCAATTAAAAATTATATTATAAAGTATGCTGCGATATTGAGCAGAACAGCTTCCAATTTATCATAATGTGAACAATAATGCATTTTCAATTATTACAACCCTTTTCCTCCAGTATCTATATTTTAAAGATTTAAATTGTACCACATTTTCCAAGAAGAACATTCTATGAAATTAAATGACAGTAATTTTTTAATTTACTTGGCTCTACTTGCTTGGCATAATTGCTGGTAATAATATTTTATATTTTTCATTTCTTTCCCCCAGACGAAGTCATTTAAGCTTCAATGATCTTTACTTAAAACAGGTTCCAATTGCACTCGAGAATATCTGTAGTGCGGATGTTTTTATGTAAAGATGGGGAGTAGGAACTGCCATCAAATTAATGTTGATTATTTTTAGTTTAGAGATACAGCGCGGAAACAGGCCCTTCGGCTCACCGAGTCTGCACCGACCAGCGATCCCCGCTCACTAGCACTATCCTACACACTCTAGGGACAAGTTTACATCCTGTACGCCTTTGGAGTGTGGGAGGGAAACCAAAGATCTCGGAGAAAACCCACGCGGTCACAGACGAGAACGTGCAAACTCCGTACAGACAGCACCCGTAGTCAGGATCGAACCCTGGGCTCTGGCGATGTAAGGCAGCAACTCTACCGCTGCGCCACCGTGCTGCCCTTGATTAACCTGGCAAATTTGGAAGGGTACAAGTTGAACTATTCTGGTAAATGCCAGCATTCTTAAATTTGATGTCAGAATTGTCACTTGTTTTAAATCAAAGCATTAATAATAATAATAATAATAATCATTTTATTTACTGGCGCCTTTCTAAAACCCAAGGACACCTTACAATGCATAGAATCACAAACAAAAAAAATACAAAACACATAATCGGAATAAATTAAATATAAAAAAAATAAAATTAAAAAAAAATAATAATTAAAAAAAAAAAAAAAAAAAAAAAAAAATGCGAGCTGTCAGATATTTTATCTTCAGGGACAGAAATCTTCACACGTTATTGCAATTGTGCCACTGTATATCTGAAGTAATGTGTGTGCAGGTGATCGATGGTCAGCGTGGAGTCGATGGGCCGATGGGCCTGTTTCCGCGATATCTATCTAAACTCATCGTACGGGCTGCTTTGAAATAGCTTCTCACCCATTGATTCTCCCGTTTCTAGGAAGGGTGACCAGCGCTGAATGCTATGATGAGCTGTGTAGGAAGGAATTGCAGATGCTGGTTTCAACCGAAGATAGACACAGAAAGCTCGAGTAACTCAGTGGGTCAGACAACATCTCTGGAGAAAACGAACAGGTGATGTTTCGGGTCGAGACCTTTTTTCAGACTACTTCGGGTCGAGACCCTTCTTCAGGCTGCACCTATCCCTTTTCTCCAGAGATGCTGCCTGTCCGGCTGAGTTGCATTCAGCTTTTTGTGTCTGCCTATGATGAGCTGGTTGGATTTGGATGGCATCTCACATCATTGGTCAACGTAAGACATGGTCTCAGCTTCTCATGACCAATCTACTGCATTTTAGGAGCATTCAAGAGTTCTATTGTTTCACCTCTAGCAAAAATATGAATGTAACTTTCAGATGGAATATTTTCAGTGAGTAACCAAATGCCTTTAAGCAAAGTTTCAGGTTAAATTATGGGTGGAATTCTGAAAGTAAAATAATTCCGTGGACAGAAGGAAAAGATTTGTCTAAAGTGAATCATGCATTGTCTTTCCGCTGACGGGTTAGCACGCAACAAAAGCTTTTCACTGTACCTCGGTACACGTGACAATAAACTAAACTGAACTAAATTGATTTATGATTATTGGTTATAATTCTGCTTCCCAAATATTCTGTACCCTTCCTGAAACATCAGCTCACATTGCATAGGGTACAGGGGTTCATGCAAGAATTAGGATGCACTGTAAATGTTACTAATCTAGATTGAGACTGAGACTGACTCCCCCCCCCACCCCCCCTCACCAAACTTTGCACATCCACAATCCTTTCCACTCGTCACTTTAATTTCATGTTTCATATACATTGTGCTTTTGGGGTTTTTATGACTGTCAGCTGATTAATTCCCCTCCTGGGATAAATAGCATTCTATCGTATCGTATCGTAATTTTCCCCCGAGATTTCACAAGAATCTCTAAAGTAAACGGAAAATGACCAGTAGGAGGGAATGATCCAATATATATTCATCAATTTTTCAAAAAACAAGATTAATCTCTCAATCCCACTGAACGCAAAGTCCACATAGCGACAGAAATATTGCCTTCTAATTTTAAACCTCATATCAGTGACGGATTGGCGACCTATCTTTGGTGAAGTGTCGAGTGAACTCAACAAGCGATCTCCAAAAATATAATTGCAAGTAAGTAAGTAAGTAAGTTTATTGGCCAAGTATTCACATACAAGGAATTTGCCTTGGTGCTCCGCCCACAAGTAACAACATGACATACAGTGACAGTTACGAATGACTCAGAAAACACTAAACATTAATAATAATAAAACATTCATGATAAAACACCATTGGTCAAGCATGTGAACCAACAAAATACCAGATCAAAGGGAGGCTACAGATTTTTGGCTGTTGAGTGGAGCAACTATTCGTGGATAAAAACTGTTTTTATGTCTGGCTGTGGCAGGTAACCAGGTGACCAGGTGAAGTTATCATTGCTGCTCAGCCCAAAGACAGAAAAGTGGTACACAGGCATTTTGTGCATTTTAAATCCCCTCATTAAGAGTCAAGAGTCAAGAGAGTCCAGAGTGTTTTATTGTTGTATGTCCCAGATAGAACAATGAAATCCTTACATGCCGCAGCACAAGAGGATTCTGGTTCTGGTTCTGGTTGACTACTGCGCAAACACCTCATCAGTGGTTATCTGGCGCAGGTCGGAGTGAGTAGAGTAGCGATTACATATTGAAGTGGGCCTTTTTCACCAAGTTGAGGAGATCTAGTTGCTCAATCCCCTTTTTAAATGACAACATTGGGAGCAGCGCGTGTGTTGGGTGGTAACATATTCCATTCCCTTATCGTCCTTGGGGAAAGGGAATATTGGTAGCAAAGTTTATTGAACTTTAGCGAGTTGATGATGTAGGGACCGTTATTTTGTCTTGTTTCATGGCAGTCGGTGCTCTGGGATGACGGGGGATTTGATGGCGTCATTTTGTGAATCTCCTTGTAAATTGCAATAAGTCTTAGCATAATTCTGCGGAGCTCTAGGGTATCCCATCCGAGAGAAGTCAGCATATTATTCACGCTTGATTTGCGCTTGTAGTCATTACATACAAAGTGGGCTGCTCGACGTTGTACTTTCTCCAGGGTGATCTTGTTGTTGGTGTTGTAAGGATCCCATATGGCTCCACAATTTGGGCCTGACCAAGGACTTGTAGGATGTACTACATGCGTGAACATTTCTTTTGAGTAGGCCGAGAGTTCTATTTGCTTTGTTGGACACTTGACTAACATGCGTCGCCACCATAAGCATATAACCATATAACCATATAACCATAACAGCACGGAAACAGGCCATCTCGGCCCTTCAAGTCCGTGCCGAACATTAAAAAAAAAATTTTTTTTTAATTAAAAATAAATACTTCCCCCTAGTCCCATCTACCTGCACTCAGACCATAACCCTCCATTCCTTTCCCGTCCATATACCCATCCAATCTATTTTTAAAGGATAACATCGAACCTGCCTCCACCACTTCCACTGGAAGCTCATTCCACACAGCTACCACTCTCTGAGTAAAGAAGTTCCCCCTAATGTTCCCCCTAAACTTCTGTCCCTTAATTCTCAAATCATGTCCCCTTGTTTGAATCTTCCCTACTCTCAATGGGAAAAGCTTTGCCACGTCCACTCTGTCTAACCCGCACATAATTTTAAAGACCGATATGGGTGATGGTCGACAACAAGCAATGTATGGCTACCCATGTTGTATTCCGATAAAAGTGGTTTAATCTTGTGTGAGACATGCATGGTATGACATTTGGTTGTATTGAATGACATCTGCCAGGTTTTTCCCCACTCAGAGAGCATCCAGATCCTTCTGTAAGGACAAGCTGTCTTCTGGTGTTTTAATCTCTCTATAAATTATGGCATCATCTGCGAAGAGTCGAACTCTGGACAAAACTGCATTTGGAATGTCATTGATATACAGTAGGAAGAGCAATGGACCTATGACAGTCCCCTTGTGGTACACCTGATGTCACAGAAGTTTCAATAGACGTCTCTCCCTCCAAGAGAACTCGCTGGTGTCTCCTTGACAAAAAGATCTCAATCCATTTTAAGAGGTTGCCGTCTATTCCTGCATGGTTGAGCTTCGGACGGATCAAAAGAAGGGTCTCGACCCGAAACGTCACCTATTCCTTCTCTCCAGAGATGCTGCCTAACCCGCTGAGTTACTCCAGCATTCTGTGTCGAGGGAGGAGCTCCTTGCAGCTTCAAGGAATTTCAAATGTGCGAGTAGTTTCAAACTATGGGAACTTTGGTTTCAAATGTGTGGTGAGAGTTCAGGCTTGGAAGATTAATTTAATCAAAATGATTCCACCCCAGTGAGTGCCCATGGCGCAAAGAATGGCTTGACGGCATCTTGAAAGGCTTGGATAGAGCGGATGTGGAGAGGATGTTTCCACTAGTGGGAGAGTCTAGGACCAGAGGTCACAGCCTCAGAATTAAAGAAAGTTTCTTTAAGGAAGGAGACGAGGAGGAATTTCTTTAGTCAGAGGGTAGAGGCAGAGATCAATAGATTCTTGATTAGTACGGGTGTCAGGGGTTATGGGGAGAAGGCAGGAGAATGGAGAAGGGAGAGATAGATCAGCCATGATTGAATGGCGGAGCAGACTTGATGGGCCGAATGGCCTAATTCTGCCCCTGTCACCTTATGGACCTCAGGATTCAGTCAGGACTAAGAATTTGGGGACAGATTAGTGAACACAGTACGGTGGCATAAGAGGCGGCACGGTGGCGTAGCGGTAGAGTTGCTGCCTCACAGCACCAGAGACCCGGGTTTGATCCTGACTACGGGTGCTGTCTGTACGGAGTTTGGACGTTCTCCCCGTGACCTGCGTGGGATTTCTCCGGCATCTCCGGTTTCCTCCCACACTCCAAAGACGTGCAGGTTTGTAGGCTAATTGGCTTGATATAAGTGTAAATTGTCCCTAGTGTGTGTAGGAATAGCGTTGATGTGCGGGGATCGCTGGTTGGCGTGGACTCGGTGGGCCGAAGGGCCTGTTTCCGCGCTGTATCCCTAAACTAAACTAAACTAAACTAATATATTTATTGGGGAAGTATCGACATCCTGCATTGTGCAACTTAATTATGTTTTTTATCTTAAAAGGAAGATTTCTTTGAATGGAATATTCTAAACTCAGGTAAACAGTCAGACTGTCTGCTGGTTTGCAAGGACGACCCAGTTTGTGGATGGTTACAAATTGCTGCTTTCTATAATTATTTAATTGTATGCACACTTTGAGCAAACGGTATTGAAATGAAATGATACTGACCTTGAACAATGAAATGATACTGACCGTGAACAGCACAGCTAGATTATCTACTGCAGCTTTAAATATAGTTTTCCTGTCTAAGGCAGGCGCAGAAATAACATGGAGAATAATAGGGCTTGTTTACCACACAGAGAATTAACATTTGCCTTTGTTGTTTATCCCCTAACCTCGGTTGCCACGGAAACTTCATTAATTATAATTGGGTTTCCGTGGCAGATGATAATTCTTCACACTGTTAATCCACTCAGCCCAGCACTGAATGCAGGCATATCCTAATCCAGCGACATTATCTCAAATTTGCTTATTACATTTTGTACAGAAACTGACCTCACATTTCCTGCGTGCTGCCCCTTTTCACTTTCAACCTGATCCTTCCAACATGTGACTGATAATCACCAAGACTCTCTAGAGCTGCCGCACATATTCTCAAAAAACACTAACTGCTCCTGATTGTCACTTCACCTTACCACAACAGGTCATGTCCAGAGAAAAGCAAAGAAGGGTCTCGACCCGAAACTTCGCCTATTTCCTTCACTCCACCCACAGCATTTTTGTCTACCTTCAATTTTCCAGCATCTGAAGTTCCTTCTTAAACTAAACTGGTGAGTGTCAGTCACCTGGGTACACAAAAATGCTGGAGAAACTCAGCGGGTGCAGCAGCATCTATGGAGCGAAGGAAATGGGCAACGTTTCGGGCCGAAACCCTTCTTCAGTCACCGGTTCCTTTCCCACAGAGGTGGTGTCACGATATTTTATCTTTGATGAAATACGGCCCTGGTCTCACCGATTCTATTGGGCAGAGCACAGTAGTCGCCTTTGAGTTTGATCGCCATCACCTTGTGGTTTGTGACGTAGTTCGCGTTGGCTGAGATTCCCCAAGCTGTTTTCCTGATCAAACTGGTAATGAGCCGAATACGGAAAACCACGCAGGAAACACATCACAGACACAGTTTCCTCCACTCACCTGTATGTAACACACTGGTACTGTCGTCATTCTCAGGTGAAGATGGCAGAGGTGGGGGTAGCCAGAGTGAGGGTAACACAGAAGAAAGCTTGCGGCTCTTTCAGGGGAAATGTAAGTCTGAGCTGGCAACAGAAGAGGCTGGGAAAAACAATATGGGAGAGTATTTAGGGCTGCACGGTGGCGCAGCGGTAGCGTTGCTGCCTTACAGCGCTTGCAGCACCAGAGACCTGGGTTCGATTCCGACTAAGGACGCTGTCTGTACGGAGTTTGTACGTTCTCCCCGTGACCTGCGTGGGTTTTCTCCGAGATCTTTGGTTTCCTCCCACATTCCAAAGACGTGCAGGTTTGCAGGTTAATTGACTTGGTGTAAGTGTAAATTGTCCATCGTATTAATGTGCGGGGATCGCTGGTCGGTGCAGACAGTTTACAGTCTAGTTTATTGTCACGTGTACCGAGGAACAGTGAAAAGCCTTTGTTGCGTGCTATCCAGTCGGCAGAAAGACAATACGTGATTACAATCGAGCCATTTGCAGTGTACAGATACACGATAAGGGAATAACGTTTAGTGCAAGGTAAAGCCAGCAAAGTACGATCAAAGATAGTCCGAGGGTCACCAAAGAGGCAGATAGTTGTTCAGCACTGCTCTCTGGTTGTGGTAGGATGATTCAGTGTCTGGATAACAGCTGGGAAGAAACTGTCCCTGAATCTGGGGGTGTTGCTGCCTTACAGCGCTTGCAGCACCAGAGATCCGGGTCCGACTTCGGGTGCTGTCTGTTCGGAGTTTGTACGTTCTCCCCGTGACCTGCGTGGGTTTTCTCCGAGATCTTCGGTTTCCTCCCACACTCCAAAGACGTTCAGGTCTGTAGGTTAATTGGCTTGGTGCATGTGTAAGTTGTCTCTAGTGTGTGTAGGATTGTGTTAGTGTGCGGGGATCGCTGGTCGGTGTGGACTCAATGGGACGAAGGATTACGCTGTAACTCTAAATTAAACTAAACTAAAGAGTAGGAGAATAAAGGTGCAGTAAGATGAGAGGCAGTGGAGGAAAAATAAACATAATGTGGCTAAAAATACTGATGGGATGTAGGATTACCTCACTTTCAGCATGGCAGCTGGAAACTGCATCCAAAATGAGGTGGCTGGTGTCAGGCTCATTACTATAAAATATCGACAGGAAGATTTCAAAATCAACAAAGATTTAAACCAATGTTCTGACTTATCTGAGGAAGGATGTGCTGGCTCTGGAGAGGATCCAGAAGAGGTTTACAAGAATGATCCCAGGAATGAGTAGGTTAACCTATGGTGAGCGTTTGTCGGCACTGGGCCTGTACTCGCTGGAGTTTAGAAGAATTTGGGGGGAAGCCCATTGAAATAGTGAAAGGCTTGGATAGATTGGATGTAGAGAGGATGTTTCCGCTAGTGGGAGAGTCTAGGACTAGAGGTCACAGCCTCAGAATTAAAGGATGTTCTTTTAAGAAGGAGATGAGTAGAAATTTGTCTAGTCAGAGGGTGGTGAATCTGTGGAATTCTTTGCCACAGAAGGCTGTGGAGGCCAAGTCAATGGATATTATTAAGGCAGAGATGGATAGATTCTTGATTAGTACGGGTGTCAGAGGTTAAGGAGAGAAGGCAGGAGAATGGGGTTAGGAGGAAGAGATAGATCAGCCATGATTGAATGGCGGAGTAGACTTGATGGGCCGAATGGCCTAATTTGACTCCTATTCCTTATGACCTTATGACTAGAAATTGGTATGAGTCATGTAGTCCCACAGCACAGAAAATGATATGTTGGCCCATAGAATCTGCACCAGTCATCAAATATCAATGCTAATGCCCTGATAACCAGTCTGTTTTTGATCCAACTATTATCTTGTCAAATTGCACCTTTGTTCAAATGTTGATGGATAATGGCTGCATAGTCATACAAAGAAATGTACCAGCTGAATATTCTCTCTCCAGTCTGTGTTCAAACATTTGATGCTCATATCCAAACAGAATTCTGTGGAATCTGACATGGAATAGATGTTCTGTTTAAGTGAATTTCCTGATATCTCTATATCTTGAACAACGTGCCATTTTACGGTTAATGCTGAGAGAGAATGCAGGTTTTGTAAGCAAGAGAGAAAATATATTTGTGGTTTAGTTTAGTTATACAGTGCGGAAACAGGCCCTTGGGTCCGCCGAGTCCGTGCCGACCAGCAATCCAACCCTATCCTACACACACACGCGAGACAATTTTACATTGATACCAAGCCAATTAACCTACAAACCTGTACTTCTTTAGGGAGTGGGAGGAAACTGAAGCTCCCAGAGAAAACCCACGCAGGTCACGGGGAGAACGTACAAACTCCCATAGTCAGGATCGAACCCGGCGCTGTAAGGCAGCAACTCTACCGCTGCGCCACCGTGCATTTTTGAAAATTATCCCTCGGATCTATCTCTCCCTCCTAACCCCATTCTCCTGCCTTCTCCCCATTACCCCTGATGCCCGTACTAATCAAGAATCTATCTATCTCTGCCTAAAGAAATTCCTCCTCATCTCCTTCCTAAAGGCCCTGTCCCACTTTCCCAAGTTACTCAACGAACTCTCCCGAGTTTCCCCCTTGTTTCGGACTCGGGGAATTACGGTAATAGCCGTTCGTAGGTACTCGGGGCTATTTCTTTAACTCGTGGACATTTTTCAACATGTTGAAAAAACGTCCCGACTTCCCTGATGCCCCGAGTTCCTACGGCTGGCATAACGAGCCGCTACGAAACATCTACGGCCTCCTACGGCCTCCTACCAGCTCGCTACCGACATTCCCCGACATTCCCCGAGTTCGAATCAAGGGGAAAACTCGGGAGAGTTCGTGAGTAACTCGGGAAAGTGGGACAGGGCCTTAAAGGGCCATCCTTTAATTCTGAGGCTGTGACCTCTGGTCCCAGACTCTCCCACCAGTGGAAACATCCCCTCCACATCCACCCTATCCAAGGCCTTTCACTATTCGGTGAGTTTCGATGAGGCCCCCCGCTCTTGGTTGTTGGAGGACACCAAACGAAGAAGATATTTGTGAAAATTGCAGAAGTGGTAGGCAAAGACAAAGCAAGTCCTACTTTTCTCCTTGCCGGCCCTCTGTGACAATACCACTGCGGCAAATATCAGTACAGCCATCTAGACCGATCATAAAAGATGATAGAGGAGGGGACTTGAAGATAAAGAAATTATCGTGTGCTATCGTTTGATAGCTCGTGAAAAACAGCTGAAGATATGTACTCGGGCAGTGAGGACAGAAGGACATCTGTGAGCAGATTGTGTGACTGTGAATCACTGCTTTCATTGCAATAAACACGAGGGTCCACAGAGAGAGGTTTGCATCAATAATGCCACATCACACTACAAACAGGATCAGATGACAACTCTGCTGTTGAAAGTTGTACCTAACACACACCAGCCTTCTGTTTTTTTTTTAAATTTCAAAATAGCCTGTATTCAGGTAATAAAGTTTTGGTGTCCTAATCTGAGGAAGGACATTCTTGCCATAGAGGGAGTACAGAGAAGGTTCACCAGACTGATTCCTGGGATGTCAGGACTTTCATATGAAGAAAGACTGGATAGACTCGGCTTGTACTCGCTAGAATTTAGAAGATTGAGGGGGGGTCTTATAGAAACTTACAAAATTCTTAAGGGGTTGGACAGGCTAGATGCAGGAAGAATGTTCCCGATGTTGGGGAAGTCCAGAACAAGGGGTCACAGTTTAAGGATAAAGGGGAAATCTTTTAGGACTGAGATGAGAAAAACATTTTTTACACAGAGAGTGGTGAATCTCTGGAATTCTCTGCCACAGAATGTAGTTGAGGCCAGTTCACTGGCTATATTTAAGAGGGAGTTAGATGTGGCCCTTGTGGCTAAAGGGATCAGGGAGTATGGAGAGAAAGCAGGTACAGGATACTGTGTTGGATGATCAGCCATGATCATATTGAATGGCGGTGCAGGCTCGAAGGGCCGAATGGCCTACTCCTGCACCTATTTTCTATGTTTCTATGTAATAAATATCATCATCGTCGGCGGTCACTCGAAACAAGTATGACTGTCCTCTCATGGAGGACGCCTGTGCGTGACTTTGTTTAACGTGGGGAGACTGGTGCACAGACAGCCACCCCACGGTCCTTGACATATCTGGGTCGGGATCCAGTGGCATGGAGTCCAAGACGACCAGAGACCCTTTTCTGCTGCAGCCTTCATCCGCCTTCCCAGCCGTTGTGACGCTCCACTAAAGTCAGCCATCGTCCTCCGCCTGTTCCACCGTTGAGGTCTTGGTTGGATTGCTCTTTGTCAGAGACCTCCCCCTCGACCTTACCGTCATGGGTGGCCCTACCAGGAGCACGGCTCCAGACAGCATCGCTCTCAGGATCTCAGGACCACACAAGCTTCTCCACCACGACAAGGTGACAATCCACGGAGAAGGTGGATAAATATATACAATACATGAACCGTGCACATTTTCGGAGGCCGTACAAACATCCAATGCATACATTGCTCAAGTTTCACAAATTTCTCCCCCACCCTTGCGACTCATGTGGCCCACTGGCGTGAAATCCCCTCCCTTATTTTGAGGGGCGTCTCCACCACACCCTGCCCCCCCATGTCCAGCAGCGGAAGGACCCTAGACTGTTGCCCTCCCCCCACAGAGCCTTGGCCTTGGCTGCACCGAGCTTCAGTGCGTCCCTCAGCACGTACTCCTGCAGTCTGCAGCGGGCCAGTCGGCAACATTCCCCGACGGACATCTCGCTCCGCTGGGTGGTCAACAACGCTCGGGCAGACCAAAGAGCGTCTTTCACCGAGTTGATGACCTTCCAGCAGCACTCGATGTCCGTCTCTGAAGGCGTCCCTGGGAACAATCCGTAAATCACAGAGACCTCTGTGACGGAGCTGTTCGGAATAAACCGTGACAGGGACCCTTGCATCACTCTCCAGACTCTCTTTGCAAAACCACATTCTGCAAGGAGGTGGGCAACCGTCTCCTCTCCATAGCAGCTGATGCCGGGCAAGATTCAGGTTCACAACTTTAACTCCCCATCCCATTCCCACACTGACCTTTCTGTCCTGGGCCTCACTCCACTGTCAGCGTGAGGCCCAGCGCAAATTGGAGGAGCAGCACCTCATCATGAGATCACAAGATCATAAGTGATAGGAGCAGAATTAGGCCATTCGGCCCATCAGGTCTATTCCACTGTTCAATCATGGCTGATCTATCTTTCCATCTAACCCCATTCTCCTGCCTTCTCCCCATAACCTCTGACACCCGTACTAATCAAGAACTCATATTTTGCGTATATATTCTCATATATACCCGTATAAACTTTGTATATACTCATATTTCGCTTGGGCAGCTTACAATCAAGCGGTATGAATATTGATTTCTCTAACTTCAAATAATACTTGCTTTCCCTCTCTCTCCGCCCCTCCCCCACCCTCGTTCTCTGACTAGTTTCAATGTCCTCCTGAATAAATGTTACCGATTGTATGCCTCGTTGTCAGCTTCCCCTCAGCTAACAATGCCCCATTCTACATTTTCCTTGGTCATCGTCCCCTTTGATCTCTCGTTTTCACACCTCACCCTTACACATCTCCAAGCCTCCCTCTCCCCTGAATCTCAGTACAAAGAAGGGTCTCGACCCGAAACGTCACCCATTCCTTCGCTCCAGAGATGCTGCCTGCCCCGCTGAGTTACTCCAGTGTTTTGTGTCTATCCTCCGGTGTAAACTTTACTGCCACAGTCTCGGTAACCTTATGAACGGGGAAAACATTCAGGCTACCACAGATTTCTGATTTATTAGTAAATTTATCCAATTCGAAAGTTCAAGAAAAGCAGAATGAAAACATCACAATTTCTCAAGAATGAAAACATCACAGTTTTAAAATATGCTGATTGATCAATGATTCTTCCCAACTCTCGATTATAAGAAATATATTATTGCTTTAGGAAAGATATGGTCAAGTTTGAAAGGGTTCAGAGAAGATTTATGAGGATGTTACCAGGACGAGAGGATCTGAGCTATAGGGAGAGGTTGAGTAGGCTGGGTCTCTATTCCTTGGAGCGCAGGAGGATGAGGGGTGATCTTATAGAGGTGTATAAAATCACGAGAGGAACATAGGTTCAAGGTGAAGGGGAAAAGATTTAATAGGAATCTGAGATGTTAATTTTTCACACACAGGGTGGTGGGTGTATGGAACAAGCTGCCAGAGGAGGTATTTGAGGCTGGGACTATCCCAACGTTTAAGAAACAGTTAGACAGGTACATGGATAGGACAGGTTTGGAGGGATATGGATAAACACAGGCAGGTGGGACTAGTGTAGCTGGGACATGGTAACTCAAATTTCAATGCACCTTAATTGGTTAAGTGACAATAAATGCGAACTTGAACTTGAACATGTTGGGCGGTGTGGGCAAGTTGGGCCGAAGGGCCTGTTTCCACACTGTATCACTCTATGACTGTTATAACGTCCCTCCACCATAACCTTGCTTCTTTATAGTCTGTCCCTCAGGGTTGAGGGTCCCTGTCACCGTCAAGGGCCTGTCCCACTTACGCAACTTTTTCGGCGACTGCCGGCAACCGTCATAGGTCGTTACAGGTCGCCGAAAGTTTTCAACATGTTGAAAATCCAGCGGCGACCAGAACAAGGTACGACTCTTTGGGCGACTACTCACGACCGTGCAGGCTTCACCCCGCGACATGTCGCCTGTATGGTCGTGAGTAGTTTCCTCAGTTGCCCAAAGAGTCGTAGAGCGTCTTTCTGTTGAACATGTTGAAAATTTTCGGCGACCTATAACGGGTGCCGGCAGTCGCCAAAAAAGTTGCGTAAGTGGGACAGGCCCTTAAGCCACCTATGATACATAGATACATAGATACATAGATACATAGAAAATAGGTGCAGGAGTAGGCCATTCGGCCCTTCGAGCCTGCACCGCCATTCAATATGATCATGGCTGATCATCCAACTCAATATCCCGTACCTGCCTTCTCTCCATACCCCCTGATCCCTTTAGCCACTAGGGCCATATCTAACTCCCTCTTAAATATAGCCAATGAACTGGCCTCAACTACCCTCTGTGGCAGAGAGTTCCAGAGATTCACCACTCTCTGTGTGAAAAAGTTTTTCCTCATCTCGGTCTTAAAGGATTTCCCCCTTATCCTTAAGCTGTGACCCCTTGTCCTGGACTTCCCCAACATCGGGAACAATCTTCCTGCATCTAGCCTGTCCAACCCCATAAGAATTTTGTAAGTTTCTATAAGATCCCCTCTCAATCTCCTAAATTCTAGCGAGTATAAGCCGAGTCTATCCAATCTTTCTTCATATGAAAGTCCTGACATCCTAGGAATCAGTCTGGTGAACCTTCTCTGCACTCCCTCTATGGGTATAATGTCCTTCCTCAGATTTGGAGACCAAAACTGTACGCAATACTCCAGGTGTGGTCTCACCAAGACCCTGTACAACTGCAGTAGAACCTCCCTGCTCCTATACTCAAATCCTTTTGCTATGAAAGCTAACATACCATTCGCTTTCTTCACTGCCTGCTGCACCTGCATGCCTACTTTCAATGACTGGTGTACCATGACACCCAGGTCTCGCTGCATCTCCCCATTTCCTAATCGGCCACCATTTAGATAATAGTCTGCCTTCCCGTTTTTGCCACCAAACTGGATAACCTCACATTTATCCACATTTTACTGCATCTGCCAAACATTTGCCCACTCACCCAGCCTATCCAAGTCACCTTGCCGTCTCCTAGCATCCTCCTCACAGCTAACACTGCCCCCCAGCTTAGTGTCATCCGCAAACTTGGAGATGTTGCCTTCAATTCCCTCATCCAGTTCATTAATATAAATTGTAAATAGCTGGGGTCCCAGCACTGAGCCTTGCGGTACCCCACTAGTCACTGCCTGCCATTGTGAAAAGGACCCGTTTACTCCTACTCTTTGCTTCCTGTTTGCCAGCCAGTTCTCTATCCACATCAATACTGAACCCCCAATACCGTGTGATTTAAGTTTGTATCCTAATCTCTTATGTGGTACCTTGTCGAAAGCCTTCTGAAAGTCCAGATACAACACATCCACTGGTTCTCCCCTATCCACTCTACTAGTTACATCCTCGAAAAATTCTATAAGATTCGTCAGACACGATTTACCTTTCGTAAATCCATGCTGACTTTGTCCAATGATTTCACCACTTTCCAAATGTGCTGCTATCCCATCTTTAATAACTGACTCTAGCAGTTTCCCCACTGCCGATGTTAGACTAACTGGTCTGTAATTCCCCGTTTTCTCTCTTTAGGGAGCTGCCATTTTCATATTAACTGGCCTGCATTTGACTCCTACACACACACTCACATGAAGGACATGACATTAAGCCTGGTCATCTGAAGTGAGATACATTCGAACAATCAGCTGGCAGGCAGGTTTACAGCTGAAACTCAAAATTACATCAGCAAAGTCGCAAGAGAAACAAATTGGGACAGGCACCATCACTGGAGAGAAGGAATGGGTGACGTTTCAGGTCGAGACCCGAAACATCACCCATACCTTCTCACCAGAAATGCTGCCTGTCCCGCTGAGTTACTCCAGCATTTTGTGTCTATCTTCGGTTTAAACCAGCATCTGCAGTTCCTTCCTGCACAGAGAAACAAATTGAACAGTTTAAGAATACCTGTAGATAGACACAAAAAGCTGGAGTAACTCAGCGGGACAGGCAGCATCGCTGGAGTGAAGGAATGGGTGACGTTTTGAGTCGAGACCCTTCTTCAGACTTCCTGCAGATCTCCAAGAAAAAACCTAATTGCCAGTGTAATCAGTGTAAATTGTTGAGAGTTTACTCTTGATTATATACTAGGTTTTAGAAAATATAATTTGCATCTTTCTCACTGTGCTGCACATGCAGTGAGATTGCTTGGATTTTACAGTTAAAGTGACAGCGTAATTGTCAGTATTTGCCAACATCACGAGTACAGTTAGCGGTCGCATTCCAGAATTGTTCTCATTCTCAATGACTCTGCCTTCAATCATATGATTATGTGATGGGAGTAGAATTAGGCCATTCGGCCCATCAAGTCTACTCCGCCAATCAATCACGGCTGATCTATCTCTCCCTCCCAACCCCATTCTGCCTTCACCCCATAACCTCTGACACCTGTACTAATCGAAAAAATATCCATCTCTGCCTTAAATATATCCACTGACTTGGCCTCCACAGACTTCTGTGGCAAAGAGTTCCACAGATTCACCACCATCTAACTGAAGAGATTTCTCCCCATCTCCTTCCTAAAGGAACCTCCTTTAATTCTGAGGCTGTGACCTCTAGTCCTGGACTCTCCCACTAGTGGAAACGTCCTGTCCACATCCACTCTATCCAACCTTTCACTATTCTGTGTGTTTCAATGAGGTTATAGGTTCATATGTTATAGTTTGCAGGCAATATTAAATTACTATTTACTTTTATTAATTTGTTATTAATACTTCAGCTTTTGTGCAGATTCCAATTTTAGAATTATATTTCGCAAGAGAATTCGTCGATGTGGTTGGCCACTTTTAATTGTATTATTGTTACTTTTAATTTAGTTTAGTTTAGTTTAGAGATACAGCGTGGAAACAGGCCCTTCAGCCCACATGTCCGCACTGACCAGCGATCCCTGCGCGCTAACATTATCCTACACACACTAGGGACAATTCACACTAATACCAAGCCAATTAACCGACAAACCTGCACGTCTTTGGAGTGTGGGAGGAAACCAAAGATCTCGGAGAAAACCCACGCAGGTCACGGGGAGAACGTACAAACTCCGTACAGACAGCACCCGTAGTCGGGATCGAACCCGGGTCTCTGGCGCTGTAAGCGTTGTAAGGCAGCAACTCTACCGCTGCGCCACCGTGTCGCCCTGTATGGCAGGGATCCATTTGAAGTAACACCCAATAGCAACTGCGAACAGGACAGGTGCAGTCCACCATTTGGATAGCACCAGATGTTAGTGGGATATCAAGAAGGATCTCGACCCGAAACATTGCCCATTCCTTCTCTCCAGAGATGCTGCCTGTCCCGCTGAGTTACTCCAGCTTTTTGTGCCTGTCACCATTTTCCAAGGCTGGCAATGAGCACAGTTTGGCTGCATGTGTAGGAAGGGACTGCAGATGCTGGACACAAAAAACGGTGGTAAATCAGTGGGTCAGACAGCATCTCAGGAGAATAGGGATAGGTCGAGAACCTTCTTCAGACTGGGAGTCAGAGGAGAGGGAAACGAGAGATATAGACGATGATGTAGAGAGATATAGAACAAATGAATGAAAGATTTGCAAAAACTAATGATGATCAAGGAAACAGGCCGTTGTTATCTGCGGGCTAGGTGAAAACGAGCTACAGACAATGAAACTCAACAAGACGACCTTGAAGCTGGTACAACTTGGGAGGGGGAGGGATGGAGAGAGAGGGGATGCAAGGGTTACTTGACAAATCAATATTCATACACTGGGGCTGCAAGCCGTCAGCTTTAAAGTTGTATGAAGTTCATACTAATGTTTGAGGTCGAAACTATTGGTGTATTTCAAGGATGGCACAATTTGATTAGCAATATCCGAGTGTGTTTCCAGTTATAAGAGCTTATAACTGGGCAGCACAGAGGCACAGCGATAGAGTTGCTGCCTTACAGCGCTTGCAGCGCCAGATCCCCACTACGGGTGCTGTCTGTACGGAGTTTGCACGTTCTCCCTGTGGTGGAGATTCGGTATGTCAGAGAGGATTCTCTTGAACGTCTACAGGTGTACAGTAGAGAGCACATTGACTGGTTGCATCGCGGCCTGGTTCGGCAACTTGAACGCCCAGGAGCGTAAAAGACTGCAAAAAGTTGTGACCACTGCCCAGTCCATCACCGGCTCTGACCTCCCCACCATCGAAGGGATTTGTCGGAGTCGCAGCCTCAAACAGGCAGCCATCATCATCAGAGACCCACACCACCCTGGCCACACACTCATTTCACCCCTGCCATCGGGAAGAAAGTACAGGAGCCTGAAAACTGTAACATCCAGGTTCAGGAACAGCTACTTCCCTACAGCCATCAGGCTATTAAACACTACAACCTTGAATAAGCTCTGAACAACAATAGACTATTATTATTATTATTATTATTATTATTGCACTAATATTGTTTGTTTTTTGAGTATGTGTATATATATATATTTGTGTGTGTGTGTGTGTGTGTGTGTGTGTGTGTGTGTGTGTGTGTGTGTGTGTGTGTGTGTGTGTGTGTGTGTGTGTGTGTGTGTGTGTGTTGTGTTTGTGTTTGTGTTTGTGTGTGTGTGTGTGTGTGTGTGTGTGTGTGTGTGTGTGTGTGTGTGTGTGTGTGTGTGTGTGTGTGTGTGTGTATGTGTGTTTGTGTTTGTGTTTGTGTTTGTGTTTGTGTGTGTGTGTGTGTGTGTGTGTGTGTGTGTGTGTGTGTGTGTGTGTGTGTGTGTGTGTGTGTGTGTGTGTGTGTGTGTGCGTGCGAGTGTGTGTATATATACACACTGAACTTTTTTTTCTCTCTTGTTTATTTTTTTTTATTTTTATTTTTAATTTTTTTTTTAAATTGTTAGAAGCAATTGTACAAGAATAAAACATTCGGCATATAAAATTATACAATTATCGTACAGCTTCAATTTTTACATTTTAACATGAAAATGAGAGAAAACAAGAGAGAAAGAACAAGAGAAGGGAAAGGTGAAAGGTGAAAAGAGAGGACCCCTAGACGACCAAAGTAGTGAGTAAAGGTATAAGAGAGGAAAAGGAAAAAAGGAAAAAGGTGGAGATATACCTGCCCCTCACCCCCCCACCCCCCTCGTCGCCCCCCCCTCCCCCCCCTCCCCCCCCTCCCCCCCCTCCCCCCTCCCCCCGCCCCCCCTCCCCCCTCCCCCCCCCCCCCACCCTCTCTTGTTTATTATATTGTCTACAGTGTACTAGGTTTACATATTCTGTTGTGCTGCAGCAGGTAAGAATTTCATTGTTGTATCTGGGACGTATGACAATAAAACATTCTTGACTCATGACCGCGTGGGTTTTCTCCGAGATCTTCAGTTTCCTCCCACACTCCAAGACCTGCGGGTTTGCAGGTTAATTGGCTTGGTAAATGTAAAAATTGTCCCTAGTGTGTGTAGTGTGTGTGTGCGTGTTCGTGTTCGTGTACAGGGAACGCAGGTAGGAGCGGACTTGGGTGGGGGGGGGGGGCCGAAGGGCCTGTTTCTGCGCCGTATCTCTAAACTATACTCAGCTTCTCCCGCAATGGAGGAAATAATCCAGATTGACTGAGAATGTCAAGGGTCCATGTGGAGAGGTGTTCAATACTAAGACAGATAAACTACTGATGGTAAGGACATCTCACTCTGTGATTGGGTTAGTGTGCGAGCAAACAGAACATATTTATCCTCAGACAGCCACCCGTGCAAAAAACTGTTAAATAGAGCAAATCTTTATCTGGTTGTTCACGGCTGCCAAGTGACCCAGTTTTTTGGGGACAGATTTTGAGCGTATTGTTGATAGAATCCAATGATGTTTATCCATCATGAACAACTTGGCTGGCAGTGCGTAAAACTGTTGTAGTTTTAAAAGTAAAAGGTTTCATGATAGTGCCGAAAAAGCAACAATTTCACCCTCATTCCCACAAAGGGAACAGCGAACTCAGTTTTCTCAGTGACATATATTTTTAGTTCAGTTTTCGTTACAGCGCGGAAACGGGCCCTTCGGGTCCACCGGGTCCGCGCCGACCAGCGATCCCTGCACACTAACACCATCCTACACACACTAGGGACAATTTTTACATTTACACCGAGACAATTTACCTACAAACCTGTACGCCTTTGGAGCGTGGGAGGAAAACGAAGATCTCGGAGAAAACCCACGCAGGTCACGGGGAATCGCTGGTCGGCGCGGAATCGGTGGGCCGAAGGGCCTGTTTCCCTGCTGTATCTCGACACTAAACTTAAAGAGATTTGCTCGTGAATAAGCATCAGTAAGCTGCTGATCAGACAGCCTGCTTTTAGTTAAGCTGCAGGTGGATAGATGTAGGCCAGGACTCCCCTGCAATTTTATGAAATTCTGCCATGGAATAATTCATGTTTAGTTTAGCTTAGATTCGAGTGGCCCACCGGGTCCGTGCCAACCAGCGATCCCCGCACACTAACACCATCCTACACACACTAGGGACAATTTACACATACACCAAGCAAATAAACTGACACACCTGTACGTCTCTGGATTGTGGGAGGAAACCGGAGATCTCGGAGAAAACCCACGCGGTCACGGGGAGAACGTACAAACTCCGTACAGACAGCGCCCGTGGTCAGGATCGAACCTGGGTCTCCGGCGTTACAAGCGCTGTAAGGCAGCAACTCTACCGCTGCGCCACCGTACCGCCCTCATGTACACCAGAGGCAAACAATTTAACAAAACAAGAATGCAGTGATCCTCCGTGTTGCATAGAAAAGTTGCCAACATTTATTACTTAAGTCTCCTACTGTAACTTCAGGCAAGAATGCCCATAAGATCATAAGTGAGAGGAGTAGAATTAGGCCATTTGGCCCATCAAGTCTACCCCGCCATCCAATCATGGCTGATCTATCTCTCCCTCCTAACCCCATTCTCCTGCCTTCTCCCCATAATTCCTGACACCCGTACTTATCAAGAATCTATCTATCTCTGCCTTAAAAATATCCACTGACTTGGCCTCCACAGCCTTCTGTGATGAAGAATTCCACAGATTCACCACCCTCTGACTAAAGAAATTCCTCCTCATCTCTTTCCTCAAAGAACGTCCTTTAATTCTGAAGCTATGACCTCTAGTCCTAGACTGTCCCACTAATGGAAATATCTTATCCACATCCACTCTATCCAAGCCTTTCACTACTCTGTACATTTCAATGAGGTCCCCCCCTCATCCTTCTAAACTCCAGCGAGTACAGGCCCAGTGCCGACAAACCGCATTGAACCCTAACCATCACCAAAAACCAGACGGAGAAACCAGAAGTAGCCATTCGGTCCCTCATATCTGTTCTACTTTCCTGAACTATTACCCGATTCCTCTAATAATCAGAATTCTACTCAGCTTATGAAAGCCAGCAGATATTAATGTTTAAGAAAGAACTGCGGATGCTGGAAAAATCAAAGGTAGACAAAAATGCTGGAGAAACTCAGCGGGTGAGGCAGCATCTATGGAGCGAAGGAATAGGTGAATAGGTGAAGTTTCGGGGCGAGACCCTTCTTCAGACTGAAGAAGGGTCTCGAACCGAAACGTTACCTATTCCTTCGTTCCATTGATGCTGCCTCACCCACTGAGTTTCTCCAGGATTTTTGTCTACAGCAGATATTAATGTTCAAACTCAAGCGTGGGGGAGGTTCTTAAGTGTGATAATTCTTTGCCAAATGTGTAATTCAATATTCACTAAAAAAAATGTGCTGATTGGTAATACATACAACACCGATTTTAACACAGATTAGAAATAGCTAAGTAGATAGGCATTTCACAGTTCAACAGCCAGAGAGATTGGCGGAGATACAAGATACAGTAGATGCTGGAATCTTGAGCAATAAAGATGAGCAGTTGTTAATGTGGCATTGGCGTTGAAGAATTTAAAACGGTGGAGCAGCGGTAGAGTTGCTGCCTCACGACGCCAGAGACCCGGGTACGATCCTCACTACGGGTGCTGCCCGTACGGAGTTTGTCATTTCTCCCCGTGACCTGCGTGGCTTTCCTCCGGGATCTCCGGTTTCCTCCCGCACTCCAAAGACGTACAGGTTTGTAGGCTAATCGGCTTGGTATAAAATGTAAATTGTCCCTCGTGTGCGTAGGATAGTGTTAACGTGCTGGCGATCGCTGGTCGGCGCGGACTCGGAGGGCCGAAGGGCATGTTTCTGCCCTGTATCTCGAAACAAAACAAAACAAAACTAAACATGATGAGATTTTCTTTCTTTTAGAGATTAAGATTTAGCTCTTAGGGCTCAATGTTAAATGGCCAGCTCGACATAGATTACAAGGCCTACACCAAACCCAAACCAACTAGGAGCAGACGAGGGCATTCGATCCAATTTGTGATTCCAGCTACCAAGACAGATGTGTACAGCAATTCATTCTTCCCCCGCACAATTAAAGCATGGAATAATCTCCACCCTACTATAGTTACCCAACCAGATGCAATTAAATTTAAGGTAGCTCTTTCTTCCCAAAGACCCTTTCTGGCTTAAGTCCTCCCTCCACCACCTCCTGTTTAAATTCCATTTGGAATATTTTGGAGGACCAAGAAACCAAGAACCAAGATATGGGGAAAAAGCAGGAACGGGGGGTGGTACTGATTTTGGATGATCAGCCATGATCATATTGAATGGCGGTGCTTTCTCGAAGGGCAGAATGGCCTACTCCTGCACCTATTTTCTATGTTTCTCTTCTGATGCTGCCAAGACTGTTGACTATCTTACAGCAATTTCTGGTTTTATTTCTTGAACTAACCTCTCTTGTTTCCTTGCAGATAAATCTGGAATTAAGATATTATCACAAGCATTTTCTCTTTCCAGTGTCCCTTGGTGATGTGCAGGACAACCAGCCGGAGAGGCAGTCGGCCATCTTGACAAACTTTGTTGAGGAGACGTCTCTCTAACAGTTACATGAAAGCAACCTGAAAAATGATCAGCTTTTGCCCGCAGTCCATTACCGTGGCAACAGTTGTCTTCCTGTTGCTAACATCAGCAGGTAGGAAGCTTAATGCAAATCATGAACTTATAATAAATAAACGGAATAAATAAATAAACGGAATTGAGGGATATGGGGCAAAAGAAGGAACGGGGGGTGGGACTGATTGTGGATGATCAGCCATGATCATATTGAATGGCGGTGCAGGCTCGAAGGGCTGAATGGCCCACTCCTGCACCTATTTTCTATGTTTCTATGTTTCTAAATATTTTCAGCTTCCTCTCTGAGGGACACAGCTCGCAAAGTCAACAACTCACCAAAGTTTAGGTTAGTTTAGTTTATAATTGTCATGTGTATTGAGATACAGTGAAAAGTTTTAGTTTGCTTGTTATCCAGTCAAAAAGACTAGACATGATCACAATCAAGCCGTCCACAGTGCACTGATAAGGAATAAATGTGTAGGAAGGAACTGCAGATGCTGGTTTGAACCGAAGATAGACACTTCTTCTTCTTGCGTGTGGCGTGCGCAGCTTAAAGTTGTAAGACAACTTGTTCTATTTGATCTTACTTGATTGTGCACGCCGGGTTGATTGCATTCGTCGACACAGGGCGGACCACGTGAAGGTTGCAATCTCCCGCCCCTGAAGATAGACACAAGATGCTGGAGTAACTCAGCGGGTCAGGCAGCATCTCTGGAGAGAAGGAATGGGTGACGTTTTGGGTCGAGACCCTTCTTCAAACATTTAGTGCGAGATAAAGTTATCACAGTATTGACAAAAAGTTCAACATTTGCGAAAGTATGGGGCTTTTAATAACTTGGAATAAAAGATGGGACAGATGCACCAGGCCCCTCAAGCCTAGCACATTATTCAATATGATCATGGCTGGTCCACGCCGCCCTCACTTCCTATTTGGCCCAGTTCCCTGTAACCTTGGGGCTGCACGGTGGAGCAGCGGTAGAGTTGCTGCCCTACAGCGCTTCGAGCCCCAGAGACCCAGGTTCAATCCCGACTACCGGTGTTGTCTGTACCGAGTTTGCACATCCTCCCCGTGACCTGCGTGGCTTTTCTCCGAGATCTTCCGTTTTCTCCCACACTCCAAAAACGTGCAGATTTTTAGTTTAATTGGCTTCTTGTAAATGTTAAAATTGTCCCTAGTGTGTGTAGGATATTGTTAATGTGTGAGGATCGCTGGTCGGTGCGGACTTAGTCGACCAGAGATACCTGCACACTAACACTCTCCTACACACTAGGGACAATTTACAATTTTACCGAACCTGTGGAATTTGTGGAATTCCCTGCTACGGAGGACAGTGGAGGCCAAATCACTGGATGGATTTAAGAGAGAGTTAGATAGAGCTCTAGGGGCTAGTGGAATCAAGGGATATGGGGAGAAGGCAGGCACGGGTTATTGATTGGGGACGATCAGCCATGATCGCAATGAATGGCGGTGCTGGCTCGAAGGGCCGAATGGCCTCCTCCTGTACCTATTTTCTATGTTTCTATGTTTCTATGTACGTCTTTGGAGTGCGGGAGGAAACTGGAGGTCCCGGAGGAAACCCACGCAGGTCACGGGGAGAACGTGCAAACTCCGTACAGACTGCACCCATAGTCAGGATCGAACCCGGGTCTCTGGCGCTGTAAGGCAGCAACTCTACCCCTGCGCCACCGTGCCGCCCAGCTATTAATGTCTTCAATGATGGCATCTAGTATTCCCTCTGATAGATGTTAAACCATCTTGTGGTGTTCGCCTTCCCATTTTGAATAAAGAAGTATTACATTTGCAAATGACATGAATTTACAAATGGCTTTAATTTCCATCGCATCAATTATGTGTTAATTATGATTAATTGGCTGTCCTTCTTTAAATAGGCTTCCTAAACCTGTGGCGCTGCTAGACTGGCACAAAAGTACAATGGCTTCAGCATTAGGTGGCATATTCATAAAGCGTTCGTTATGAATATGCCACATTGTGCTGGAGGAAGTCATTGTTAATAATGTCAGCAGTAGGCGTGCCAAGATTACTGATAATTGTCAGAAGTAGAATATTGACAACATTGTTGAATGAGAATTTTAAATGCTCCGAAGAAATCCGTGCTCGGTAGAGTCTTCATCTTGCTGCTTGTCAGGATGCCACGTTTCAGTGTATTTTTACCATTTTCCAACAGAGATGCTAAAAAATACATTATTTCAAAGTTTCTATTTGAAAGCACAATATACTTGAGTAGGTTTTTTTTTTTTTGTGAAGGCTCCTGCATGACAAGATATGACACGTTAGCTTTTATGGTATTCCTTGTAGACCATGCACAATAAATGATTCATTACTTTGTCCTGGCCAGTGATAAGCAAATGGCTTCTGGGGGAAAATATTATGGAAGGACAACTGAATGATGAATGAGGCAATAGTCTAACAGGGGCAGGAGAAGGCCAATATTCTCCCTTGTTCCTGCTCTGCCATTTAATCATGGTCGGTATTATCTTGGCCTGAACACAACCATTCCACTTTAGTTAGTTTGGTTTAGTTTAGACAATGGACAATAGACGATAGGTGCAGGAGTAGGCCATTGAGCCAGCACCGCCTTTTACTGTGATCATGGCTGATCATCCACAATAATGGACAATGACATTTCGTTTAGTTTAAGAAGGAACTGCAGATGCTGGAAAATCGAAGGTAGACAAAAATGCTGGAGAAACTCAGCGGGTGCAGCAGCATCTATGGAGCGAAGGAAATAGGCAACGTTTCGGGCCGAAACCCTTCCGGGTTTCGGCCCGAAACGTTGCCTATTTCCTTCAGGGTTTCGGCCCGAAACGTTGCCTATTTCCTTCAGGGTTTCGGCCCGAAACGTTGCCTATTTCCTTCAGGGTTTCGGCCCGAAAACGTTGCCTATTTCCTTCAGGGTTTCGGCCCGAAACGTTGCCTATTTCCTTCAGGGTTTCGGCCCGAAACGTTGCCTATTTCCTTCCGGGTTTCGGCCCGAAACGTTGCCTATTTCCTTCCGGGTTTCGGCCCGAAACGTTGCCTATTTCCTTCGCTCCATAGATGCTGCTGCACCCGCTGAGTTTCTCCAGCACTTTTGTCTACCTTTAGTTTAGTTTAGTTTAGTTTGGAGATACAGGGCGGAAACAGTCCCCTTCGGCCCATCGAGTCCGTGCCGACTAGCGATCCCCGCGCAGTAACACTACTCTCCACACACTAGGGACAATATTTACACCACACCGATCCAATTATCCTACAAACCTGTACGTCTTTGGAGTGTGGGAGGGAACCGAAGATCTGGGAGAAACCCCCACGCAGGTCACGGGGGAGAACGTACGGACTCTGTACAGACAGCACCCGTAGTCGGGATCGAACCCGGGTCTCAGGCGTCGCAAGCGCTGTAAGGCGGCAACTCTACCGCTGCGCCACCGTGGCCGCCCCTATCCACATACCACATCACTCCCCTTATACTTCACCTAGCCTAGTCTCTGCATTGAATCTACTCAATGACCACTCGCCTCCACAGCTCACAGGGGTGGAGAATTCCAAAACAGGCATGACCCTCAGAGAGACAAAATTACTTCTTATCTCCATCGTGTCTGTGGCCGCAGGGTTCGATCCTGACCGCGGGTGCAATCTGTGCGGCGTTTCCTTCAAGATCGCTGCATGAGTCAACATCCTGCATTGTAGTAATCAACAGGACACGAAACGCTGGAGTAACTCAGCGGGTCAGGCAGCATCTCTGGAGATCATGGAGAGGTGACGTCTCGGGTTGGTACCGTTCTTCAGTCTGAGGAAGGGTCCCGTCCCGGAACGTCACCACTCAGTTACTCCAGCACTTTGTATTTTCCATTAGCTTCCAGCCTCTGCACTTCCTTGTTTCTAGATTGTGGTGATCAAAGTTGTGATAAGAACATAAGGTAAATAATACTCACAAAACATTCGAGAAATGGAACGCACTGTTGCAGAGCTGGTACAGCCGCTGCCCCACGGTGCCGGTCGGAGACCCAGGTTCGATCCTGACCTCGGGTGGTGTCTATGTGGAGTTTGCACTTTCTTCCAGTGACCACCTGGGTTTCATCCGGCAGCTCCAGTTTCTTCCCACATCCCGAAGACATGCGGGTCTGTCGGTTAATTGGCCACTGTGTAGGGAGTGGGTGAGAGAGCGGGACAAAATAGAACTGGTGATCGATAGTCAGCATGGACTCAGTGGGCCGAAGGGCCTGTTTCCATGCTGTAATTGTGCCCCCTAGTGGCAAATACCCCACAGTAAAGGAAATGTTCCCTCCACATCCTCCCCATCCACTCCCCGCAGAACCTCATATGTTTCTTCAGACCGAAGAAGGGTCTCGGCCCGAAAAGCCACCCACCCATTTTTCTCCAGAGCTGCTGCCTGAGCCTCTGAGTTACTCCAGCACTTTGCGTCCTTTTGGGTAAACCAGCGCCTGCAGTTCTACAAAAAAAATAAAACAAGAGGGAATCGCTCATGGAGAACCAATGCGATTGGTTGCAGGTGATTACCACAAGAGGCAAACAACTTGGGACCAATATCTGATGTTGGGGACAAAAAAAAATTCCCACTGCACAAGATTCCAGCATCTGCAGTTCATAAGATCATGTGATAGGTGCAGAATTAGGCCATTCGGCCCATGAAGTCCACTCCGCCATTCAATCATGGCTGATCTATCTCTCACTCCTTTTTTTTTTTTTTTTTAAATTTTTATTTATTAGAAGTACATTACATTACAACCACATACATTAATACTCGTCATTTGTATCTTCTTACAATTAATGTACTCCCTTTATTTATTTTTTTACACTAGAAAAGGAAAAGATTGAAAGAAAGAAGAAAGTGAAGGAAAACGTGAAAGTGTAGAAAAGTGTAGAAAATGTAACAACAAAAAAGGACGAAGACCCTATAAGAGCGAAATTAAAAACAAAAGAAAAAGTGTTAAGAAATAGGCCCTAGGAAAAAAAAGAGAAAGAGAGAGAGGAAAAAAAGAAAAAGAAAAACAAATGTTTTTTTAAGCATTACGTAAATAGGACATACCAACTCTTCAACTATCATCCCCCCTTACCTGACCTCAATTTTTTATTTTTTTAAAGTAATTTTGCACCCTATGTTTGTAATAATTCTATAAATCCTAACCCTTGCTTCGACATTGTAGTAGTGAACATCGTGATAAGAACATAAGATAAAGAATATAATTTGAATATAATAGAGGATTGGAATGCTTTATTGTCACCTGTGACAAGGCACTGGGAAATTCTTTGCTTGTATATCCAAGGTATACAAATAGAGGCCACGTAATGGGCAGCAACACAGTTACAAAGTACGCCGGCTCCTCCATTGTTCTCGCCCCCCCCACGCCGGGTCCTAATCATCCATTGCTCTTCCCCCTCCCTCACCGCGGTCCCCACACGCCGGGTCCATTGATAACAATAGACAATAGGTGCAGGAGTAGGCCATTCGGCCCTTCGAGATCAATGTGATCATGGTTGATCATCCCCAATCAGTACCCCGTTCCTGCCTTCTCCCCATATCCCCTGACTCCGCTGTCTTTAAGAGCCCTATCTAGCTCTCTCTTGAAAGTATCCAGAGAACCTGCCTCTGAGGCAGAGAATTCCACGATCTTATTAACGATAATCGAGAAGTGTCAAATCAATAATGATATCGGGTGCTCTGCTTTCTTTGAACAGTGATCTCAGCACATTTCCGCGTCTGTGAGCCTTATGCGGATGTCAAGGGGCGCTATCACTTTGGCTTCCACTGCCCACGCCTGTCGGACAGCAAGAGCTACATGTTATGTTGTCACCATAACAGCTCGACCTTCAAGTACTGCTGCAACGAGACCGAGTTTCAAGCAGTCATGCAGATGAACCTGACGGACCAGGCTGAGGGATACATGCATAAGTAAGTGCGCAAGAACGCCGGCCCTGGCAGATTCTTGCAAACTCGATTTGAAAACATACTGTCAATTATTCATGCTGAGGGCCTGTGATTTGCCAATGCCACACGAGAAGTAGCGGATGAACCTTGAGGTTGTTTGGTTTAGTTTCGAGATACAGCGCGGAAACAGGCCCTTCGGCCCACCCGGTCAGTCCGCACCGACCAGCGATCCCGGCACACTACACACTCTAGGAACAATTTACAATCTTACCAAACATAGATTGTACTTTATGATGCTTACTTTGCCATAAGTAAGTGCGCACAAACTCGAGTCCTGTCAGCTTCTCTGAAACTTGATTTGAAAACATGGTGTAAGTTATTCATGACAAGGAACTGTGTTCTGCCGATGTCGCAGATGAAGTGGTGAACACTGGCCTTGAAGTTGTTTAGTTTAGTTTAGTTTTGAGGTACAGCGCGGGAACAGCCCCTTCAGCCCACCGAGTCTGCACAGGCCAGCGATCCCCCACACACCAACACTATCCTACACACACTGTGGACAATTCATACGATCCCGGCTGTGAACGCTATCTATATGGAAATTGGACGTTCTCCTGGTGACCGAGTGGGCTTTCTCCGGGTGCTCCGGTTTCCTCCCACTTTCCACAGACACGCAGGTTCGTTGGTTAATTGGCTTCTGTAAATTATCCCTAGTGTGTAGGATAGAACTAATGTATGTGTGATCGTTGGGCAGCATGGACTCTGTGGGCCGAAGGGCCTGTTTCTATGCTGTAAACTAGCCTTGCCCTCATGAACCTTCTTGATTACTTCTTCAAAAGAAAAATAATGTAAATTGTTAGACCACAATCTCCCTCGCACAAAACCATGCTGACTATCGCTATCAACCCTTGTATTTCCAAATCCATGTATATCTTTATCCTTCAGAGTCCTCAGCATTAACTTTCCTACAAGGGAAGTTGAACTTATTGTCTATAGTTTCCCAGGTTTTGTTTTGCAGCCCTTCGTAAGTAGAGGCACATTAGAGACCTTCCAGTCTTCTGGTTCCACAGCCATGTCCAAATAATGATTCATATATCAGTGGAAATTTGGATGGAGAATTGGCAGAATTTCTTTTAGAAAGGAGGTGAGGAGGAACTTCTCTAGTCAGAGGGGTAGTTAATCTGTGGAACTCATTGCCACAGAGGGCTGTGGAGGCCAAGTCAGTGGATAATATTTTTAAGGCAGAGGTAGACAAATTCTTGATTAGAACGGGTGTCAAGGGTTATGGGGACAAGGCAGGGAAATTGGGATGAGGAGGCATCATCTGTGGCGGGAATGGACAAGACGATGACAATTCGAGGCTCAGTCTGGAGAAGAATCCCAACTATGGAGTAGAAAATGACTAGGCTGGCACTCTGTGAGGAGAAAGGGAGGCAAGGAAAAGATTAGTGTGCGAACTGGAGTCATAACAAGAAGAATTCGATGAGTCCAGTTCAATTTAGTTTATTGTCACGTGTTCCGAGGTACAGCGACAAGCTTTTTTGTTGCGCGCTAACCAGTCAGCGAGAAGACAATACGTGAATACAGTGGATCGATAAGGGAATAAAGGGAATTGTCTCTCAACTACTACTACCAACACTGGATTATGCTGATATTGTCTATCAGAATACATTTGATATACATCTTCAACCCCTTAATGTAGTTTATAATAGTCTTTGCAGATTTATTTTAAGGTGTCCATATACAACTCACCACTGTTCTATGTACGAAACTTTAAACTGGTTATCCCCCCACGCTCGAAGATACTACCCCTGGTTCCAGTTCATCTTTAAATGCATCCATCTTAATTACCCCTCTTATTTAAAACAATACCTATTACCATACACACCCTCATATTCACTAAGACATATTCAACAACCCTTCTTTTTGATTCCAAGAACTAACAAACAAATTGGGAGACGTGCATTTAAATATAAAGCTCCTTCTGACTGGAACACTCTGCCTAGTACCATAAGAACCATTAGTTCATTTTGTCTATTTAAAAATACACTTTTAACATTTCTCATAAAACCATGTACCTGTTTCTAGTATTAGAGTATTGCATAGCGACTAAAATTATGCTGTAATACATAACTTTTGTTATTATTGGATTTAAGTTAATTAACAATTGTTATAAACTATAACAAGTGGGGATGGAGGGGTTTTGGGTTTGGTGTGTGGGTAGGTGGGTCGATGAGAGCCTTTATGTATGTTATGTCTTGTGCTGTATGTTCTATGTTGGACCCCCTCGAAAACGAGATGACTGTCCATCTCAAGGGGTTATCCATAAATAAACTTGTTGAAACTTGTTGAAGTGCAAGGTAAAGCCAGCAAAGTCGGATCAAGGATAGTCCGAAGGTCACCAAGGAGGTGGATAGTAGTTCAGCACTGCTCTCTGGTTGTGGTGGACTGGCAACAAAACATATTCCAAAATATTGATGTTAAGACTAATTGCAATTAAATCACTGGTGTAAAAACAAAAACTACTCCATCCTAGAAACATAGAAACATAGAAAATAGGTGCAGGAGTAGGCCATTCGGCCCTTCGAGCCGGTACCGCCATTCAATATGATCATGACTGATCATCCAAAATGGCTGGCTCGAAGGGCCGAATGGCCTACTCCTGCAACTATTTTCTATGTTTCTATGAATCCTATATAAAATTCTGCAACTTATATATTAACAACAGGGAGGGGAAAATACAATAAAGATTCTAGACTCTGTCCTCAGCATGTCCTCTCTGTATAAGTGAGCAATGCATGATATTACTAGCATATGTCAGTACACCAATAACATCCCTGAGTAGATGGAAATTGTACAGTGGGCAAATTCTGCTGAACACAGGAAAGATAATCGGAGTGATGCTGCATAAAAATGGGAGGAAGATAAAAACACGACTGCGGGCAGCTTCAATCAACCACTGGCCACTGTTGTGGGAATGTGTACATCAGTCCGTGGGGACTCCAGGAGCAAGCAGTAAAGTCCACTGCAGCGAGGTTTATGGATGGTGAAACTCAGCATACAATCCGAAGGACATTATTGTTCCTTGTCCGCAGATTAAACTGCAAAATTGATTCACAGCGAGCAGTCTGCTGAAACGTCCAACGGCTCAAATGGAACAGGCAAATATATCGTAACCCAATTCCCCGCAAGGAAATTAATTTCCCAGTTTGAAGAAGGGTCTCGACACAAAGCGGCACCCATCCCTCCAGAGATGCTGCCTGTCCCGCTGAATTACTCCAGCATTTTATCTTCCCACAAGGAATTCTTTTGTATCGTCACTTATTCGAAAAGCCATCTTGAACTAAAACATGGGTACACAAAAATGCTGGAGAAACTCAGCGGGTGCAGCAGCATCTATGGAGCGAAGGAAATAGGCCCAAAACGTTGCCTATTTCCTTCAGGGTTTCGGCCCGAAACGTTGCCTATTTCCTTCAGGGTTTCGGCCCGAAACGTTGCCTATTTCCTTCGCTCCATAGATGCTGCTGCACCCGCTGAGTTTCTCCAGCATTTTTGTGTACCTTCGATTTTCCAGCATCTGCAGTTCCTTCTTTAACACTTTGAACTAAAACATAATCTGTGAGAATAGATTAGAACTGCATCATCTTCTAATGCGCTGATTACAGTTCAGTTCATTTTAATTTAGTTTAGTTTAGTTTAGATTAGAGATACAGGCCCTTCGGCCCACCGAGCCCGCACTGACCTGCGATCCCCATACACTTAACACCATCCTACGCACTGGGGACAATTTACAATTTTACCAAGCCAATTAGCCTGCAAACCTGGACGTCTTTGGAGTGTGGGAGGAAACGGGAACACCCGGAGAAAGCCCTTGCAGCTCACGGGGACAACGTACATACTCCGTACAGACAGCACCCGTAGTCAGGATCGAACCTGGGTGCCTTGCGCTGTAAGGCAGCAACTCTACCGCTGCACCACCGTGCCACCCTGATTACCACGAAAGGACTTTTCCCAAAGTCCTGCTAATTCAGAGGAGTAGGAAACTGATCAAGTTTGGATTTTTATAAAATCACTCAAGCTTTCAATTTACACCTGACTTACGGTTCCTCCCTCCACCACCCCACTCCCCTGCAATCAAGGGTTGTCTTGACTCAAGTTAGGGCCCGAGCTGTAGGGAGAGGCTGAGTAGGCTAGGACTCTACTCCTTGGATTAGGGGTGATCTTATAGAGGTGTAGATAGGAACCGATCGGGTAGACGCCCAGAGCCTCTTGCCCAGAGTAGGGGAATCGAGAACCAGAGGACCAAGGCTTAAAGTGAGGGGGGGGGAAGATTTAATAGGAGCTGGAGGGATAACCTTTTCACACAAAGAGTAGTGAGTGTATGGAACGAGCTATCGGAGGAGGTAATTGAGGCAGGTACTAACGCAATGGTTAAGAAACATTTAGACATGTACATGGATAGAGGGATATAGAGGGATATGGGCCAAACGCAGGCAAGTGGGACTAGTGTAGATGGGACATGTTGGCTGGTGTAGGCAAGTTGGGCCAGAGAGCCTGTTTCCACACTGTATGACTCTATGACATAAATTAACCTTCACTCCTGAGCTGGTGTCAAAGACACATATCCATAGGTGATAGGAGAATGTTTACTCGAAGACCCAGGTTTGAAATGATGGCGAATTTCTTGCCAGGCCTCCACAGCGGAGATTGGATCGTAGTTAGAACGGCCTTAAATTAAAGCTCCAGGTTGTGTGTCACTGGGCCAGGTGAGCAAATCCTAAGCACTTTCTTCAGCTTTCCTACCTCCCAATCTCAGGTCACCCACAAGGTGGCAAATTCAGACCACATCCTGCCAACATTCTGCTTTGAAGACATGTCTTTCATATAAGCCCATGAGTGTCTCTTTATGCTGCAGGAGGTGGCCATAGAATGACACTGATATGCATCTTGCAAATCAGGCTTCTCGTTAACAGAGGGACAAGTGTGATGAGAACACTCTCTCATTCTCCAGGTACGGACATGTTAATAAACGCAGGAAAATGGAACGGAAGGCAGGGTAAGGCTGCTGATGTTGAGATAAAAGCAGGAGAATGATGGGGGTTATGGGGAGGAGGTTATGGGGAGAAGGCGGGAGAATTTCTTTAGTCAGAGGGCGGTGAATCTGTGGAATTCATTGCCACAGAAGGCTGTGGAGGCCAATGGAAATTTTTATGGCAGATATAGATAGATTCTTAATTAGTACGGGTGTCGGGGGTTATGGGGCGAAGGCAGGTCGAATGGGGTTAGGAGGGAGAGATGGATCAGCCATGATTGAATGGCGGAGTAGACTTGATGGGCCGAATGGCCTAATTATGCTCCTATCACTGATGAATTTATGACCTTACGAAGAATGGGGTTGAGAGGGAAAGATAGATCAGCCGTGATTGAATGGCGGAGTAGACATGATGGGCCGAATGGCCTAATTCTGCTCCGAGAACCTATGTAGGTTTACAGCTCAGAAAAGCAAGACAAGGAGTCCGCACGGCCAGGGTAAAGAAAGGAAACTGGCTGGAGGACTGGTGTGAGTAATTTACAGGCCTTTCATCGTGATCATAAATCAGCTATTGAGAGAAGCATGTAAAATACATAATGTAATCATTCAGCACAATGCTAATCTTCACATAGATTGGGCATACTTAATTGGAAAAAAATAGCTTAGAGCAAGAGTTCATGGATTACTTAGCTCGAATAATATGTTATGGAACCAACTCGGGAATAAGTTAGCTCAGATCTAGAAATTATCTAATAAGAGGGTTAATTAGTAATCTTATAATGAAGGATTCTCTGGGGAAGAACAATCTTAATATAACAGAATTTCATATTAAGTTTTAGAACATTGTGCTTTTGAGTCTTAAATTTAAACAATATGTGTTGCAGAAAGAATGGGTGAGTTGCCTGAGGAAGTTTAGAAATTGACATTTAGCGAATGATAAATTAGAAATTAAGTATTGAAGTAATTACTAACATTTAAAGATATCACACATAATTCTTAAAAAATAAGAATTCCCTTGGTCATTTAAAACGCAATTATAAAATGGCAACCATCAACTAGGGAAATTAAAGATTGTTTTAGATTAAAAGAAGAAATAAACCGCTAAAGGGGCTGTCCCACTTGGGCGACCTAATTGGCGAGTTTGTCCTCGACTCATACGCGCAGCATGGTCGTCACGAGGTCGTAGGAGGTCTTCGTGACTCTCCTTCATGCTCGAGAGTGGTCTCCGCGTACTCGAGGCCTCAGCTAGGTCGCGGCGTATTTTTCAATATGTTAAAAAATGCTCGCGAGTAAAAAAAGGTCGCTATGGAAAAAATAGATATTTTTTTACTCGTGGGTTTAGTCGTAGTAGGTCGTAGTAGGTCGTCATGTTACTCGTAGGTAATCGAGGGTAGTCGTAGATAGTCTTCATCATAGTCGAAGGGAGGTTGAAGGAGATCGAAGGAGGTCGTCTTCAATCTCCACTATTCGGTGTCCAATTTTCCCGAAGTTAGTTGTAGCTAGTCGTAGCTACTCTTCAACATAGTCGAAGGAGGTCGAAGGAGGTCTTCAACATGTCATTTTTTAAAACTCTTCTATACTCGCCAATTAGGTCGCCCAAGTGGGACAGACCCTTAAGTCTGATGATGGAGAGGGTTTAAAAACTCAACAAATAATGATCATGAAATCAGAATGGTGATGTTAACGAGTGAAATGCCTTGAATCCAAGTTACTCACGAACTATCGTAGCAAGTTCGGCCAGAGAATCGAATAATGTCTTTTCACGTGATTCCCTTCATCATGTACCTGTACACTGTGGGCGACTCGATTGTAACCATGTACAGTCTCACCGCTAACTGGTTAGCGCGCAACAAAAGCTTTTCCCTGCACCATTGTCAAATGGAGGAAGACTGACTGGACTTTATTGCCTTCCATCACAGTGATCACTGGGGGGGGGATACTTATCTTAAGTTCTATCGTGTATTGTGTTCTTTTAATTGTATGGCTGCATAGTAACTCAAATATCACTGTCCCTTAATGGTGACAATAAATGTGAACATGAACTTGAACTTGAACAATGTACACGTGACAATAAACTAATCTCAAACTCACGGTCAAACCACATGCTCCTAGTTCACTAAGTCCTTGCCCATTCAGTGATGATGGTATTTTTACACTGCAAGTTGGCAGATGTGGCTTCTGTAAAACTGGCAGCAGCGTAAGCCAGTGGTACAGGTAACAATGACTAGTTTTATTATTCACAGCTGAACCCGAACCATCAGTTTGATGCTGAAACCGTGGGATGCAATCAGACTGATAATAATAGTTTGGTCTACTATTGGGCCTGGGTTCTACTACACAATACCTTACCACAGTTCTCCTATATCAACTTTCTTGGCCAGTCAATAGATCCGATCGATTGATTGATTGATCGATTGAAAGATCGAAATCAGTTTAATTTATTGTCACGTGTACCGAGGTACAGTGAAAAGCTTTTAGACAATAAACAATAGGTGCAGGGGTAGGCCATTCGGCCCTTCGAACCAGCACCGCCGTTCAATGGGATTATGGCTGATCATCCCCAATCAGTACCCCGTTCCTGCCTTCTCCCCATACCCCCTTGACTCCTCTATTTTTAAGAGCCCTATCTAGCTCTCTCTTGAAAGCATCCAGAGAATTGGATTGTGGGAAGAAACCAGAGCACCCGGAGAAAACCCACACCATCACAGGGAGAATGTGGAAACTCCACACAGACAGCACCCGAGGTCAGGATCGAACCTGGGTCCTTGGCGCTGTGATGCAGCGCCGTGTCACCCTTGCTATAGCAGCATTTATTCCAAAATTTGTTAAGATATATGGAAGCATCGTGGCAAATGGTTCCGAGCATTGAATATTCATTGGCATTTTCCATATTTCATTTATATTTTCATCAGCTAGAGAGTGGTCTTGACCTCCCATCCATCTCATTGGAGACCTTTGAACTATTTTTTAATCGGACTTTATCGGACTTCAATGTGAGATCCCGCACTAAATATTTTACCCTTTATATGTTACATGTGCACTGCGGACAGCAAGATTGTAATCACGTGTGGTCTTTTCTCTGACAGCATAGCACGCAAACAAAAGCTTTTCACTGTACCTCGGTGCACATGACAATAGTAAACTAAACTAAAATATATTGCAGATAGACACAAAATGCTGGAGTAACTCGGAGTAACAGGCAGAGTCTGAAGAAGGGTCTCGACCTGAAACGTCACCCATTCCTTCTCTCCCGAGATGCTGCCTGTCCCGATGAGTTACTCCAGCTTTTTGTGTCCGTCTTCGGTTTAGACCAGCATCGGCAGTTCCTTCCTACACATAAAAATATATTGTATGATTATATTCCAGGTGGGGGTTTGTTGATGTAAAACTGTGTCGTTTCTATCCTCACCCTGGTGTGATTCTGTTTTTGTTTCAGTAACTACAGTGCACTGGTTGGAGTGTGGATCTATGGCTTTTTTGTCCTGATTCTGCTTGTACTGGACCTCCTCTACTACTCTGCCATGAACTATGAGATCTGTAAGTTCTACTTGTCGAAGTGGGGAATCCGGGGCAGCTGGCTGAACCAGGATGAGGGTCAATGGAGCGATTCGACTCAAGGACAGGCCCAGGCTCCGGCCCAGGCCCAGGCCCAGGCTCCGGCCCAGGCCCAGACATCACAGACTATGCAGACATTGAAGACTGACGCTCAGACCCCAGCACTGATGTCTTTTCAAACTTCAACTGCTTGGTGAGTAGACTCGGTGTGGTTTACCGACTGCAATGCGATACGATAAAACTTCATTCATCCCCAGAGGGAAATTGGTCTGCCGGCATTCACAACACACAACAAGGTACACGAAAACTTGAAATTAAAAGTGAAAACAAAAAGGAAAAGACAAGCGACTATTGGCTGGCTGGCGTGTGCACAGCGCCTTCACCGGAACAAATGAACAAACAAACAAATGCAGGCTTATCCCCTAAGCAGAGGATTCTAAAACTGGAGTGCCCCCCCCCCTCCCCCACACCAGGTCCCCCTTTGTTCTCCCACCGCCCCTCATCACGGTCCCCCCACACCGGGTCCCCATTGTTAAGCGGGTAGCTCCATGCAGCGGGTAGTTCGGTTCAGTTTATTGCCACGTGTACCGAGGTACAGTGAAAAGCTTTTGCTGCTGTCCTTGCCGAGGCAGCGTGTTAGGCTGCTCTGGAAGGTTGGATCGCATGGGATCCAAGGAGAGATAGCTGAATGGATAGCAAATTGGCTCCATGGAAGGAAACCGAGGGTGATGGTGGAAGGTTGCATCTCAGACTGGAGGCCTGTAACTAGTGGTGTGCCTCAGGGTTCGGTGCTGGGCCCGTTACTGTTTGTCATCTACATCAATGATTTGGATGAGAACATACAGGGCAAGATTAGCAGGTTTGCTGATGACACAAAAGCGAGTGGTTTTGCAGATAGTGAAGATGGTTGTGAAAGATTGCAGCAGGATCTGGATCAATTGGCCAGGTGGGCGGAGGAATGGTTGATGGAATTTAATACAGAGAAGTGGGAGGTGTTGCATTTTGGGATGTCTAACAAGGGCAGGACCTACACAGTGAATGGCAGGCCTCTGGGTAGCGTTGTAGAGCAGAGAGATCTAGGAGTACAGGTGCATGGTTCCTTGAAGGTCGAGTCACAGGTAGATAAGGCGGTCAAAAATACTTTAGGCACATTGGCCTTCATCAGTCAGAGTATTGAGTATAGAAGTTGGGAGGTCATGTTGCAGTTGTATAAGACGTTGGTGAGACCGCATTTAGAATATTGCGTTCAGTTCTGGACACCATGTTATAGGAAAGATATTGTCAAGCTGGAAAGAGTTCAGAAAAGATTTACGAGGATGTTGCCAGGACTAGAGGGTGTGAGCTATAGGGAGAGGTTGAGGATGCTGGGTCTCTATTCCTTGGAGCGTAGGAGGATGAGGGGTGATTTTATAGAGGTGTACAAAATCATGAGAGGAATAGATCGGGTAGATGCGCAGAGTCTCTTACCCAGAGTAGCGGAATCAAGGACCAGAGGACATAGGTTCAAGGTGAAGGGGGAAAGATTTAATAGGAATCCGAAGGGTAACTTTTTCACACAAAGGGTGGTGGGTGTATGGAACAAGCTGCCAGAGGAGGTAGTTGAGGCTGAGACTATACCATTGTTTAAGAAACAGACAGATACATGGGTATGACAGGTTTGGAGGGATATGGACCAAGCGCAGGCAGGTGGGACTAGTGTAGCTGGGACATTGTTGGCCGGTATGGGCAAGTTGGGCCGAAGGGCCTGTTTGCACACTGTATCACTCTATGACTATGACTCTAGATGTAAATGGAGTCAATAGAAGGGAGGTTGGTTTGTGTGATGGTCTGGGCTGGGCCCACAATTTGCTGCAATTTCTTGCGGAAGAGTTTCTGCCTCACAGCGCCAGAGACCCGGGTTCAATCCTGACCACGGGTGCTACCTGTGCGGAGTTTATACGTTCTCCCTGTGACCGCGTTGGTTCTCTCCAGGTGCTCTGGTTTCCTCCCACACTCCCAAGAAGTATATGTTTGTAGGTTAATTGGCTTTGGTAAAATTGTAAATTGTCCCTAGTGTGTAGGACAGAACTAGGGTACAGGTGATAGCAGGTCAGTGTGGACTCGGTGCGCCTAATGGGCCTGTCCCACTTAGGCAATTTTTTTTGCCAACTACAGGCGACTTCTGCAACATGTTGGAAAAAATTTTGGCGACAGTGGCGACAATTTTTCTGTCCTAGGTTGTCGTAGATTGTTGTAGGTGCTGTCGTAGGTTGGCGCCAGGTGTTGAAGGTGAATTCCATTAAAACTAGTCCCTGGCAGTCCCCTAAAGAGTCGCCTAAGTGGGACAGGCCCATTAGGGCCTGTTTCCACGCTGTATCTCAAAACTAAACCAAACTAGCCAGATTATAAAACATGCTTAATCCAAACAGCATTTGCTCTGGCTATCCAGGAATCCCCCCTGCCCCCATTATCCGATGTACTTTAATACCAATGTTTTTTTTAACTTGTACATCATGTGCATCATGTATCTGTACACTGTAAATGGCTCGATTGTAATCATGTATTGTCTTTCCACTGACTGGAGAGCACGCAACGAAAAGCTTTTCACTCAACCTCGGCGCACGTGACAATAAACGAAACTGTACAATTGTACATCAGATATCTCCAAAACCTAAATCAAGGTGGAGTTCCGATTAGCCCATGGAGAAGACAATGCCATTAACCGGTGGTACACGTCACAATTAAATTACAAGAATACACTTCATTTTTAGCTCCTCTGTGTAGTTTTAACACCTGTCATTTAGTTTAGAAGCATAGAATAATAGAAAATAGGTACAGGAGTAGGCCATTCGGCCCTTCGAGCCTGCACCGCCATTCAATATGATCATGGCTGATCATCCAACTCGGTATCCTGTACCTGCCTTCTCTCCATACCCCCTGATCCCTTTAGCCACAAGGGCCACATCTAACTCCCTCTTAAATATAGCCAATGAACTGGCCTCAACTACCTTCTGTGGCAGAGAATTCCACAGATTCACCACTCTCTGTGTAAAAAATGATTTTCTCATCTCGGTCCTAAAAGACTTCCCCCTTATCCTTAAACTGTGACCCCTTGTTCTGGACTTCCCCAACATCGGGAATAATCTTCCTGCTTCTAGCCTGTCCAACCCCTTAAGAATTTTGTAAGTTTCTATAAGATCCCCCCTCAATCTTCTAAATTCTAGCGAGTACAAGCCGAGTCTATCCAGTCTTTCTTCATATGAAAGTCCTGCCATCCCAGGAATCAGTCTGGTGAACCTTCTCTGTACTCCCTCTATGGCAAGAATGTCTTTCCTCATATTTGGAGACCAAAACTGTACGCAATACTCCAGGTGTGGTCTCACCAAGACCCTGTACAACTGCAGTAGAACCTCCCTGCTCCTATACTCAATAGTTTAGTTTAGTTTAGACTAGCGATCCCCGCACATTAATGCTATCCTACATCCACTAGGGACAATTCACACTAATACCAAGCCAATTAACCTACAAACCTGTACGTCTTTGGAGTGTGGGAGGAAACCGAAGATCTCGGAGTAAACCCACGCAAGTCACGGGGAGAACGTGCAAACTCCGTACAGACAGCACCCGTAATCGGGATCGAACCCGGGTCTCCGGCGCTGCATTCGCTGTAAGGCAGCAACCCTACCGCTGCTCCACCGTGACTGCCCATAAGGACAGTCATGAAGTGCCATGAGACCCAGGTTCGATCCCGACTACAGGTGCTGCCTGTGTGGAATTTGTACGTTCTCCCCTTGACCTGCGTGGGTTTTCACCAAGATCTTCGGTCTCCTCCCACACTCCAAAGACGTACAGGTCTGGAGGTTAATTGGCTTGGTGTAAATGTAAAAATTGCCCCTAGCGTGTGTGTGTGTGTGGGATTGGATTAATGTGCGGGGATCGCTGGTCGGCGCGGACCCGGTGGGCTGAGGGGCCTGTTTCCGCGCTGTATCTCTCAACTGAACTAAACTAAAGATTGTCCTTCAAAGCACCATAGTTAGCGTACACCCCCCTCACATAAAAATAAGCAAAACTGTGTGAGAAACAACATCAGGGATACAATTCATCCCCCCCCCCCCCATCTCTAGCCCGAGTGTCCCTTTCATTACTGCACACCAGTAAAATTTAACGTGTAATTAAGAAAAAAATATTGCATTAATAAATCAGAGTAAATTCCTAGTGCAGTCGTTGTTATTTTGCTGTTATAAAAATTGGTTCATCACCAGCAGATGCAACATGTAAAATTGTCCTTGGAAATTTAAGCTGACAACTTCACTTAAGATAGAAAGGAAACCCGATTAACTATGGCAGCATGAGATGGAAGTTGCGCAACTTAAACTAATTGGCCGAGGCTGATTCTAGTAAACAAGAGTGGGTGTGTGGGTGGCACTGTGCCCACCTGGCGCAATGCCTGCTTTACCCGTGTGGGAAAGATAGAGGCCTTTCATCTCCACACTTTGTTTGCTGGCAATTGGTGGAATCATTTATTTAACAAAGAAAACTGTTTCATTTAGAATTAATAACTGTTCTGGGGGAAAATAACACAACTAATTGAAGACAAATATCGGAATCTGTGGAATTCTTTGCCACAGAAGGCTGTGGAGGCCAAGTCAGTGGATATATTTAAGGCGGGGATAGATAGATTCTTGATTAGTACGAATGTCGGGGGTTATGGGGAGAAGGCGGGGGAATGGAGTTAGGAGGGAGAGATAGATCAGCCATGATTGAATGGCAAAGTAGACTTGATGGGCCGAATGGCCTAATTCTGTTTTCCTGTCTCTCATGATCTTATGATCTTATGACAAATATCGGAATTTGCATTGAATTCAATGGAGGGAAAGTAATTCCGGCCCTTCCTTTTCTTATATCTCCTCCGGAATCCATCACAGGGTGAAAATACAATGCATACCAACGTCTGTGACTTACATGGAGAACTTGGTTGCTGTTAGACTCAAGAATAGTGAAAGGCTTGGATAGAGTGGATGTGGAGAGGATGTTTCCACTAGTGGGGGTGTCTAGGACTAGAGGTCACAGCCTGAGAATTAAAGAATAAAAGAAAGGGCATTCTTTCAGGAAGGAGATGAGGAGAAATTTCTTTAGTCAGTGGTTGGTGGTGAATCTGTGGAATTCTTTGCCACAGAAGGCTGTGGAGGCCGAGTCAATGAATATTTTTAAGGCAGAAATAGATAGATTCTTGATTAGTACGGGCGTCAGGGGTTATGGGGAGAAGGCAGAAGGATGGGGTTAGGAGGGAGAGATAGATCAGCCATGATTGAATGGCGGAGTAGACATGATGGGCCGAATGGCCTGTTTCTACTCTTATCACTTATGACCTTATGACTTCTCCTCAGACATTGAAGCATAAATCAGTGATCTATTTCCATAGTTTACCACAGGCTAAGCTCGGCCAGATTAGTTGACTGTCAGGCCCCTAACTCCATTCGATGTTGAAGGATGCAGAGATGTTGGGTTTGGGAACAGCCCCATCCAAGACCGCAAGAAATTGCAGCGAATTGCGGACGCAGCCCAGGTCAATCACACAAACCAGCCTCCCATCCACTCCATTTATACCTCAGGCTGTCTCGGCAAGGCCAGCAGCATAATCAAGGACCAGTCGCACCCCGGCCATTCCCTCTTCTCCCCTCTCCCTTCAGGCAAAAGGTGTAGAAGTGTGAAAACGCACACCTCCAGATACAGGGACAGTTTCTTCCCAGCTGTCATCAGCCAACTGAACCATCCCACCACAACCAGAGAGCAGTCCTGAGCTACTATCTACTTCATTGGTGACCCACGGACTATCCTTGATTGGACTTTGCTGGCTTTACCTTGCACTAAATGTTATCCCCTTACCATGTATCTGTACACTGTTAGCGGCTCGATTGTAATCATGTATTGTCTATCCGCTGACTGGATAGCATTCAACAAAAGCTTTTCACTGCAGCTAGGTCCACGTGACAATAAACTAAATTGTAAAACTGTCAACAGATGACCAGACGTGGCCCCTCTGCCACGATTAACTTGAAATAAACATTCTCCCCTCACACAAAGGGAACAAGAAGAGCTACCACAGCTTTGCCACCTGTGGATGTTTTTCTGACTATTCATTCTTGTTGCTGGCAAGACCAGCGTTTAATACCCTGGAGTGATAGGGTGCAATAGAGTTAGATCCCGATAAATGGCAAATACTCTTTCATGTTCATCATAAGATCATGTGAGATAGGAGTAGAATTAGGCCATTCGGCCCATCAGGTCTACTCCGCCATTCAATCATGGCTGATCTATCTCTCCCTCCTAACTCCACTCTCCTGCCTTCTCCCCATAACCCCTGACACCCGTACTAATCAAGAATCTATCTGTCTCTGCCTTAAATATATCCACTGTCTTGGCCTCCACAGCCTCCTGTGGCAAAGAATCCCTCAGATTTGCCGCCCTGGGCTGGTGAATTCATATCCTGTCAAGTTTGCAGCAAGGAAATTAGCACTAATTTGGTATTCTCCACCAACTTGTGTCCTTGGCAGGCATTACACCGCAGCCCACAAATGGTTTTCTATCTTTAGAATATAGATTTTGCAAGAGGAGTCCAGAGTACACGTTCTGAAATTCTAAAATATACCCCGAGAATTATTGGGATTATGACACGCTGAAATATATATATATAATACTTCCAAATTTTCTATGGTTATTTAAGGTTAGGGTTGGTGTATGAAATTGAGCAATTAACTGTACAAGTGACAAGTGAGTGCATGAAAATTGAGTGCGTGTGTGTGAGAGAGATAGAGAGAACAGTTACTCCGGCCTTTTGTGTCCTGCTGAGTTACTCCAGCATTTTCTGTCCTGACCCTTCTCCGTGTCTCCCTCTCTCCTGACTCTCAGCCTGAAGAAGGGTCTCGACCCGAAACGTCACCCATTCCTCCTATCCAGAGACGCTGCCTGTCCCGTTGGGGTGGGAGATTGCAACCTTCACGTGGTCCACCCCGTTTTCGACGAGTGCAATCAACCAGGCGTGCAAAAAACAGAAGATCAAACAGAACAAGTTGTCTTACAACTTTCGGCTGTGCACGCCATACGCAAGAAGAAGGAGCCTGTCCCGTTGAGTTGCTCCAGCATTTTGTGTCTATCTTTGGTGTAAACCAGCATCTGCAGTTCCTTCCTACACAAACTCAGTTTAGTTCAGTTTAGTTTATTGTCACGTGTACCGAGGTACAGTGAAAAGTTTCCGTTGCGTGCTAACCAGTCAGCAGAAAGACAATACATGATTACAATCGAGCCATCCACAGAATACAGATACAGGATAAAGGCATCAACATGATTAAAGTTTAGTTCAAGATAGGGCCTGTAAAGTCCGATCAAAGAGTCAGAGGGTTTCCAATGGGGCAGATAGTCAGGGATGCATTAAAGATCTAGCTCGTGGGAGAAAGTTTGTGTTCTGAGGATAAGGCGCATGCACTAGAGTGCAATAAAGAAACTAACTAGAGAGCCATGAAAAGGCCATGGGGACTACAATGCAGAACTAAACAGTGGCTGTGAGGCCTAATGTAAGCGAGCTAACTTCATGTGGGCTTCATGGCATGATTTATTGCTTTGCATGTGGGTTGTCGTGTCAAGACTAAGAGACTTGGAGTATCCTGCTCCCTGTCCCACTCACTTCTTGTACAAAGGAGATGCATTTGCTGTTTTCTCATCCAATGAACCTTCCCCACGTCTCGGGAACTTTGGGAAAATTAAGACCAACCACGTCGCATTCCACTTTCCCAGCCTGGGATCAGTGAATCCATATTTTGTGGATCACTATCGCACACGAGGCAGCTATTTGACCGTGTGAATATCCTGAAATGTTCGCAAGTTCACAAGTTATATGAGTAGATTTAGGCCATTCGGCCCATCGAGTCTACTCCACCATTCAATCATGGCTGAGCTCTGCCACCTAATCCCATTTTCCTGCCTTCCCCCTATAGCCCTTGATGACCATTCGAATCATGAATCTATTTATCTCTGCCTTAAACATATCCACTGACTTGGCCTCCACAGCCCTCTGTGGCAATGAGTTCCACAGGTTCACCACCCTCTGACTAAAGCAATTTCTTCTCAAAAGGACCTATTCGGTCCATTCTCCTCCTCTTTCCCCATAGACCTACGAATCATTTAAAGAGATCACCCATTTGTTTTTTCTCCAGAGATGCTGCCTGACTCGCTGAGTTACTCCAGCACTTTATCTTACTCCATCTAAAGCCATGATAGTTTGGAGACCAAGTGGACACTGGTAGAGGGATGGTGGGGAAGGCGTGTTAATGCCAGCTGATCAGTCCGCTTAAGACATCGCTAAAAGGGAGATGAATGAGAACAGAGGCTGGAAGAAGCCATGCTGGAACTGTGAGATGCAAAGCACAGCAGATGCTGGAAATATAGAAACATAGAAAATAGGTGCAGGAGGAGGCCATTTGGCCCTTTGAGCCAGCACTGCCATTCATTGTGATCATGGCTGATCATCCCCAATCAATAACCTGTGCCTGCCTTCTTCCCATATCCCTTGACTCCACTAGCCCCTAGAGCTCTATCTAACTCTCTTAAATCCATCCAGTGAATTGGCCTCCACTGCCCTCTGTGGCAGGGAATTCCACAAATTCACAACTCTCTGGGTGAAAACGTTTTTTCTCACCTCAGTCTTAAATGGCCTCCCCTTTATTCTAAGACTGTGGCCCCTGGATCTGGACTCGTCCAAATTTGGGAACATTTTTCCTGCATCTAGCTTGTCCAGTCCTTTTATAATTTTATATGTTTCTATAAGATCCCCCTCATCCTTCTGAACTCCAGTGAATACAAGCCTAGTCTTTTCAATCTTTCCCCATATGACAGTCCCGCCATCCCAGGAATCAATCTCGTGAACCTACACTGCACTGCCTCAATCACAAGGATATCCTTCCTCAAATTAGGAGACCAAAACTGTACACAATACTCCATATTTGGTCTTACCAGAGCCCTATCCAACTGCAGAAGAACCTCTTTACTCCTATACTGGAATCCACTTGTTATGAAGGCCATCATTCCGCTAGCTTTCTTCACTGCCTGCTGTACCTGCAAGCCAACTTTCAGTGACTGGTGTACAAGGACACCCAGGTCTCGCTGTACCTCCCCCTTACCCAACCTAACCCCGTTGAGATAATAATCTGCTCCCTTGTTTTTGCTGCCAAAGTGGATAACCTCACATTTATCTATATTATACTGCATCTGCCACGCATCTGCCCACTCACTCAACCTGTCCAGGTCACCCTGCAACCTCCTAACATCCTCTTCACAGTTCACACTGCCACCCAGCTTTGTGTCATCCACAAACTTGCTGGTGTTGCTCCTAATTCCCTCTTCCAAATCATTAATATATATGGTAAACAGTTGCGGCCCCAACACCGAGCCTTGCGGCACTCCACTCGCCACTGCCTGCCATTCTGAAAAGGACTCGTTCACTCCTACTCTTTGCTTCCGGTCTGCCAACCAATTTTCTATCCATGTCAACACCCTTCCCCCAATACCATGTGCTCTAATTTTAGTCACATCCTCTCCACATCCACTTGGATAGAGTGGATGTGGAGAGGATGTTTCCACTAGTGGGAGAGTCTAGGACCAGAGGTCATAACCTCAGAATTAAAGGATGTTCTTTTAGGAAGGAGATGAGTAGAAATCTCTTTAGTCAGTGGGTGGTGAATCTGTGGAACTCTTTGCCACAGAAGGCTGTGGAGGCCAAGTCAGTGGATATTTTTAAGGCAGAGATAGATAGATTCTTGATTAGTACGGGTGTCAGAGGTTATAGGGAGAAGGCAGGAGAATGGGGTTAGGAGGGAGAGATCGATTAACCAGGATTAGAAGGCAGAGTAGACTTGATGGGCCGAATGGCCTAATTCTGCTCCTATCACTTATGAGTCAGGGGAGAGGGAAACTAGAGGTCACCTAGTGTCTACCCTATGAATTATTTAACATCGAGTCCCATCCAATTCATTTCTGAAAGTCCTGATGGATGTTGCATCAGCTACTGTCACTGGCTGTGAATTGCAGATTAGAGTCGCTCTCCATAATAAATAAAAGCTTTACCTCGCGTTCCACAGGCTTAAATTGCACCTTGAATCCCTGCTCCTTTAACCATCTGCTGCAAGAAATGACTGCTCTCCTGTGTCCTATGTAGGCCCATCATAACATTCTACACCTTCGTCAATTCTCCTCTCAATCTGCCCAATGCCAAGGGCAACGCCAACTATTGCCATCTGACCAAGTCGCTGACATCCCTCGTTTCCAGAATCCATCTTTTTTAGACATAACCTCTGACACCTTCAGAACCTTCTGAATTTTGTAGTCGGCAGGGCAGTACTCTGCATATCGCCAACTTGGACAATTTTTAAAACATTTTTATCAAGCCAATTAACCAAGCCAATTAACCTACATACCTGTACGTCTTTGGAGTGTGGGAGGAAACCGAAGATCTCGGAGATAACCCACGCAGGTCACGGGGAGAACGTACAAACTCCATACAGACAGCACCCGTAGTCGGGATCGAACCCGGGTCTCTGGCGCTGCATTTTGCTGTAAGGCAGCAACTCTACCGCTGTGCCACCGTAAATGCCCCACCTGTACTCATCAAGAATCTATCTATCTCTGCCTTAAATATATCCACTGACTTGGCCTCCATCTTTTTTAGACACAAAATGCTGGAGCAACTCAGCGGGACAGGCAGCATGTCTGGCAGCAGTCTGAAGAAGGGTCTCATCCTGAAACTTCACCCATTCCTTCTCTCCAGAGATGCTGCCTGTCCCGCTGAGTTGCTCCAGCATTTTGTGTCTATCTTCGATTTAAACCAATTTCTTCAATTCTTCAATTCTTAATCGATTTCTTCAATTCTTTCCTACACATCCATCTTTTTTAGTTTACTTTAGAGATACAGCGCGGAATCAGGCCTTTCGGCCTTCCGAGTCCGCGGCCGACCAGTGATCCCCCCATACACCAGCTCTATCCTGCATGCTAGGGACAATTTACAATCTTTACCAAAGCCAATACATCTACAAACCTGTATGTTTTTGGAGTGTAATAATAAAGTACACTGAACCTCCAGTGTGGAGTCTTTTAAGTTCCTGGGAACCATCATCTCCAAGGACCTTAAATGGGGGCTACCATTGACTCCACAGTCAACAAGGCACAACAGAGGATGTACTTCCTGCGGCAGCTGAGGAAGCACAATCTGCCACAGGCAATGATGGTCCAATTCTACACGGCCATCGTAGAGTCTGTCCTCACCTTCTCCATCATGGTCTGGTTTGGCTCAGCCACCAAGCACGACATCTGGAGGCTGCAGCGAATCGTCCGATCAGCTGAAAAGGTTGTTGGCTGCAACCTTCCCTCCATTGACGAACTGCACACTACAAGGGCCAGGAAGCGAGCGGGTATGATCATCTCTGACCCCACTCACCCTGGCCACAAACTCTTTGAATCACTTCCCTCTGGAAGGCGACTCCGGACTGTCAAGGCCGCCACAGCCAGACATAAAACAGCTTTTTTTTCCACGAGTAGTAGCTCTACTCAATAACCAAAAATCTGTAGCCTCCTTTTGCTCTGGTATTTTATTTAATGCACATGTTTAATCAATAATGTTTTATTATTAATGTGTAATGATTTATGTGTCATTCTTAACTGTCACTGTATGTCATGTTGTCACTTGCGGGCGGAGCACCAAGGCAAATTCCTTGTATGTGAATACTTGGCCACTAAACCATTCATTCATTCAACTGTCAGTGGTGAAGGTCTCGCTGTGGTTGATGCTGTATCGCTTCTGGTGCTGAGTCCATAAGCACCCTAGTTGCTTTGCAATTCCACCATCTGTTTGAGTATGAGTTTAGTTTATTGTCACGTGAACCGAAGTACAGTGAAAAGCTTTTGTTGCGTGCTAATAGGATTACCAATTGTCCCGTATTAGCTGGGACATCCCGTATATTGGGCTAAATTGGTTTGTCCCACACGGGACCGCCCTTGTCCCGTATTTGACTGCTACTACTCGGGTCGAGGGGACTGTCAGGTCGGAGCGCCGCATCCGGCCCCGCCTCACCCGTCCCCGACGTAGTGCAGCCCATGGAGTGCAGCAGCAGCAGCGCCTCGCCCGTGGCCCCGTCGGTCGGCAGCCCGGCCAGCTGTCCGACCGTCGGACCTTCGCTTACCGACGACACCACCACCCCTCCTTCTCATGGCCCGATCATCGGCTCATTGGATGGGGCGCCGGACTGTGCACGCGACATCGCACCTGGGCCAAAACTCCTCAGCTGGCCCCGCCGGCTGGGCTTTGCGTGCAGTCCAGCACCCGGGCCAACTCATCATTCACCCAGCCACGGCCGAGTCGGTCAACGAATTGCCGTCGGGAATTTGTCCCATGTTTTGACCTATTGTCCCTTATTTGGGAGTGAGAAAGTTGGCGACCTTGCCTGCTAACCAGCAGGCAGAAAGACAATACATGATTACAATCGAACCGTGTACAGATACATGATACGTGGAAGAACATAGATAAGGAAGTGTAAGGTATGAAAACAGGAATAAGTGGATGGAGATCAAGGAAAATACAGAATGGATCATTGTTAGCTGGGAGAAGGTAACAACAAAGGCAAACAGAGATAATATGTAGCCGGAGACAGTAAGACTGGTCAGAGAACTGGGAAGGGGGAGGAATGGAGGGAGAGGGAATGCCGGGGTTACTTGAAGTTAGAGAAGTCAATATTCATACCGCTGGGGTGTAAGCTGCCCAAGTGAAATATGAGGTGCTGTTCCTCCAATTTGCTGGGCCTCACTCTGACAGTGGAGGAGGCCCCGGACAGATAAGACAATATCGTGTTGACCCAATCACAAACTAGGGTAAAATCGTCCTTTAATGTTTCCCTGAGGATTCAACTTGTCTTTTGCAGATGCAGAATAGTGCCTGGATATTGGGGGAAGACAAAGAAGAGGCAAGCATTGAACTGGAGCGGGAGCATCATGTCGAGTGGCACATCTCTCGAGTGAAGCAGCCGACGGTGGCTATGGTGCTTGAATCTGGTCCTGACTATACAGATATTCCCAGTGGACTGAACGTGTAGCTCCTGTGGTCAGTCGAGTGTCTGGTAGCCAAGTCCCATGTTAGGAAAACGTGTTTACTCAAACTGAATGTGACGTGTAAGCAATAGTCTTCATGTAGAACAAACACAAACACAATATACCGCCTGGAGTCCAGAATATTCAGCATTACCTGCTCATTCATGTTCCCCAAGGCTGCGCAGAGTTACAATTCTAAAACCCCATCATCTCTTGCTGATAGACACAAAGTGCTGGAGTAAAAGCCCCGTGTCCCACGGTGCGAGTTCATTCCAAGAGCTCTCCCGAGTTTAAAAAAAATCAAACACGTGGTAAGCACGGAGAATGAACGTAGCGGGTACGTCGGAGCTCGGGGACGTCTCTTAGCGCTAACGGCAGGTACTCGGGAAGACTCGCTAACAGCAGGTAAGCACGGGAAGACTCGTGGAGATTTTTCAACATGATGAAAAATGTCCACGAGAGCCCCGAGTACCGACAAGTGGCCATTACCGTAAATCTCCGAGTTCGAATTAGGGCAAACTCGGGAGAGCTCTTGGAATCAACTTGTACTGTGGGACAGGGGTTTAACTCAGTGGGACAGGCAGCATCTCTGGAGAGAAGGGACGGGTGATGTTTCAGGTCGAGACCCTTCTTCAGACTGGATATCACTGTTATTGTTACCTAGTTACCTAGGCTTGTGGACTTGAGATATAGCGAGAGGTGAGATAGACTGACTTGTTTAGTTTAGTTTAGTTTAGTGTGAAAACCACAGATCAGGGCAGGATGGTCAAGGAAATGTAGAATGGTTTATTGTTGTCAGACCTGGTCGGTCCTTTTCTAACCTTACATTCTCTTTGCACCCTTCCATACCTCTAGCCTCCCTCTCTCCTGACTCTGAGTCTGAAGAAGGGTCTTCACCCGAAACGTCACCCATTTCTTCTCTCCAGAGTTGCTGCCTGTCCCGCTGAGTTACTCCAGCATTTTGTGTCTATCTTCGGTGTACCTTATGGATGGGGCAGGTTGGGAGAGATATGGACCAAAAGCGGGCAGGTGGGACTAGTGCAGCTGGGACATGCTGGCCGGTGTGGGGCCGAAGGGCCTGTTTCCACACTGTATCACTCAGTGACTCTATGGAAACCAACAGCTGTAGTTCCTGCCTGTATATCGTCTCTTGCTAATTGATTTTCAGCACAAATGTATCACCTGGCCCAGGCAAAGTCGGTCTTTTGCTGACACAGCTCCATGAAGCTGGAGACCACCTGTTGAAATATCTCTGTTTAAATCATCTCTAACATGCTAATATAAAACAGAATCCATTTGGAGCTTTAAGGGCCTGTCCCACTTGGCCGTCATTTGCGCCTCATTTACGCGTTATACGTAAAATAGGTCCACGCATCATGATACGTGACGTTGCGCGCAAATCACGCGTCATCACAGCCGTCTGGTGCGAGTGACGTCATTAGAATACCCTGCGGCACGCGGCAGGACGTTGACGCAAGGATGTTTACGCACGGTGACGTAACCATGCGTCACCAAGCGATACACGTGAGACGTCAGGACGCCAGCGTACGACGCCAATGCGTCAGCGTGCATACGCGATACGTCACGCAGGTGGCGCGCGAGGATTTCGTCCCTGTACTAAATCCTGGAGCGCCGTGCGATACCGCGCGCCACCGTATACGATTCCACGCCTCACCATGCGCAACGCACGCGGACCCCACGCTTCACGACGCGTCGACCTAATTTACATATAACGCGTAACTGAGGCGCAAATGTCGGCCAAGTGGGACAGGCCCTTTACCATTCAGTTCTGTTTCCCATCAGCACCACTATTAAACCACTGAGACTTTGTGAATGAAACCAGGCTCTAATGTACTGCTAGAAAAAAGTTTGAACATAGTCAGGAAACATAGAGAGAGGGCATTTTAGTGAAATATGATACCCTCTGTCTTACAGAAATGCAGTGGCCCTCGAGACCAAAGTTGAAGTGAAGATTTACATGGGTAGGAAAGAACTGCAGATGCTGGTTTAAACCGAAGGTGGACACAAAATGCTGGAGTAACTCAGCGGGACAGGCAGCACCTCTGGAGAGAAGGACTGGGTGACGTTTCGGGTCGAGACCTTTCTTCAGACTGAGAGTCGGGGGGAGATACAGAGATAAGAAAGGGGAAGGTGTGAAAAAGTGACATCCAAAGAGATGGGGATCAAGGAAGATGTCGAATAGATCATTGTTCGCTCGGAGAAGGTGACAACAAAGCAAACAGAGATAAAATGTAACCGGGGACAGTTAGACTGGTCAGTGGACTGGGACAGGGGAGGGATGGAGAGAGAGGGGGAAAGGAAGTGTCACTTGAAGATAGAGAAGTCAATATTCACACCGCAAAGGTTCTTGCTCCAAAACTGTGTAAAGGGATACAGATTCAATGGATAGGGTCTCCATTGTGAGTGGAATAGAAATCGTGGAGGTTTATGTTCCTTCACTGGACTCCAGAAAAACGTGGAGACCGCGGTCGAATCTCCAGTAATCATCCTTTACGGGATCTTCACGGTGAATGTTCGCCGGGAACGTCCACGTGGGAACGCTGAACGTCCCCCCGTTACGCAGCTGAATGTCAGAAGGTCCACGTGGACCATCCAACGTGGCAGCAGATGATGTGGGCCAGCTTCCCCGGGAACAACCACTTCCCCGCTACGACCCTTTACCAGTCAAGTCACCATTAGCACCACAACAGTATTCCCTGCCACAGAAGGCAGTGGAGGCCAAGTCACTGGATGTTTTCAAGAGAGAGTTAGATTTAGCCCTTAGGGCTAATGGAGTCAAGGGATATGGGGAGAAAGCAGGATGATCAGCCATGATCATATTGAATGGTGGTGCTGGCTCGAAGGGCCGAAAGGCCCACGTACACCTATTTTCTATGTTTCTAACATTTCCCCCTGGCTGGTCTAATCGATGCCATTTGCCGAGTTTTGTGCACATATTCTGCAACGCTTTCCCAAGCTGCCTTTTGTTCTCCCAGGCTGCACCTGTCCAATCTGTACACGTTCTCACTCAGCTCCCGTCTCTCTCTCTCTCTCTCTCTCTCTCTCTTCCAAGTCTCATTGTTCCTCCTTTCCCATCTGTTGCTAAATCCTAACGCCAACATCCTCACCTACCTCATCAAAGAAAAGGAAGCATGAAGTCACTTACAACCCAGCGGTATGAGTAATGGTTCCTCTAACTTCAAGTAACCCTTGCATCCCCGCAATCTCCATCATTCCCCCACCCGTGTGTGTGTGGTACCAGCTTCAAAGTCGCCTTGTTGAGTCTCATTGTCTGTAACTCGTTTTCACCTAGCTCACAGCCAACAAGGGCCTGTCCCACTTTCACGACCCAATTCACGACCTCTGCCGAGTTTGCCCTTGACTCATACTCGCAACATGGTCCTAGGAGGTCGTAGGAGGTCGTAGGTAGGTCGTAGCAGGCCGTGATGCTAGTCGTAGGTACTCGTGGCATCAAGTAGGTCGGGGCGTTTTTTCTAGCCTGATGACAAATGTCCACGAGTAAAAAAGGTCGTGAATTAGGTCGTGAAAGTGGGACAGGCCCTTTACTTCTGTGCATCTCTTTCATCATTTGTTCTATATCTCTCTACATCACCGTCTATATCTCTCGATTCCCTCACCCCCAACTCCCAGTCTGACGATGGGCCTCGACCCGAAACGTCACCCATTCCTTCTCTCCAGAGATGCTGCCTGACCCGCTGAGTTACTCCAGCATTTTGTGCCGATCTGCCGTTTAAACCAGCATCTGCAGTTCCTTCCTCCACATTAAGTCACAATATTCCCAACACATTGCGGAGAGATCAATTACGGTTATTTCATTGGATAGGGGGCGTTGAGCAAGGAAGGCATTTAATGAGAAATGTACGGAGCGCTCGTCCCTGCATCCTCCATCAATGTCTTTGGGCAGACTGAAAATAATTAGAGCGGCACGGTGGCGCAGCGGTAGAGTTGCTGCCTTACAGCGCCAGGGACCCGGGTTCGATCCTGACTACGGGTGCTGTCTGTATGGAGTTCATACGTTTTCCCCGTGACCTGCCTGGGTTTTTTCCGAGATCTTCGGTTTCCTCCCACACCCCAAAGACGTACAGGTTTGTAGGTCAATTGGCTTGGTATCATTG
>CM075979.1:84923744-84956244 GCA_038087875.1 Malacoraja senta
GTTGGGCCATAGGGCCTGTCTCCACGCTGTGTCACACTATGACTCTAAAATGACAACAGAATCTCCACAAAATCATGATGATCCACGATGAGCCTGCAGGCCCATGATATTAATTAATATTTGTAATTAAAGCCAAAACAGACTGAATTATCGTGATATTGTTTCAAGCCCTCGGTCCTTGTTAGATTTTGTAAAATATGTAAAGTTGCAAAAATGGTTTCAAACCCCGAAGACATTGTCGTACATCTTTTGTTCCCAAGAGTGGGCAGGCGTTCAAATAACTACCAAACAGCAGTGGGTGAAACAGAACGATTTTTTTTCTCCATTTCAATAATCAAAATGCTTTGAAACAAACGCTTTCAAGAATGACAGCATGAAAACACAATTGGAAGGAACTGCAGATGCTGGAACATCGAAGGTAGACAAAATTGCTGGAGAAATTCAGCGGGTGCAGCAGCATCTACGGAGCGAAGGAAATAGGCAACGTTTCGGGCCGAAACCTTTCTTCAGACTGATGTAGGGCGGGGAGAAGAAAGGAAAAAGGAAGAGGAGGAGCCCGAGGGCTGAGGGAGAGCTGAGAAGGGGAGGAGACAGCCAGGGCTACCGGAAATTGGAGAATTCAATGTTTATGCCGCTAGGGTGCAGACTGCCCAAGCAGAATATGAGGTGCTGCTCCTCCAATTTCCGGTGGTGCTCAATCTGGCCATGGAGGAGGCCCAGGACAGAGAGATCGGATTTCGGAATGGAGGGGGAGTTGAAGTGCTGAGCCACCGGGAGATCAGGTTGGTTAATGCGGACCGAGCAGAGGTGTTCGGCGAAATGATCGCCAAGCCTACGCTCGGTCTCACCGATGTAGATCAGCTGACATCTAGAGCAGCGGATGCAATAGATGAGGTTGGAGGAGATGCAGGAGAACCTCTTGTCGCACCTGGAACGACTGCTTGGGTCCTTGAATGGAGTCGAGGGGGGAGGTAAAGCAACAGTGTGTTAAATATGCCCCCCCATTGACCTAACTCTTTTAAATCTTCTGTTTGCCTGTTTGGAAGTTGTTGTCGATTCAAAACCATGTTTTAATAAACCAAGTAGCTGCTTGCAAATATGCATGTAGACCCTATGGCACAACTGCTGCAGCGCTGCAGGGCTAATGATTCACCTGCAGGCGTTACAATTATTTTAAAATATATTCCACTATTAGAACTGTGCCAATGAGTATATTTAAGGAGTGTGGGAAGGAACCACAGATGCCGGTTTGAATCGAAGATAGACACAAACAAGCTGGAGTAACTCAGCGGGTCAGGCAGCATCTCTGGAGAGAAGAAATGGGTTGAGTCTTCTTCAGTCTGAAGAAGGGTCTCGACCCAAAACGTCACCCATTCCTTCTCTCCAGAAATGTTGCCTGTCCCGCTGAGTTACTCCAGCTTTTTGTGTCTTCTTTCTTAGGCCCACTTCGGTCATGGCTGACCATGGGTGTCTCCAGGGTGCTCTTCCCTCTATGGAGGACGCCTGTGCGTGACTTTGTTTAACGTGGGGAAACTGGTGCACAGACAGCCACCCCACGGTCCTGACAGATCTGGGTCAGGATCCAGTGGCATGGAGTCCAAGATGACCGGAGACCCTTTACTGCTGCAGCCTTCATCCGCCTTCCCAGCCGTTGTGACGCTCCACTAAGATCAGCCATCGGCCTCCGCCTGTTCCACCGTTGAGGTCTTGGTTGGATTGCTCTTTGTCAGAGACCTCCCCCTCGACCTTACCGCCATGGGTGGCCCTACCAGGAGCATGGCTCCAGACGGCATCGCTCTCAGGAGCTCAGGACCACACAAGCTTCTCCCCCACGACAAGGTGACAATCCACGGAGAAGCATTTGTGTCTATCTTAGTATATTTAAGAATGTATCAAAATGTAGAAATGATAACTGCATGCCAATAAACAACCACTAAAAATATTATTTCAGTTTTGGATCAGGAAACTGGTGCCATTGGGGATGCTCGGGTCATGTATTCCTCTTCATATTTTTCCTTCTAAAGAAGGCTTTTGATATATTGGCCATCATCAGGCAGGGGAGCAACTGGGAGGTTCTGCTACAGTTGCACAAGACGTTGGAGAGGCCGCATTTGGAGCATTGTAGATGGACCCAAAATGGTGGAGTAACTCAGCATGTCCAAGCTTCACTCTGGCAGCAAGGTGGCGCAGGGGTAGAGCTACTGCCTTACAGCGCCAGAGTCCCGGGTTCGATCCTGACCACGGGTGCTGTCTGTACGGAGTTTGTACATTCCTCCCGTGACCCGCGTGGGGTTTTCCCCGGGTGCTCCGGTTTCCTCCCACACTCCAAGGACATACAGGTTTGACGGTTAATTGGCTTGGTACAAGTGTAAACTGTTCCTAGCATGTGTAGGATAGCGTTGGTGTGCGTGGATCGCTGGATGGGTGAGAACTCAGTGGGCCGAAGGGCCTGTTTCCGTGCTGTATCTCTAAACTAAACTAAACGTTTAGGAAGGAACTGCAGATGCAGGTTTACACTGAAGATAGACACAAAGTGCTGGAGTAACTCAGCGGATCAAGCAGCATCTCGGAAGAAAAGCAATAAAGTGACATTTCGGGTCGAGACCCTTCTTCAGACTAAACCAAATGTTTATCGTTCCACAGACTTTTTTTCACCTTTTTCAGTTTTTAAATTCTATTTTTAAACCTGGAAATCATTAGAGATGTCCTGAGCTTGTGAAGGAAGTTTTATAAATGCCTGGTACACAAAAATGCTGGAGAAACTCAGCGGGTGCAGCAGCATCTATGGAGCGAAGGAAATAGGCAACGTTTCGGGCCGAAACCCTTCGCCTGGTTTGACTGTTTCAGCAGTGGAGCTTGTACTGCTCAGTTGCAATCTCTCTGATCGAGATCAAAATGATTCTGTGATCTGCAAGTTCAGCAACAGAGGTTTTTGGTGTAAAAAGAGATAAATAAATTGGCTGCTGGCAGAATGACTTCAAAGGAAATGCTTGCAAAGCCTTCTGGGCTGTGCCTCGTGGATGGACTGGTCACCATGGAAACCTCCACAACTGGATAAAGGAGACTGTGCTGGAAGGAGCTGCAGATGCTGGTTTAAACCAAAGATGGACACATAAAAGCTGGAGTAAATCAGCGGGACAGGCAGCATCTCTGGAGAGAAGGAATGGGTGACGTTTCGGGTCGAGACCCCTCTTCGGACCTCAGAGTCAGAGGAGAGGGGAACACAGAGATAAGGAAGGGCGAGGTGTGAAAACGAGACATCAAAAGAGATGCGAGCGACAACAAAACACTGGAGTAACTCAGCGGGACCTTTGCTGCTTGTCTTGCCTTGTTGTCACCTTCCCCTCAGCCAACAATGAACCATTCTAAGGTACACAAAAATGCTGGAGAAACTCAGCGGGTGCAGCAGCATCTATGGAGCGAAGGAAATAGGCAACGTTTCGGGCCGAAACCCTTCTTCAGACTGATAGGGGGTGGGGAGAAGAAAGGAAAAAAGGAAAAATGCGGAGGAGGAGCCCGAGGGCTGGGGGAGGGGAGGAGACAACCAGAGGGCTGATGAAGGGGAGGGGACAGCCAGGGCTAGCAGAATTGGGAGAATTCAATGTTCAAGCCCCCAGGATGTAGACTGCCCAAGCGGAATATGAGGTACATTTCCTCCAATTTACGGTGTTGCTCGCTGTGGCCATGGAGAAGACCCAGGACAGAGAGGTCAGATACGGAATGGGAGGGGGAGTTGAAGTGCTGAGCCACCGGGAGATCAGGTTGGTTAACGCGGACCGAGCGGAGGTGTTCGGCGAAACGATCGTCAAGCCTCCGCTTGGTCTCACCGATGTAGATCAGCTGGCATCTAGAGCAGCGGATGCAATAGATGAGGTTGGAGGAGATGCAGGTGAACCTCTGTCGTACCTGGAACGACTGCTTGGGTCCTTGAATGGAGTCGAGGGGGGAGGTGAAAGGACAAGTGTTGCATCTCTTGCGGTTGCAAGGGAAAGTACCAGGGGAGGGGGTGGTATGGGAGGGAAGGGAAGAATTGACAAGGGAGCCATTCTACATTTCCCTGTCCTTTTCACACCTTAAAATTCTATTGTCTATTGTCTAAATTCACTTTGTACTCTTCCATATCCCTCGTTTCCCCCCCCCCCACCCCCCCCCCCCCCACCCGACTCTCAGTCTGAGGAAGGATCTCGATCCGAAACGTCACCCATTCCTTCTCTCCAGTGATGCTGCCTGTCCCGCTGCGTCACTCCAGCTTTTTGTGTCTATCTTCTGGATAAGGAGAGCGTCGATCAAGCCCTAGACTTTAATTCAAAGAAGGTAGCAGCGGATGCAACTTCAGCTCTTCAAAGTTTGAGGAAATGAAATCGAGAGCTTTGAATAGTTGCCCGCAAGCTGTAAACAACTGCACAAAAGTTGTGGCTAAAAATATCTTGGAGAATGGAACAGCATAAAGTACAAATACTCTTGCAAACTGTATAAAGTTCCCTTCCCGATAGTTTAGTTTCCTTCAGTTTAGTTCAGAGATACAACCCGGAAACAGGCCCTTCGGCCCACCGTATCCTACACCATAATGTGTGTAGGATAGTGTAAATGGGCGGGGATCGCATGCGATCCCCGCCCATTTACACTATCCTACACACACTAGGGACATTTTTACATATACACCAAGCCAATTAACCTACAAACCCGTACGTCTTCGGAGTGCGGGAGGAAACCGAAGATCTCGGTAGAAAACCAAGGCAGGTCACGGGGGTGAACGTACAAACTCCGTACAGACAGCGCCCGTAGTCGGGATCGAACCCGGGTCTCTGGCGCTGTAAAGGCGGCAACTCTACCGCTGTGCCACCGAGCCACTCTACTTTCAGTCTGGAGAAGGGTTGTGGCCCGGAACGTTACCCATTCTTTTTCTCCAGAGATGCTGCCTGACCCGCTGAGTTACTCCAGTACTTTGCGTCTGTCTTCAGAGTAAAGACACCGGTGGTGAAGGAGGAGGAAGAAGCTTAGTTTGTGGTCTTCTGTTCGCATCCTCTATCCTCTAATGTCTCTCTAATCATTAAACAGTACAAGCACGGGAACAGGCCCTTCGGCCCACAGTGTCCGTGCCAGACATGATGATGCCAAGTTAAACTGGTCTCCTCTGCCTACAGGTGATCCGTATCAATGAAGATAGACACAAAATGCTGGAGTAACTCAGCAGGACAGGCAGCGTCTCTGGATGGAAGGAATGGGTGACGTTTCGGGTTGAGACCCTTCCCTGCATATCCAAGCCTCTTGAAAACCCCAATCGGATCTGCTTCCAACACCACCCCTGGCAGCAGGTCAGAGGCATCCTCCACTCTCAATGTAAAAACCTGCCCTGCAATAAATCCTTTAAACTTTGCCCTTCTCACGTTAGAGTTGTGCACTCTAGTCCTTGACATTTACACTCTGGGGAATAAGGTTATGCGTCTATCCTCGCCATGCCCCCTCATAAGTTTATATCTTTCTCTCTGTTTGTCCGACCTCTCCTTAGATTTTTAGACTTTAGAGATACAGCCCGGAAACTGGCCCTTCGGCCCACCAGTCCGTGCCGACCAGCGATCACCTGGTACACTAGCACTATCCTGCAGGAAGGATGGGAGACTATTTTACAACTTACCGAAATCAATTAACTGACAAACTTGCATGTCTTTGGAATGCGGGAGGCAACCGGAGCACCTGGAGACAACCCACGCGGTCTCAGGGAGAACACACAAATTCTGTACAGACAGCACCCATCGTCAGGATCAAACGCAGGGCTCTGGCGCTGTAAGACAGCAACTCTACTGCTGTGCCACCTTGCCGCCCCCTTGGTAATACCATCTAATCCAGGCAACATTCTGGCAAACCTCTTCTGCACCCTCTCCAAAGCCTTCCCATCCTTCCTGTAATGGGGCATGAAAACTGCAGACAATACTCCAGATACACACAATACTCCAGATACACACAATACTCCAGATACACACAATACTCCAGATACACACAATACTCCAGATACACACAATACTCCAGATACACACAATACTCCAGATACACACAATACTCCAGATGTACACACAATACTCCAGATGTACACACAATACTCCAGATGTGCACACAATACTCCAGATGTACACACAATACTCCAGATGTACACACAATACTCCAGATACACACAATACTCCAGATACACACAATACTCCAGATACACACAATACTCCAGATACACACAATACTCCAGATGTACACACAATACTCCAGATACACACAATACTCCAGATACACACAATACTCCAGATGTACACACAATACTCCAGATACACACAATACTCCAGATACACACAATACTCCAGATGTACACACAATACTCCAGATGTACACACAATACTCCAGATACACACAATACTCCAGATACACACAATACTCCAGATACACACAATACTCCAGATACACACAATACTCCAGATACACACAATACTCCAGATACACACAATACTCCAGATGTACACACAATACTCCAGATACACACAATACTCCAGATACACACAATACTCCAGATACACACAATACTCCAGATACACACAATACTCCAGATACACACAATACTCCAGATACACACAATACTCCAGATGTACACACAATACTCCAGATACACACAATACTCCAGATACACACAATACTCCAGATACACACAATACTCCAGATACACACAATACTCCAGATACACACAATACTCCAGATGTACACACAATACTCCAGATACACACAATACTCCAGATACACACAATACTCCAGATGTACACACAATACTCCAGATACACACAATACTCCAGATGTACACACAATACTCCAGATACACACAATACTCCAGATGCCCACAATACTCCAACCCGAAGTCCTACAAAGCTGCAACATGACTTCCCAACTCTATACTCATTTCTACTAGTCCAACAACCTGACGGCATCATCAAGGTCTCAACCAACTTCAAATCTTGAACTAAGTATAAGCTCAACTTATTTCCAGGCATTAGCCTTTTATTTCTAAATGGTGAGCATTTTGGAGCTAGCAGGCTTCTGTAAAGCAATTATAGTTATCTTAAATGTCCCTTTGACTCCCAGTAGCGCGTGGTCAGATATCATTAAATTCCACGTCCCTAATTCTTTGATGCTTACAAAACGAGTTTTTAAAAAAAATCTCATTGCTGAGGCCCGGAGCTTAGTGGAACAAAAGGTCTATTCGAATAAATATAAAACTTCAATTGTAGAGAATAAGAAAGCTGCTTCTCTATATTAAGAACAAATTATATTGTGCCTTTGTGTCCCTCCAGATGCGCGTTTTGTTCATGAATCAGAAGTAAAGATCGGAACATATTTCTGTGTTAATAACTGTGTATTAGCCAAATGCCACAATCGAGCACAGAACTGATTCAGAGAGGAATTAGGTCACATTGTTCCCAAATCTGTACGCACGCCAAACATGTCAACGTCTTTAAACACATTTATCAGCTTGCCAATGCGTCACAAGGGGAAAAAAACAGTGCTTTTATCATTGGAACAGAGGCTGTCGGTATCAACGAGTCACATCTATTGGAAATCAGAACATAAGCTTACCAAACATAATCAGACTTTTTTTTTTACCCCCTCCCTCAATACGAACACAAAGATTATAGCACAAAAGGTTTGAAGATAACCTGATGGACTCCCAGCAGAAGGTTGTGGGTGCACCTGGTATTCAATCCACAAATATTTCTCTGTCGTGAATGCCGACCACGATCCAGTTTTTAAAACCTTATTTCATTTCCACGAAGGAGATATTTCAGGTTCACTCCATTGTTAATGCAAGTTTTATTTACCTCAGCTTTGATAACAGGGTTTAAAAAAAATAAAAAAAATGAGGAAACTTCCCTGCTTTGAATGCACTATCTATACTTTCATTGGAGTAATCATAGAGTCATGGTAGAGCCAACTAGCCCACACCAGCCATCATGTCCCATCTACACTCGTATCACCTGCTTGCATTTGGCCCATATCCATCTAAACCTGTGATAGACACAAAATGCTGGAGTAACTCAGCGGGACGGGCAGCATCTGTGGATAGAAGGAATGGGTGACATTTCGGGTCGAGACCCTTCTTCAGAAACGTCGCCCATTCCTTCTATCCAGAGATGCTGTCCGAGTTACTCCAGCATTTTGTGTCGATCTTGGGTGTAAACCAGCATCCTGCAGTCCCTTCCTACACATTCCCTCTAAACCTATCCTATCCATGTACCTGTCTAAATATCTCTTAAACGTTGCGGTAGTAATCATGACCCCCTTCATAATTACTAGTATTTCAGGAAATGCTGTCACACTGAAACAGAAATCACATTTGAAAATGGCGTTATTTCAAGAAATAAGTGGATCATGGAGGCATTAGTACAGTGGGTGGGTATTAATGCTAAACAGTATTAGTTGAATTAATACTAAAGAATTGGTACACATGGAGCCTGAAACTGAGCTCAATATAATAAACATGTAGTGAAAGAAATTGGAAGTAATTTAATGCTACAAGACCTCTACAAACGTGATATTGCCCCTGGCCAACACTACAGTGTAGACGCACTCTAGGAATTTTGTTGTTCCTGTTTTAGAAAGGCCAAGAGCAGGCAGGTGAGACTAGTGTAGCTGGGACATGTTGGTCGGTGTGGGCAAGTTGGGCCTAAGGGCCTGTTTCCACACTGTAACACTCTGTGACTATATGACTCTAAGTGCAAAAGAGCACATGTCTATTTGCGTGTGAGATATAGAACAGTACAGCACAGGAACAGTCCCTTCAGCCCACCATGTCTGTGCTGAACATGATGCCAAGTTAGACTAATCTCCTCTGCCTGCAGATGACCCATTTCCCTCCATTCCCTCCATATCCGTGTACCCATCCAAAAGCCTCCAAAATGCCACTATTGTATCTGTCTCCACCACCAACCTGGCAACACATTCCAGGCACCCACCACTCTTGTGTAAAACAAACTTGCCCTGAAACATGTCCTTTAAACTTTGCCTCTCTCACCTTAAAGTTATGCCTTCTAGTCTTTGTCACTTCCACCCTGGCACAAAGGCCCTGACTGTCTATCCCACTTAAGCCTCTCATCATTTGATATAGTTCTATCAGCTCTCCCCTCCCCTCTCATTCCAAAACGGTGTTGGTTTAATGATTGAACCATTCATCCCTGGCATTTGCTTCTCAAAAAAGGTCATTTTCTTTATCTCACTTTGTTTACACTTTAAATCCAGTCCAAGTGGGAACTTTATGAAGAACTACTGTCACCTTGTGGCTGCTTGTTAGAAAACTCTGAGGGCCCTGTATCTGTTAGTCAGTAACAGAATCCGTGTTTAAAAGCCTATTAACTTAGCCTAAGAGCAGCAGTTTCCCTGATAAAACTCTGGATAAATACACCGCATGATAAATGCATGGACAATGTCCTTTAAACTTTGGTCTGAAGCCTGAAATCTGTAACTTCCAGGTACAGGAGCAGTTTTGTCCCTACGACCAGCAGGCTATTACATACTACAAGGTAGGTAGGTTTTTTTTGTTTTTGTTTTTGTTTTGTTTTTGTTTTTGTTTGTTTGTGTGTGTGTGTGTGTGTGTGTGTGTGTTTGTGTGTGTGTGTGTTTGTGTGTGTGTGTGTGTGTGTGTGTGTGTGTGTGTGTGTGTGTATGTGTGTGTGTGTGTTTGTGTGTGTGTGTGTGTGTGTTTGTGTGTGTGTGTGTGTGTGTGTGTGTGTGTGTGTGTGTGTGTGTGTGTGTGTGTGTGTGTGTATATTTATGTGTGTATATATACACACATGTACGTATACATACACACACACACACACACACACACATATATAGGTGTATGTATGTGTATGTATATATATGTATATGCGTGTATGTATATATACATATACAGACACACAAAACTTTTCTCGTTTATCATATTGTTGACGGTGTACCATGTTTACATATCCTGTTGTGCTGCTACAAGTAAGAATGTCCTTTTTCTATCTGGGACATACAACAATAAACCACTCTTGACTCTATTTGTGAACCAGTTCCATTGGCTTCATCTCTGCAGAGTTGAGAAAAGGCAGAAACCTCACCAATCTCCCCACCTCTGACGTCCGTCTACACAGTCTGACTGGAATATGTATTTGCACATCTAGCATTCCGATTTGTCCTTAAATCAGACGTTTAGACTGTGGGACATATTGGGGCCCTGACAAAAGTTGAAGGCAATATGGGAGAAGACAACAACTTTGAAAGGAATCAAAACCTGCAGACGCTGAAAATCTGAAATTAAATCTGAAAAATGTTGCTGTGATGAAAGGGTTAATAGCCTGAAACATTGACTGCTTCCATCCCCATACCTGCCGCTTGCCCTTTAGTTTCGAGATAGAGCGTGGAAACAGGCCCTTCGGCCCATCGAGTCCGCGCCGACCGCACACTAACGCTATCCTACACACACTAGGGACAATTTCCATTTATACCAAGCTAAATAACCTGCAAACCTGCACGTCTTTGGAGTGTGGGAGGAAACCGGAGCACCCAGAGAAAACCCACGCAGGTCACGGGGAGAAGGTACAAACTCCGTACTGACAAGCACCTGCAGTCGGGTCTCTAACACTGTCAGGCAGCAACTCTACCGCTGCGCCACCATGCTGCCCAGACTCGCTGAATGTTTCCAGAATTTTTCAATTATAGGAGAGAGAAGAGGTTTACTGATTCTGCACAACTTTCATTATCTTACTGTGTAATGACTTGAACTCATATGTTACAAGTATGTAAGTGCAAGTGAAGTTAGCCCATTGTTTCCACACCAGCTCTTTGAAAGAGGTCTCCTGTCCCAGAAACCTGTAAAACACTCAGCAAACTTTCATGGGTCTCAACCCAAATCGTCACCCATTCCTTCTCTCCAGAGATGCTGCCAGTCCTGCTGAGTTACTCCAGCATGTTGTGTCTATCTTCGGTTTAAGACAGCATCTGCAGTTCCTTCCTTACACTAAATTCTCATGGTCCAATGCTAAACTATACTTCAATGAAGATTTGTGAGTATCTTTTTCTATCAGGCTCATGCTGTTACTTTACCATCTAGCCACTTTAGTTTAATTTAGAGATACAGCTGGGAAACTGTCCCTTCGGCCCACCGAGTCCGTGCCATCTGCTGATGACCAGTAATCAGTTCACACTAGTACCATGTAATCCCACTTGACTTTTTCATCCCTAGACACTGGGGGCAATACACAGGGGCCAATTAAACAACAAACCCGCACGTCTTCGGGATGTGGGAGCACTTAGAGGAACCGCACGCGGTCACAGGTAGAACGTGCAAACTCCACGCAGATAGCGGCAGAGGTCAGGATCGAACCCGGGTCACTGGCGCTGTGAGGTAGCGGCTTTATCCGCTGTGCCGCTGAGCCTCATCAAGCAAGGTCCTGGCTTTGAACGGATTATGCATTCAATGAAAGCCCCTCTGGGGAGAATCTTGTTTGCCCAGACACATTTCATTGACTGTCTACTGCTGGAAACAATTTATCACCAAGAACTGCCGATGCATTGAAGATTGTTTCATTAAAAATAATGTTCTCGTGCAACCATGCCATGTTTGGCTTGATACACCATCACCTCACCCGCCAAGTCACGGAAATGCATGTTTTGTTTTAAACTCCATCATTAACTTAATTACTTTAACCTTCTGATCGAGTGATTAGTTGGTTTCCTCAGTGCGACATTCTTTGAGTACATTTTTCACATCACGTGGACTTTGTTGAGCAAGGAAGCAAATTTTTATTGTCATTGTAAAATATTTAATTAGCACGGTGGCGCAACGGTAGAGTTGCTTCCTTGCAGCGCCAGAGACCCGGGTTCGATCCTGACAACGGGGGCTGTCTGTACGGAGTCTGCACGTTCTCGCCGTGATCTGTGTGGGTTTTTTCCGTGAGCTCCGGCTTCCTCCCACACTCCGAAGACGTGCAGGTTCGTGGGCTAAAGATGGACACATAAAGCTGGAGTAACTCAGTGGGTCAGACAGCATCTCTGGAGAAAAATAGTAGGCAATGTTTCGACCCAACGCCTATTCCTTTTCTCCAGAGATGCTGCCTGACCTGCTGAGTTACTCCAGCTTTTTGTGTCTGTCTTCGGTTTAAACCAGCATCTGCAGTTCCTTCCTACATAGGTTGGGAGGCTAATCAGCTTCATATAATGGTAAAATGACCCCTAGAGTGTGCAGGATAGTGTGCGGGGATCAGTAGGTGGCGTGGATCCAGTGGGCCAAAGGGCCTGTTTCTAAACTGTCTCTAAACTAAACTAGAAGCTTTACAGTTAAATTCCTTTATTTTCAAATCGCAGTGATATGAATTGGTGAACTTTTAGCAGCTTGCAGCGTTTTAGTCTCCCGTGTAATCGGTTAACCAGTTAGAGCCGGCTAATTGATGCCAAGTGACACAGAAATACAAGAACCTGGGCTAAATAAATCTCTGGCCCAGGTTAAAAGTGCGACATCATATTAGCTCTCCATCGTCTGCGGGCAATGGCATTCACGGTGCTGACAAAGCGAGGAGGTCGCGGTTAGGACGACACCAGTAAAAGTGCATTAAATGCTTACTGAATTAAATCAAGTTCGGGTTGGCTTTTGAGGTGAATGAATGATACTTTGTTATCACGTGTGACACGCCACCGATTCTTTGTTTGGTGTACACAGGGTATGCGAAGAGTTGCTACATAAAGGGCATCGACAAAGTTACAAAGTATTCCATTTTGTCCCCAATGGCCCCTCTTTGTTCTCGGCGCCCCCTCCCCATGACAGGTTCCCCTTGGTTTACAGCACCCCCTCCCCCAATGCCTGGCCCCTCTTTATTCTAGGCGGCCCCCAAACCACTCTGGGTCCCTCTTTGTTACAACTTATAAGGTGGAAGCTGTTAGGATCCATAGTAACCACATCTGCAATAAGTGTCAAAAAAAAAGTAAAAATCCATCTACGTCTCTTCCAAATATACTGAGCGACCACAGACCTTTTGAGGTAGATAGTAATCACCATGACTTGGGTATAGTTTCTGTTTTAGTGTTAGAGATTCAGCGTGGAAACAAACCCTTTGGCCCACCGGGTCCGTGTCGACCTACGATCACTAGCTCTATCCTGCACACCAGGAACAATTTACAGAAGCCAATCAATCTACAAACCTGCTCGTCCTTGGAGTGTGGGAGGAAACCGGATCCCCCGGAGAAAGCCCACGCGGGCGGCACGAACTGGGTGGGCTGAAGGGCCCGTTTCCACACTGTCTCTCTAAACTAAACCAAGAAGTCTTCAGTTAGAATGGTCCCAAGTAGTGGCATCAATACCTACAGATAGTCTGGTACTGGGGATGTTCTTAGTTTACAGTTTAGTTTAGAGATACAGCGCGGAAACAGGCCCTTCGGCCCACCGAGTCTGCGCCGACCAGCGATCCCCGCACACTAACACTATCCTACACAGGTAGACAAAAGTGCTGGAGAAACTCAGCGGGTGCTGCAGCATCTACGGAGCGAAGGAAATAGGCAACGTTTCGGCCCGAAACCCTGAAGGAAATAGGCAACGTTTCGGGCCGAAACCCGGAAGGGTTTCGGCCCGAAACGTTGCCTATTTCCTTCGCTCCATAGATGCTGCCGCACCCGCTGAGTTTCTCCAGCACTTTTGTCTACCTTCGATTTTCCAGCATCTGCAGTTCCTTCTTAAACACTATCCTACACATACTAGGGACAATGTACAATTATACCAAGCCAATCAACCTACAAACCTGTACGTCTTTGGAGTGTGGGAGGAAACCGGAGCTCCCGGAGAAAGCCCACGCAGGTCACGGGGAGAACGTACAAACTCCGTACAGACAGCATCCGTAGTCAGAATCGAACCCGGGTCTCTGCCGCTGTGAGGCAGCAACTCTACTGCTGCACCACCGTGCCGCCCCTACTTCTTGTCTACTCTACCTCAACAGTTGCTGGCACGCTGTGGGCACGATGGAAATAAAAATGTTTCTTGTCCTCATAGCAACAAAATGGGAATTAAATAAAAAACATATCCAAGTTACCAATATTAGTCGTGCACAATTAAACACAGATCTCTGCCTCTGCAGAATTTTTTGCCTCGGTGGAGGCAGGTTCTCTAGATGCTTTCAAGAGAGAGCTAGATAGGGCTCTTAAAAATAGCAGAGTCAGGGGTTATGGGGAGAAGGCAGGAACGGGGTACTGATTGGGGATGATCAGCCATGATCACATTGAATGGCGGCGCTGGCTCGAAGGGCCGAATGGCCTACTCCTGCACCTATTGTCTATTGTCTATTATCTCCAACTTGTTCGTTCCTTTTGGACTTCACACAGAGGGAATAACCTGCCAGGCACAATGAGAGATTAATTACAAAGCAGCAAAGTGAAGCTCCTGTAATGAATGTTGATCAGCTCACTAGATACCAACAGACAAGTTAACAATGCAGAAAACATTGATGTTTAACACTCCTTCACAAGGCTACATGTTTCAGAACAAGATCTCACAACAGGATTTCCACACTGCAATTGTACGCCATCCCAGGGAGGATATTAACACCGACAATGTATTAACCATCACAAGTTACTGCAGTACTTGTTTGCAATGGTTTGCCAGTTGGAATATTGACTCATTACAGGATCAATTTCAACTGCTCCGAAAGACACCTTAAAACAACTGATCGTGCCCCTCAAAACGCATCGTCATTTATCTCCGGTTTCGGTGGTCACCAAACCAGTTGCAAGCAGTGTCATAGTGTCAGAGTCTTACAGCATGCGAAAAGGCCCTTCGGCCCAACTTGCCTACACCGGCCAACATGTCCCAGCTACACTCGTCCCACCTACCTGCGTTTTGTCCATATCCCTCCAAACCTGTCCTATCCATGTACCTGTTTCTTAAACATTGCCTCAACTACTTCCTCTGGCAGCCTGTTCCGTAAGGTGAAACCAGGGGAATACCCGCGTAGGTCACGGGGAGAACGTACAAACTCCGTACGGACAGCACCCGTGGTCAGGATCGAACCCGGGCCTCTGGCGTTGGAAGGCAGCAACTCTACCGCTGCGCCACCGTGCCGCCCTCTTTGTGTTTTGCCCATGATGCCAGCATAGTGGGTCTCTCTCTGGGCATCTCGTTGAAGTGACTGCCAACAGGTGGTCTGAATTAACAAGCACACGTTGGTATTAAACAGGAACATTGCAAATTGTCAACAACAGGCATTCTGACGTGTAAAGGGCCTGTCCCACTTGGGCGTCATTTGCGCGTCACGCAGGTGGCACGCGAAGATTTAGTGAATCCCAAAATCCTGGGGCACCGTGCGCGACCGCGCATCACTGCCTACCCCACCACGCCTCACCACGCACCATGCACGCGTAAATTATGTCGCGTAAATGACGCCCAAGTGGGGCAGGCCCTTAAGACTGTGGCGACTTCATGCCCACGTGGTTGTTCGTACAGCTTGTTACCACTGGGAGGAGCCAGAGCCGGAGAGAAGAGAGCGGGACAACAACTCCGAGGGCAGGCGCACGAATTGGCCTTATCTGCACACGAGGAGTTCTGAGGAGATTTGATGTTAAAAGGGTGTTCTGGAATAAACGGGGCACAAGGTGGTTGGCAAAGCTTGGTGTCGCTTGTCCGTGAGATTTGGTGGATTCCACAAGACAACTCTGTTGCATGGTTCCAGTCTCACATTTAATTCTCTAGAACCCGCACAATTTTACTGTTCCCACAACCATCTGGATTCACATCTACAACTCCCCTCCCTCTCCCTTTTTACCCCCTCCTCCGTGGCCCACCTAGACTCACACCTATCCCTCCACTCCCCCAGCCATCTTCCCCCTCTGTTCTTGCACCTATTTCTCTCCCCCCCTCCCCCTCCTTCATTCCTTCCTCCGACTTCACAATTCGCAACTTCAATCCTCTAGTCTCACACCTTTCTTTTCATCACTGGCCTTTGTCCAACCATCTGCCTATCGAAAACCCAGCTCGCCTGTGTTCACCTATAACCTCCCACACTTTGACCTGCCCCCCCCCCCCTCTTCCGGCTTTCTTCCCCCCACACACCCACAGTCCGAAGAAGGGTCCCGACCCGAAACATCACCTACCCACGATCTCCAGAGATGCTGCTTGACTCGCGGAGTCACTCCAGCAGGTGGCGCAGCGGTAGAGATCCTGCCTTACAGCTCCGGAGACCCGGGTTCGATCTCTGTCTGTACGGAGTTTGCACGTTCTCCCCATGACCTGCATGGGTTTACGCCACGATCTTCCGTTTCCTCCCACTCCAAAGACGTACAGGTATGTAGGTAAATTGACTTGGTATAAGTGTAATTTGTCCCTAGTGTGTGCAGGATAGTGTTAGTGTGCGGGGATCGCTGGTCGGTGCGGACTCGATGGGCCGAAGGGCCTGTTTCCGCTCTGTATCTCTGAACTAAACTAGCACTTTGTGACTTTTTAGTTAAACCAGCATCTGCAGTTCCTTGTTTCTACATTAGATTGTTGGACTTTGTGTTGTGAGAAGCACTTTGCAACAGCTTAAACCTTTCCTTCCAAACCTTCATTTACTGCTGAATGACGTTCGACTTTCTATTCCCAATGTTATAGTCCATGTTCAGAGCAAATTGAGGCATTGAAAGATAAATCCTACCCCAGACAGACACAAAACGCTGGAGTAACTCAGCGGGACAGGCAGCATCTCTGGACAGAAAGAATGGGTGATGTTTTGGGTGGAGACCCTTCTTCAGACTGAGAGTCAAGGGAGAGGAAAATGAGAGACATGGAAGGGTGAGGTGTGAAAACGAGAGATCAAAGATCACAAGGCGACCGCTGGAGTCTCCGGTAGGAAGCCGCGGTCTCCGGTAAGAAGTGGCCGATTCGGAAGTCCAAGCCGTTGAGGTGGTTCTCCCGTTCCGACGTCGGAGTTCCAACATCTCGGCGACCGGGCCTGAACATCAGGCCGCCCATAGCGGCGAGAGCGAGGGGTTCGGGAGCCCCCCGACCATGGGTCAACAACAGAGGACAACAGAAGAGGAAGACTGAACTTTGGTGCCTTCCCTTACAGTGGGGAAACTTCGATTCCATTGTGTGGGGATGTCTGCGTTAAAGACTATCGTGTTCTGTGCTCTTTTTTACTCGTATCTCTGTATGGTGACCACACATTTCACTGTACCAATTGGTACATGTGACAATAAATGTATCTTGTCTTGTTAACAGAGGCACTGCGACCCAGAGATAGGCCAAATTATGGTCACACCACAAATTGGACAAATTGCCCACTGAGTTATCCCAAACTCTCCGATAAACATAAACATGACACCAACTCTGAATATAGACACAAGGAACCGCAGATGCTGGAGTCTTGCGTAGAACACAGAGTGCTGGAGTAACTCAGCGGGTCAGGCAGCATCTCTGGAGGACATGGATCGCCAATGTTTTGGGTCTGGACTCTGGGTTTTCTTCTTCGCCTTTCCACATCCTCCGGAGATGCTGCCTGACTCGCCGAATTACTCTGGCACTTTGTTTAGTTTAGTTTAGAGAGGCAGTGTGGGCAGCAGGCCCTTCGGCCCACTGAGTCCTGCAATCAAAGCTGCGTTTCATATCATTCCCCATTGGTTTGTGTGTGGCCACGCTGTTCAACGCTGACCATTAGCAAGCTCGATCTCTCGACCTAATTCAACTGCTTCAATTCAGGAAAAACCAGCCCAACTTGGATCACAAATCAGAATTTCTGTCCAAGCGACCATGCTCTGCCTCAGCTCAGTGGGATCAATGATTTTCTTTAATGAGAAAGAATGCATTAAAGTGAACAGATTCACCGAAGCCAAGAAGTTTACCACAGTATAATTCCCCAAGTACTTGGCTGGACAATACACGAGTCCTCATGTACGATTTTTTAGTTACTGTAAATCACAATACAATCACGCTCATTGCTACAGAAACTGAGAAATAACAAGAGAATGTGAGTAGAGGAGCAATGGAGGTCCTACTGCAGTTGTACGGGGCCCTGGCGAGACCACACCTGGAGCATTGTGTGCAATTTTGGTCTCCTAATTTGAGGAAGGACATTCTTGCTATTGAGGGAGTGCAGCGTGAGTTCACCAGGTTAATTCCCGGGATGGCGGGACTGACATATGATGAAAGAATGGGTCGACTGGGCTTGTATTCACTAGAATTTAGAAGGATAAGAGGGATCTTATAGAAATATATAAAATTATTAAGGGATTGGACAGGCTAGATGCAGGAAAAATGTTCCCGATGTTGGGGGAGTCCAGAACCAGGGGGTCACAGTTTAAGAATAAGGGGTTTAGGACTGAGATGAGGAAAAAGCTTTTTCAGCCAGTGTTGTGAATCTGTGGAATTCTCTGCCACAAAAGGCAGTGGAGGCATATTCACTGGATGTTTTCAAGAGAGAGTTAGATATAGCTCTTAGGGCTAACGGACTCAAGGGATATGGGGAGAAACCAGGAACAGGGTTACTGATTTTGGATGATCAGCCATGATTATGAATGGCTCGAAGGGTTGAATGGCCTACTCCTGCACCTATTTTCTATGTTTCTAAATCAGACTTGTAAAAAAGAGAGAGAGAGGGTTAAACACGGCCTGAATTATTTACAAATGTGAAATGCTTTTCAATTCTTAACAATCCCAGTTTAATTTCTGCACATTAACTCAGTTATTTGCCATCAGTTCTTTATTAAACGATATTTAACTCAGACTGTTTTTTTTTTTTAAATCTTGTATGAAGAGTTGTGGTAGAGTTGCTGCCCTACAGCGCCAGAGACCCGGGTTCGATCGGAATTAGCACGGCCTCCTCCCACACTCCAAAGGCGTACAGGTTTGTACGAAAATTGTCTTGGTACAAATGTAACAAATTGTCCCTGGTATGTGCGTAGGATTAAGTTAATGTGCGGGGGGTCGCTGGTCGGCGTGGACTCAGTGGGCCAAAGGGCCTGTTTCCGCGCTGTATCTCTAAACTAAACTAAAGCAAAAAATATGCTGCTGTTAATGTCAGCAAATTGTGCAAAGATAAGTAGGCACTTGTTTGAATATTTGATGCACAGCCACAAAGATGTTTATAATATGTTACAAGAGAATGCCCTTTGGTTTCCGCCTGTCTGGCGACCTGGCTGCAGTTTTCGTTGGTGCTGTCTGCCATCCATGCTCTCCTTCATTTGTCCTTGTACTTGGTAAACAAGCAATGCAAGATGCGGATGGTGGCTTTGGGGTCGACATTGACCACGTCTGTGGGGAGAAGGGACAAGAGGGATCAGAAGCACAAACACAGTTGCTGACCAATCCCATCCTCGGTTATCAGATCAATGAGAATCCCCCACTCAACAGACCATCCCACTGGCTGAGAGAGACACAAAATGCTGGAGATGAGACACAAAATGGAGGAAGGGCGCCTCATATTTCGCTTGGGCAGCTTCCACGGCAGCGGTATGAACATTGACTTCTCTAACTTCAAGTAACCCTGGCTCTCCATCCCTCCGCCCCTTCCCAGTTCTCCGACCAGTCTGACTGTCCTCGATGACATTTTAACTGTTGGCTTTGTTCTCACCTTCTCAAGATTCAAGAGTTCAAGAGAGTTTATTGTCATGTGTCCCAGATAGGACAATGAAATTCTTGCTTTGCTTCAGCACAACAGAATATAGTAGTCATAAATACAGAACAGATCAGTGTGTCCATATACCATTGCATATATATATATATACACATAAATAAGCAGATCAAGTGCAATAGGCTATTAAAGTTCAGATTTTTGTTTGTGTTTAATAGTCTGATGTCTGGATGTTGCAGATTTCAGGCTCCTGTACCTTCTACCTATAACCATATAATATAACCATATAACAATTACAGCACGGAAACAGGCCATCTCGGCCCTTCTAGTCCCTAGAGCTCTATCTAATTAAATCCATCCAGTGACCTGGCCTCCACTGTGGCAGGGAATTCCACAAATTCATAACTCTCTGGGTTAAAAAGTTTTTTCGCACCTCAGTCTTAAATGGCTTTATTCTATAATTTTTAAGAAGCTGAAACTGGCTCAAGTCAAGCTATAATCAGAGATACTGGATCATTAACACACAGGCCACATAAGTTCATGTGATAGGAGCAGAACTAGGCTATTCAGCCCATCAAGTCAACTCTGCCATTCAATCATGGCTGATCTATCTCTCCTTCCTAACATCATTCTCCTGCCTTCTCCCCATAACCTCTGACACCCGCACTAATCAGGAATCTATCTATCTCTGCCTTAAAAGTATCCCTGGACTTGGCCTCCACAGCCTTCTGTGGCAATGAATTCCACAGATTCACCGCCTTCTGACTAAAGAAATTCCTCCTCATCTCCTTCCTAGAGGAAAGTCCTTTGATTCTGAGGCTGTGGCCTCTGGTCCTAGACTCTCCCACTGGTGGAAACATCCTCTCCACATCACTCTATCCAAGCCTTGGCATGGCATCTTCTCCAGGCCTTTCACTATTCGGTAAATTTCAATGCGGTGACCCCTCATCCTTCTAAACTCCAGCGAGTAGATGTCACATGCTCACCCGAGCAAGAGCGGAACTCGCTATCAAAACATGGAGGGGACGGGGGACACGATTCTTTGGCGGCCCCGCGCGCATGCGCACACACACTCACACAAACGCGCGCGAGGCTTCGCAGGCTCAATCCAGCGCTAATGCAGCTCAACGCTGCCTGTCTCACCAGGTTAACTACAGCCCTGACTGGGCTGACGGGACACCAGCGCTGCTTCTCCGCGCTGGCCATATTTCCCGCAAGCCCAGGCAGGACAGGCAGAGTTGAGCTGGGTTTAGCGCTGTTTCTCTGCGCTGGCTGTGGGCCTGTGGGCCTGTGGGCCTGGGGGCACAGCTCGCGTCTGACTCCCGACCTCTCTGGCCACCGGCGGGGGGGGTGGGGGGGGCACTCTGGACAGCGCTGGAGACCCGTGCAGGGATCGATCCTGCCGGGGGATGAGGCGCAGGGGTCTGTGCCACGTCTCCTTCCTCCAATCGCCGCGCTCTATCCTCAGACCCACCCCCCCCCCCCCCACATCTCCCTCCTCCAATCATCGCGCCCTCGATCATCAGTCCCACCTCCACTGTCTCGCGGAAAGCGTAGATTTTAAAATACGGATCACAAAAACTTGGGGGGGGGGGATGTCCCCCACCTCTCAAAACATTGGGGGGGGAGCATGCTTTGAGAGGTGGGGGACATCGACCCCCCCCAAGTTTTTGTGATCCGTATTTTAAAATCTACGCTTTCCGCGAGACAGTGGAGGTGGGACTGCCCCCCCCCCCCCCCCCCCGGGGTTTCCGCCCCTGCACCCGAGTTATCATCTGGGTGACTTCAACCTTGAGGTACTTTGTTGTTGCATCTGAATGACTCCCTTGAAGAGTGTTCACTGTAGTGGAACTATGGATAGGTTGCCATGGCTGTCACTAATTCCTCCAGAATATGCTGTAGACACAAATTGCTGGAGTAACTCAGCGGGACAGGGAGCATTTCTGGAGAGAAGGAATGGGTGACGTTTCGAGTCGAGACCCTTATATTAATTCTGCGGTGATTTGTGTCATGTACCGAGTGCATATCTTTAAGCTGCGGAGAGGGAATTACTATAGCAGTAAACAGGGCCAGGAATTGGTCGACATAGCCAACCCGAGATGACATTGCAAGGTCGTCAGATGAATAGTTCACTCAAAATTTCAATCTTTGTAATTAATTGGTTGCATAGATCTGACATTGTCATCACAGTCCATCAGTGGCCATTAATAAACACTGAAAGAGGATTAAAATGAACAATATTTTCCAAAATAAACCTTCCCCCATCAGATATTCCTTATTTAGTTGTTTAGTTTAGAGATACAGCGCGGAAACAGGCCCCGTTGGCCCACCAAGTCCGCGCCGACCAGCGATCCCCGCACACTAACACTATCCCACACACGAGGGACAATTTACAATCTTTACCAAAGCCAATTAACCTACAAACCTGCACGTCTTTGGAGTGTGGAAGGAAACTGGAGCACCCGGGGAAAACCCACGCGGTCACAGGGAAAGCGTGCAAACTCCATACAGCCAGAGGCCAGTTCGAACTCGGGTCTCTGGCGCTGTAACGCAGCAACTCTAACGCTGCGCCACTGTGCCACGTTGGGTTGTAAGGTCCCCCAGCTGAATATGAGGTGCAGTTTCTCCATCTTGTATGTGTCAACAACAAGAGGAGTCGAATATAGGAGCAAAGAGGTCCTTCTGCAGTTGTACAGAGCCCTAGTGAGACCACACCTGGAGTATTGTGTGCAGTTTTGGTCCCCTAATTTGAGGAAGGACATTCTTGCTATTGAGGGAGTGCAGCGTAGGTTTACAAGGTTAATTCCCGGGATGGCGGGACTGTCATATGCTGAGACAATGGAGCAGCTGGGCTTGTACACTCTGGAGTTTAGAAGGATGAGAGGGCATCTCATTGAAACATATAAGATTGTTAAGGGTTTGGACACGCTAGAGGCAGGAAACATGTTCCCGATGTTGGGGGAGTCCAGAACCAGGGGCCACAGTTTAAGAATAAGGAGTAAGCCATTTAGAACGGAGACGAGAAAACACTTTTTCTCACAGAGAGTGGTGAGTCTGTGGAATTCTCTGCCTCAGATGGTGGTGGAGGCAGGTTCTCTGGATGCTTTCAAGAGAGAGCTAGATAGGGCTCTTAAAAATAGCGGAGTCAGGGGATATGGGGAGAAGGCAGGAACGGGGTACTGATTGGGGATGATCAGCCATGATCACATTGAATGGCGGTGCTGGCTCGAAGGGCCGAATGGCCGACTCCTGCATCTATTGTCTATCCTCACGCTGGCAATGGAGGAGGCCCTGGACAGCAAGGCCGGTATGGGAATGGGAAGAGGATTTAGCAGTTTTTGGAGGAACAGCACCTCATATTTTGCTTGGGCAGCTTACAACCCAAACGTCACCCATTCCTTCTCTGCAGAGATGCTGCCTGTCCCGCTGAGTTACTCCAGCAGTTTGTGTCTAAGGTGATTGGCGACCGGGTGATCCAGCGGGCCTCGGCTGACTTAGCGCAAGTGCTCGGCGAAACGATCGCCTAATCTACACATGGTCTTACCGATGACTGTGAAGTTAAATCTTCATAATCGCAAGGTAAGGGGCAGGATATGCAAAAATAAAGAAGGCAGAGAGACAACCAAGAATGATTCCAGGAATAAGTGGGTTAACCTATGATGAGCCTGTACTCGCTGGAGTTTAGAAGAATGAGGGGAGACCTCATTGAAACGTACAGAATAGTGAATGGTTTGGATAGAGTGGATGTGGAGAGGATGGAGAGTCTAGGACCAGAATTAAAGGATGTTCTTTTAGGAAGGAGATGAGGAGGAATTTCTTTAGTCAGAGGGTGGTGAATCTGTGGAATTCTTTGCCGCAGATGGCTGTGGAGGCCGTTAGTGGATATTTTTAAGGCAGAGATAGTTAAATTCTTGATTACTATGGGGGTCTAGAGATTATGGGGAGAAGGCTGGAGAATGGGGTTAGGAGAGAGAGATAGATCAGCCTTGATTGAATGGCGAAGATGACTTGACGGGCCGAATGGCCGAATTCTTCTCCTGTCACTTATGAACTTACGACTTATGAACCATTATAATCGGCAATGTGACAATAATACTGAACATAGCAATGCACGATCAGGCTTAAAAGAGTGAAAACGTCCATCCTTCTTTTCGCAATCGCCACTGACCTTGGGGATTGATGGGATAATTCAACAGTCCTCTGTCTTTAAGAAGCTCCAGCATGAAGGATACGTTGTGAAGCTGCGTTGAAGGAGAACAGATAATTAAAAACCCTGAGTAAAAACACGCAGATGCCGGAATTCTGAAACTAAATCAGGAGACGCTGGAAGCACTCAGTGGGTCAGGCAGCATCCGTGCTGAGAGGAGCAGAGTAGAAATCGACCTGCTTTTCCTGCGCTCTTCCTGCTTTTGTTTAACATCTCCGAACACAAGGGGAGGGCACGCTGCCAAGATTTCATTCAAGAGATGCCGGAATAATTAATAGAGTTCAGCTTTAAACATTTGGATTGAATCCTGGCTGTTACACTGAGAGTTTTTGCAGAATTCATGAATAGTTTAATCACCCTGAATTCAATTAAGCCCAAGCAACTGAAGATCAGGGATTTGAGAGACTCGTGAGGTAAGCAATTGTGAATCTAGATGCCAAAAAAACACATATACTTGACACTGATTTTTAGTTTAGTTTCACAGTCTGAAGAAGGATCTCGACCCGAAACGTCATCCATTCCTTCTGTCCAGAGATGATGTCTGACTCGCTGAGTTACTTTTTGATGACCATCTTCAGTTTAAACCAGCATCTGCAGCTTCTTCCGACACATTTAGTTTAGTTTAGAGATACAGCGCAGAAACAGGCCCTCCGGCCCACCGAGTCTGCGCCGACCAGCGATCCCCGCACACTAACACCATCCTACACACACTGGGGACAATTTACAATTATACCAAACCAATCTACAAACCTGTACGTCTTTGCAGTGACTTTTTTTGAAACCTTTACGCCACTTAAATGCAGAACCGCACAGGGAAGGTGGAGGAGTCTCATTCAAACAAACACCTACACTGAGTAAATTTGCAATGATATTAAGTTCACTCTGGGTGGTTCCAATAGGGTAGACCCGCTGCCTCACAGTGCCTGAGACTCGGATTCGATCCTGACCTCGGGTGCTGTCTTTGTGGAGTTTGCATGTTCTCCCTGTGGGCTCACTCTGGGTGCCCCACTTCCCTCCCACATCCCAAGGACGTGCGGGTTTGTAGGTTAATTGGCTGCTGCAAGATCCCCCTAGCGTGCAGGGAGTGGATGCAAAAGTGGGATAACGTAGAACTAGTGTGAAAGGTCGATCTGCATATGCATGGGCAGGGTGGCCCAAAGAGCCTGTTTCCATCTTACAATCAGTGGGTGTATGGAACAGGCTGCCAGAGGTAGTTGAGGCTGGGACTATCCCAACGTCTAAGAAACAGTTAGACAGGTACATGGATAATCAATTCAATACTCGATACTACATGGATAGGACAGGTTTGGGAGGGATATGGGCCAAACGTGGGCAGGTGAGGCCAGTGTTGATGGGACACGTTGGTCGGCGTGGGCAAGTCGGGCCTGTTTTCACGCTGTAAGATTCTCTGACTCTAATCAAACATGTATGCATCAGCCTCTGTTGAGGAAGCTGCACTTCTATCCCTCAACACAAGGTGGCCGGTTGCAGAGATGAGCAGAAGGACAATGGCTTCCCCCCCCTCCCCCCAGACTGGGTGTGGAAACTGACCATGTGTGTGGGAAGGAACTGCAGATGCTGCTTCAAACCGAATTCAGACACAAAAAGCTGGAGTAACTCAGCGGGACAGGCAGCATCTCTGGAGAGTAGGAATGGGTGACGTTTCGGGTCCCGAAACGTCACCCATTCCTTCTCTCCAGAGATGCCGCCTGTCCCGCCGAGTTACTCCAGCATTTTGTGTCTGTCTGACCAAGTGAATTATTCCATATGGAACTCCCCTCATCAGGAGACCGGCGCAAAAACGGACAAACGATGAGTTGTTCCTTCCATCTGGGCCGTTAAGTATTGCGACAGAAAGTCTAAAAGGACCACGGGCAGAGGGTGGGGCGATTGTTGTCAGCTCACCTTTTCTTTCTCGTCTGAGGGCCTTAAATGATATTCACTCAGATGAATGAAATATCCTTCCAGCTGTCCAATTAATAGAATCATTATCACTCCATTGGAAAACTGGCAAAAAATAAAGGCAGAAAATAATTAAATTAGGGCAGATCAAGTAATTTATTTTTAGATAATAAATCAATGATTCAGATGGGACAAAATTCTACTTGGGTAGATTTGAGCAAGCTGTAGAATCTCAAGCATATTAAGCAGTTTAGTTTGGAGGTACAACATGGAAGCAGGCCCTTCGGCCCACCAAGTCCATGCTGACCATCATTCACACTTGTTCTCTAATCCTACTTTCCCATCCACTCCCTACACACACCAGGGGCAATTAACCTACGCACCTGCACGTCTTTGGGATGTGGGATGAAACTGGAGCACTTGGAGGAAACCCACTTGGTCACAGTGAGAACGTGCAAACTCCGCATAGAAAACAACACCCGAGGTCAGCATCGAACCCGGGTCTCTGGCGCTGCGAGGGTTAGCAGCTCTACCAGCTGCGCCACCGTGCCACCCATCAATTAAACAATGGAAGAACCGCACTGCTTCTTCAGTCCTCAGATTGTCCCGAGTGCGTGTAGGTTAGCGTTAATGAGCGGGGATCGCTGGTCGGCGCGGACTCGGTGGGCCTGTTTCCGCGCTGTATCCCTAAACTAAAAACGAGACGTACAGACCTGTGCGCTAAAATCGTTCACGGTCACACCAAGCTTTAGCAGATGTCTGTTGACAAAGTGAAGCAATGCCTAAAAGGGAAAACAAAAATGCAGTTCAACTCTGGACCAACTTTGGTTCGGCCAGTTCACCTGTCCCTATCAAATCTGAAAACATAACAAAAGTAGAAACATATTACCTGTTGCACCACCTTTACATTGTCTGGGCCCAGCTTAAAGAGTTCATTAATGGTGTCTGCTTCTAAAAATTACAAAAATAACTTTCAGAATAATATCACCACACCATACAAGTTCTTATTGCAAGAATTCTTATTGCTTCTTATGTGTAAAGTTTAGCTTTAAAAGTTCAATTGAGTTTATTGTCACGTGTACAGTGAAAAGCTTTTTGTTGCGTGCTATCCAGTCAGCGGAAAGTTTTGGAGATTCAGCGTGGAAACAGGCCCTTCGGCCCACTGAATCCACGCCAACCCATTCACACTAGTTCTGTGTTATCCCATTTTTGCATCCACTCCCTGCACAATTCACAGAGGACCAATTAACCTACAAACCCCTCATGTCTTTGGGATGTGGGCGAACGTGCACACAACACAAGTTCTTACTGCAAGATAATTCATATCGTTCAGATTTTGCTTTTTAAGCATCGAAGCTACTTATTTGCAAAGCTTAGTTTAGTTTTAGAGATACAGCATGGAAACAGGCCCTTCTGCCCACCAAGTCCATAACTGATACTAAAACTGAATAATGAAGAATAATCCCGACAACAATGTACATTGATTTGTTTTCTTACCATCATAGAGTTTTAAGGTGAAGGGGAGAAGATTTCATAGGAATCTGAGGGGTAACCTTTTCGCACAAAGGGTGGTGGGTGTATGAACAAGCTGCCAGAGGAGGTTTGTGTGTTATCACATCTTCGCGAAAAAACGACGCAGTAACGATAACATTTTTACATATTCCAGTTGACATTTTTCCCCTCGAGTCCAAAATCTACTTACCTTTCTCTGCCCCTGTCTCTCCCCCTCTGCCCCCCTCTCTCTCTCTCTCTGCCCTTCTCTCTCTGCCTCACTCTCTCTCTCTGTGCCCTCTCTCTCTACCTCCCTCCCTCTCCAGCCGTGCCTGCGAGTTGGGAGCTTTGCGTGAGTGGATAGGGCGGGGGTTGGGGTAAAAGGAGCGGATTAATAATATTAATATAATATCAAGGGGGGGTGGTTAGTGTGTGTGTGTGTGGGGAGTGGTTAGTGTGTGTGTGTGTGGGGGGAGTGGTTAGTGTGTCTGTGTGTGGGGGGGAGGGGTTAGTGTGTGTGTGACGCCGCAGACAGCCCCACCCCCCTGCAACTTGGTCTAGTATACCTCTAAATGTCAGAGTCAGTGAAGTGTTCATATCTTACCTGATGCTTGATTTTGGTCTTCATTCCTATTCCAAAACAAAGTTTACAAATTAAAATCCAATTCAAGTTATCTCTGGTTTATGAACAAGACATAATTATTTTCAATCGTTCTGCAGAGCAGTCATGTGCAGAATTCACAACACCTGATACCTGTCCATACACCTGGAGTCATGTACAAAACATGCTCTGAAATATCCATGGAAGTTTAGTTAAGTTTAGTTTCGAGATACAGCGCGGAAACAGGTCCCTTCAGCCCACTGAGTCCGCGCCAACCAGGGATCCCCGTACACTAGCACTATCCAACACACACTAGGAACAATTGGCTATTTGCACCAAGCCAATTAACCTACAAACCTGCACGTCTTTGGAGTGTGGGAGGAAACCGGAGCATCCAGAGAAAACTCACGCAGGTCACGGGGAGAACATACAAACTCCCTACAGACAGCCTGAAGAAGGGTCCTGACCCAAAAAGCCATCTGTTCATTTCCCTCCACAGATGCCGCCTGACCCGCTGAGTTCCTCCAGCATTTTGATTTTAGCTGAAGACCAACACAGATTCACTTTCACCTGTGATGGCAAAATGTCACAAATTCACTTGTTACAAATAGATTGGTTTAGACTCAGAGAAGAAATGATTCAAATCTCAAAACTCAAAGCGCAGGCAGGTCGATTTATAAGCACCGACACGACCATAGATAATGGGAAAACACTCAGTAGGTCAGACAGCATCCACGTGGATAGAATAATTAACTATGCAGCCAAATGACCTTTATTAGACTCGGCTTTGTCATTTCTCACTTCGAACATCCACATATTTATCCACACCTTCTGAAGCAGGATCTCGACCTGAAACGTCACCCACACCTTCTCTCCCAGAGATGCTGCCTGTCCCGCTGAGTTACTCCAGCTATTTGTGTCTATCTTCAAATATTCATAAAATTCTTCCCACATTAATGAAGCGGTACGATACCTAAAAGATCTTTTTTTTTTTTTTACCTTTTCCCAGTGATATATTCCAAGTGTTTTGATGTTTTTATTCCTGTTTTGTCAACCTGGGAAACCAAGATTTAACAAACTTAAAAGTTGAAGAAAAACAAAGTTGAATTGTTGTGGATTTATACGTACGTTTCAAAATGCCTCCCACCCACGGGAAAGGAATGAGCGTCGGATAAGCGATTAACCTCGTCTGTTTGGTTGCAATATTTACCTCAAGAATTAAGGTTTCCAGGCACACGTTTTCAGGAAGGGGAATATTGGGTCTGAAATGCTTTGTGATGGCAACCACGAGGTGTAACGTGGCTATCAGATCCTTGTTATGGATCACTGAAAGTCAAAGAAAACAAAAAAATTACCATTGAGAAAACCAGCAACCTTTAGATGTGGTGGTGCACATTTGCAAGAGAACATTGTCTATGAATGTGTCAACGTCCCATGGCGTCTATCCATAGAAGTGTGAAAATGCACAAATCCATAGAAGTGTGAAAATGTCCAGATTCGGCGACATTTCCTTCCCGAGAAAGACACAAAAAGCTGGAGTAACTCAGCGGGACAGGCAGCGTCTATGGAGAGAAGGAATTGGTGACATTTCGGGTCGAGAACCTTCTTCAGAGGACCCGAAACGTCACCCATTCCTTCTCTCCAGAGACGCTGCCCGTCCCGCTGAGTTACTCCAGCTTTTCACGTCTATCTTCGGTTTAAACCGGCATCTGCAGTTCCTTTCCACACAGTATCTTCCCGGCTGCTATCAGGCAACTGAACCGTCCTATCAACAACTAGAGAGCAGGCATGAACTACTATCCACCTCACTGGAGACCCTTGGACTATCTTTGATCGGACTTTACTGGCTTTATCTTGCATTAAACGTTATTCATGATATTCCCTTTATCGTTTCGCCGAACATCTCCGCTCGGTCCGCATTAACCAACCTGATCTCCCGGTGGCTCAGCACTTCAACTCCCCCTCCCATTCCGAATCCGACCTTTCTGTCCTGGGCCTCCTCCATTGCCAGAGTGAGCACCACCGGAAACTGGAGGAGCAGCACCTCATTGGGTAGTCTGCATCCCGGTGGCCTGAACATTGACTTCTCCAATTTCTGGTAGCCCTTGCTGTCTCCTCCCCTTCTCAGCTCTCCCTCAGCCCTTTGGTTCCTCCTCTTCCTTTTTTCTTCTGCCTCCCCCACCAGTGTCATCGTTTATTGTCTTTACGCTGACTGGTTAGCACGCAACAAAAACTTTTCACCGTTCCTCGATACACGTGACAATAAACTAAACTGAACTAAAACTAAAGGATAATTTTGTTTTGTTTTTTATTATTGTCACGAGCACTGAGGTACAGTGAAAAGCTTTTTGTGGCGTGCTATCCAGACAATGAAAAGACTATACATATTTACAAGCAAGCCATTTACAGTGTACAGATAAAGTGTATAAACACTTCATGTGGAAGATAGAGTCCAATCAAGGCGAATTAACCATTGTTCAAAGATCTCCACTGAGGTAGATGGGAGGTCAGGACCGCTCTCTAGCTGGTGGGAGGATGGTTCAGTTGCCTGATAACAGCTGGGAAGAAACTGTCCCCGAATCTGGAGATGTGCGTTTTCGCGCTTCTGTACCTCCTGCCTGATGGGAGAGGGGAGAGGAGGGAGTGACCAGGGGGTGCGACTGATCCTTTGATTATACTGCGGGCCTTGCTGAGGCAGCGCGAGGTGTAGATGGAGTCAGTGGAAGGGAGGTCGGTTGGCGTGACGGATATTGTCCAAGTTGGGAAGTGGCGTCAATCTCACTTGGAAAGCAAGGGACTGCCATTAAGAGTTGGTCTCGGCATCATGTTCGGCACGGACATTGTGGATCCTGTGCCATACTCTGCTATGTTCTATGTTCTAATGGTCAGCAGCTTCCCGCAATGCACTTACGGTCTATGTTCCAGTTCAGATTGTCGTCCTCGGTAACTTGGAGAAGCTGGTTCACTCGACCCAACACAGCACCCAGCTTCTTTTTCTGTGCGCTGGCCGACAGAGCAATCTCCTCTACATCCAGCTTGACTTCACCCAAATGCACTTAAGGGGAGGGAAGAGAGGCTTTAGTAAAACAGCCAAAAGGGGCCACATAATCCAAATTTACATTCTGAGTTTATTTGGGTTCAAAGTACATTTTTGCCCAAAACAAAATCTTACATGTTGACTGGAACAATGGAAAAATTGCAGGTTTAGTTTAGAAATGCAGGGTGGAAACAGGCCCTTCGGCCCACCGAGTCCCTGCCGACCAGCAATCACCCATACACTCGTTCTACCCTACGCACTAGAGACAATTTGCAGAAGCCAATTAACCTACAAACCTGCAGGTCTTTGGAGTGTGGGAGGAAACCGGAGCACCCGGGGAAAACCCACGCAGGTCACAGGGAGAACGTACGAACTCTGTACAGACAGCACCCGTAGTCAGGATTGAACCCGGGTCACTGGCGCAGTAAGGCAGCAACTCTACCGCTGCGCCACCGTGCCGCCCGATGCTGGGATTACCAAACGCAAAGAAGGCAGGAAACCCTGTGGTAAAAGGGAAACTATCTCGTAAGAAACACCCTGCCCTCTTCCATCTTCTCACTATCCAGGCACCGATTCTGTGCTTACAGGTGAAGCAGTGTTTCACTTGCACTTCTTTCATCTCTGGTGTAATGCAATGAGCACTCACCTTGTGGTGTGCTCGACACTGCATGGAACGATTTGAGACGGGGTGGCCACTCTGCGGAGCGCCTTCGGCTCAATCCACACAGGCGGCCGTGAGCTTCTAGTCTCTCCGACCCACTCCCACTCTGACCTCTCTGTCCTTGACCTTCTACATGCTCCAATATCAGCATTGCTTCCAGCCAGCACAGTGTCAGCTTCCGGACTTCATATTTCATTTAATAATTTCACATAACCTCACCCTTTATTCCCTCTTTCTGTACTGCTGCAGTTGTACTTGTCTATTTCTTTTCTCTCTTGCTCTAAAAGCTGGGGGGGGGGGGGGGGGGGGGTTTAAGCAATTGTTAACCTTGACAACTTAGCTCCTATTGCAGCTATTCCTTCTGTTCTCTCCACCCTTTGCCCTACTTACTATGTGCCTGTTTTCTCTATTTTCCCATTCTGATGATACTAAACATTGACCAATTCCCTCTCCTCTCCAACTCACCTTCATAGAGTCTCCAGCATTCACCGTTCATCTCAAACTTTGAATTCTTATACTTAGTGCACTAATAACCTCAAATGACAAGTTAGAAGATATATTATTCTAGAAGAACAGTGATTTACACCTTGTATGATTCAGTAGTTTCAGTGTGGGTGTATGTTTTTCTAAAGCTACAAGACTTAATTGCTCTGCTTTCTTGAAATCAATGCTTGTTTTCTTCTATCAAGCCAGCATTACTTGCTCTTTATAAATGTTTATAGCTCCAATTTCAATGTAGGGCAAACAGAGACTGAGGTGAATCTGATTTTTATATATATATATATATATATACATCAAAAAAAAAAAAAAAAAAACAAAAAAAAAAAAAAAACAAAAACACACACACACACACACACACACACACACACACACACACACACACACACACACACACACACACACACACACACACACACACACACACACACACACACACACACACACACACACACACACACACACACACACACACACACACACACACACACACACACACACACACACACACACACACACACACACCCACCCA